>CM033470.1:57837020-58290222 GCA_019447015.1 Hymenochirus boettgeri | reverse complement strand
GTAGAATATATAATGTAAATATACCGTATGCGTAGATTAGTTGGAATAGAAAGGTACGTAGCATTGTATAATATGTAATAAAATATACGTAGCGTTGATTGGTTGGAATAGAAAGGTACGTAGCATTGTATAATAGTAATATAAAATATACCGTATGCGTTAGATATGGAATAGAAAGGTACTAGCATTGTGTAATATGTAATTAAAATATACCGTATGCGTTAGATTGGTTGGAATAGAAAGGTACGTAGCATTGTAAATATGTAATATAAAATATACCGTAGCGTTAGATTGGTTGGAATAGAAAGGTACGTAGCATTGTTAATATGTAATATAAAATATACCGTATGCGTTAGATTAGTTGGAATAGAAAGGTACGTAGCATTGTATAATAGTATATAAAATTACCGTTGCGTTAGATTGGTGGAATAGAAAGGTACTAGTATTGTATATATGTAATGTAAAATATACCGTATGCGTTAGATTGGTTGTAATAGAAAGGTACGTAGCATTGATAATATGTAATTAAAATATACCGTAGCGTTAGATTGTGTTAATGAAGGTACGTAGCATTGTATAATGTAATATAAAAAATACCGTATGCGTTAGATTAGTTGGAATGAAAGGTACGTAGCATTGTGATAATATGTAATATAAAATATACCGTATGCGTTAGATAGTTGGAATGAAAGGTACGTAGATTGTATAATATGTAATTAAAATATACCGTATGCGTTAGATTAGTTGGAATGAAAGGTACGTAGCATTGTACTATATATAATTAAAATATACCGTATGCTTAGATGGTGGAATGAAAGGTACGTAGCATTGTTATATAATAAGATAAAATATAACCGTATGCTTAGAATGGTGGAATGAAAGGTACGTAGCATTGTATAATATGTAATAAAATAATACCGTATGCGTTAGATTAGTTGGAATAGAAAGGTAGTAGCATTGTTAATATGTATATAAAATATACCGTTGCGTTAGAATGGTGGAATAGAAAGGTACGTAGCATTGATAATAGTAATATAAAATATACCGTATGGTTAGATTTGTTGGAATAGAAAGGTACGTAGCATGTATAAATGTAATAAAAATATACCTCGCGCTTAGATTGGTTGGAATAGAAAGGTACGTGCATTGTATAAGATTGTAATTAAAATATAACGATACGTTAGATTGTTGGAATAGAAAGGTAAGTAGCATTGTATAATATGTAATATAAAATATACCGTACGCGTTAGATTAGTTGTAATGAAAGGTACGTAGCATTGTATAATATGTATATAAAATTACCATATGCGTTAGATTAGTTGGAAAGAAAGGTACGTAGCATTGTGATAATAGTAATATAAATATACTGTATGCGTTAGATTAGTTGAATAGAAAGGTACGTAGCATTGTATAAGATGTAATATAAAATATACCGTATGCGTTAGATTAGTTGGAATTGAAAGGTACGTAGCTCATGTATAATGTAATATAAAATATACCGTTGCTTAGATAGTTGGAATTGAAAAGGTACGTAGCATTGTATATAGTATAATGAAATATACGTATGCGTTAGTATTGGTTGGAATAGAAAGGTACGTAGCATGTATGTATAATGTAATAAAATATACCGTATGCGTTAGATTAGTTGGAATTGAAAGGTACGTAGCATTGTACTATTATAATTAAAATATACCGTATGCGTTAGATTGGTTGGAATAGAAAGGTACGTAGCATTGTATAAGATGTAATATAAAATATACCGTATGCGTTAATTGATAGTTGGAATTGAAAGGTACGTAGCATTGGACTAAGATATAATGAAATATTACCGTATGCGTTAGATTGGTTGAATAGAAAGGTAGAGTAGCTTGTACTATAATAATTGTAAAATATACCGTACTGCGTTGATTGGTGTGAATAGAAAGGTACGTAGGCATTGTATATATGTAATATAAAATATACCCTATGCGTAGATAATGCTACGTACCTTTCAATTCCAACCATTCTAATGCATACGGTATATTTTACATATATAGTTCAATGCTACCTACCTTTCAATTCCAACTAATCTAACGCATACGGTATATTTTTACATTACAATTATACAATGCTACGTACCTTTCAATTCCAACTAATCTAACGCATACGGTATATTTTATATACATTATACAATGCTACGTACCTTTCAATTCCAACTATCTAACGCAATACGGTATATTTTATATACATCTTAGCAATGCTACGTACCTTTCTATTCCAACTAATCTAACGCATACAGTATATTTTAATTACATATCATACATGATACTATCTCTATTCCAACCAATCTAACGCATACGGGATATTTATATTACATATTTACAATGCTACGTACCTTTCTATTCCAACTACCGTATAAACTCGAGTATAAGTCGATCCGAGTATAAGTCGAGGTACCTATTTTTACCTAAAAAATTTGTAAAAACTGATTGACTTGAGTATAAGTCGAGGTAGAAAATCTCCACTACTTCCTTCTGATTCTGTGTTGTTTTTAGGCTTTAGTTGAATTCCTATACATGAATCCCATACAGTAATAGCCAAATCCAGTACCAGTAACCTCCAATCTTTGGCACTCGAGATGTTGGAAACTACAACTCCCAGCATGCTTTGTTGCTGGGAGTTTCAGTTTCTAAACATGTAGATTGGCAGGTTCAGTAAACTTTTAATTAAGCTTACCATCATTTACAATTCTCCTGAACCCCATATAGTAAAGGGACTTCTGACCCCCATATAGTAAAGGGCCCTCTGACCCCCATATAGTAAAGGGAACTCTGACTCCCATATAGTAAAGGAATCTCTGACCACAATAGTTAAAATGTCACCTGAGAGTTGTAGTTTCAAGCTGTCATTTTCACTGTACTGTACTGTTTTTGCCCCAAACTGAGGAGACCCATCAGATTTACAGCATTCAGTGACAGTGCTGGTGAGGCAGCAGCCAGAATACAGGAAGCAGGAAGTGTAAAGGCAGATCAGCTCCGTAACTTTCTATGCAGGTTAACACAGCCCACCTACTGGTTACTATCTGTAATTGCAATTAGGATCTAAATTAGGACTTGACCCGAGTATAAGCGAGGGTAGGTTTTCAGGCTAGTTAAAGCCTGAAAAATTCGACTATACTCGAGTATATACGGTAATCTAACGCATATGGTATATTTTATATACATATTATACAATGCTACGTACCTTTCTATTCCAACTAATCTAACGCGTACGGTATATTTTATATTCAATATTATCACTGCTGCGTACCTTTCTATTACAACCAATCTAACGCATACGGTATTATTATATTACATATTATACAATGCTACGTACCTTTCTATTCCAACTAATCTAACGCATACGTATATTTTATATTACATATTATACAATGCTACGTACCTTCTTATTCCAACCAATCTACGCATACGGTATATTTATATTACATATATACAATGCTACGTACCTTTCTATTCCAACTAATCTAACGCATACGGTATATTTATATTACATATTATACAATGCTACGTACCTTTCTATTACAACCAATCTAACGCATACAGTATATTTTATATTACATATTATACAATGCTACGTACCTTTTATTCCAACCAATCTAACGCATACGGTATATTTTATATTACATATTATACAATGCTACGTACCTTTCTATTACACCAATCTAACGCATACGGTATATTTATATTACATATTACACAATGCTACGTACCTTTCTATTCCAACTAATCTAACGCATACGGTATATTTTATAACATTTACACAATGCTATGTACCTTTCTATTTCAAACAATTAACGCATACGGTATATTTTATATTACATATTATACAATGCTACGTACCTTTCTATTACAACCAATCTAACGCATACGGTTATTTTATTACATATTATACAATGCTACGTACCTTTCTTCAACTAATCTAACGCATACGGTATATTTTATAACATATTACAAATGCTACGACCTTTCTATTCCAACCAATCTAACGCATACGGTATATTTTATATTACATATTATACAAGCTACGTAACCTTTCTATTACAACCAATCTAACGCGTACGGTATATTTCATATTACATATTATACAATGCTACGTACCTTTCTATTCCAACTAATCAACGCATACGGTATATTTTACATTATATATTATACAATGCTACGTACCTTTCAATTCCAACCATTCTAATGCATACGGTATATTTTACATTATATATAGTACAATGCTACCTACCTTTCAATTCAACTAATCTAACGATACGGTATATTTTACATTACATATTATACAATGCTACGTACCTTCAATTCCAACTAATCTAACGCATACGGTATATTTTATATTACATATTATACAATGCTACGTACTTTCAATTCCAACTAATATAACGCATACGGTATATTTTATATTACATCTTATGCAATGCTACGTACCTTTCTATTCCAACTAATCTAACGCATACAGTATATTTTATATACATATCATACAATTAACATATCTTTCTATTCCAACCAATCTAACGCATACGGGATATTTTATATTACATATATACAATGCTACGTACCTTTCTATTCCAACTACCGTATAACGAGTATAAGTCGATCCGAGGATAAGTCGAGAGGGTACCTATTTTACCTAAAAAATTTGTAAAAACTGATTGACTTGGTATAGAGCGAGGGTAGAAATTATCTCCACTACTGCCTTCTGATTTTGTGTTGTTTTAGGCTTTAGTGAATTCCTATACATGAATCCCATACAGTAATAGCCAAATCCAGTACCAGTAACCTCCAATTCTTTGGCACTCCAGATGTTTGGAAACTACAACTCCCAGCAGCTTTGTTGCTGGGAGTTTCAGTTTCTAAACATGTAGATTGGCAAGGTTCAGTAAACTTTTAATTAAGCTTACCATCATTTACAATTCTCCTGAACCCCATATAGTAAAGGGACTTCTGACCCCCATATAGTAAAGGGCCCTCTGACCCCCCTATAGTAAAGGGAACTCTGACTCCCATATAGTAAAGGAATCTCTGACCACAATAGTTAAAAATGTCACCTGAGAGTTGTAGTTTCAAGCTGTCATTTTCATGTACTGTACTGTTTTGCCCCAAACTGAGGAGACCCATCAGATTTACAGCATTCAGTGACAGTGCTGAGTGAGTCCAGCAGCCAGAATACAGGAAGCAGGAAGTGTAAAGGCAGATCAGCTCCTGTAACTTCTATGCAGGTTAACACAGTGCCACCTACTGGTTACTATCTGTAATTGCAGATTAGGATCTAAATTAGGACTTGACCCGAGATAAGTCGAGGTTAGGTTTTCAGGCTGTTTTAAAGCCTGAAAAATTCGACTTATACTCGAGTATATACGGTAATCTAACGCATATGGTATATTTTATATTACATATTATACAATGCTACGTACCTTTCTATTCCAACTAATCTAACGCGTACGGTAATTTTAATTACATATTATACAAGCATGCGTACCTTTCTATTACAACCAATCTAACGCATACGGTATATTTTATATTACATATTATACAATGCTACGTACCTTTCTATTCAACTAATCTAACGCATACGGTATATTTTATATTACATATATACAATGCTACCTACCTTTCTATTCCAACCAATCTACGCATACGGGATATTTATATTACATATTATACAATGCTACGTACCTTTCTATTCAACTAATCTAACGCATACGGTATATTTTATATTACATATTATACAATGCTACGTACCTTTCTATTACAACCAATCTAACGCATACGGTATATTTTATATTACATTTATAACAATGCTACGTACCTTCTATTCCAAGCAACTAACGCATACGGTATATTTATATTACATATTATACAATGCTACGTACCTTTCTATACAACCAATCTAACGCATACGGTATATTTTATATTACATATTACACAATGCTACGTACCTTTCTATTCCAACTAATCTAACGCATACGGTATATTTTATATTACATATTACACAATGCTACGTACCTTTCTATTCCAACCAATCTAACGCATACGGTATATTTTATATTACATATTATACAATGCTACGTACCTCTATTACAAACCAATCTAACGCATACGGTATATTTTATATTACATATTATACAATGCTACGTACCTTTCTATTCCAACTAATCTAACGCAACGGTATATTTTATATTACATATTACACAATGCTACGTACCTTTCTATTCCAACCAATCTAACGCATACGGTATATTTTATATTACATATTATACAATGCTACGTACCTTTCTATTACAACCAATCTAACGCATACGGTATATTTTATATTACATATTACACAATGCTACGTACCTTTCTATTCCAACTAATCTAACGCATACGGTATATTTTATATTACATATTACACAATGCTACGTACCTTTCTATTCCAACTAATCTAACGCATACGGTATATTTTATATTACATATTATACAATGCTACGTACCTTTCTATTACAACCAATCTAACGCATACGGTATATTTTGTATTACATATTAGACAATGCTACGTACCTTTCTATTCCAACTAATTTAACATTTACAACCACTCTCATGCATTTACAGTAACGGTCATAAATGTATGATCATTAAAGTCACGGTATCACAAAATAGCGATAATGCGCCTTTTTAAATCTGGACTGATGCTACATACATTTCCATTTCCTTCCTTAGTAGAAAATGAATATTTAGGAATGTTCCTGTCTGATTTCGGGTCAGAACTCCGGCTTCTGCTCCTGGAATTTCAACTTATAATTTTGGCACTTTACTTGGGTTTTGGTTTTTGCCAGCGGTGCGAACCGCAGGGTTTGTTGTTCCCTTTATTTATATTGCAGTTGGTGTGTAGTCATTTCCTGGATCACAGAGGTTTATAATTTCTTGTGTATTTATTTAAATAGATAGAAATTGTTAGAAAGAGGAATATGTGCGGGACAGTTACTTACAGAAACATGGCCGATCGTTACTGAACCTTTTCATAGAATTGGTTATGTGGAAATATGGAAACATTTGCTTCCCAACCAACATACTACAGGTATTGATCCCTTACAAAGAACAATAGAAGTTCTTGTTCTGCTCATATACAATCGGGGTGAATGCCATGGGCACTGTAATATATGTTATAACTTTCTGCATATACATTATGGTCAGTTATGGATCACAGAGAGAATATTGTTCCAGATCTATCAATTTGTTTGAATCTGGCAGAAATACTGAACTGCCTTAAACTGTGCACATATAGATAATAGGCAAGCTAGAAGACAGTCTACCCTTCTGTACTAACATTAAGGCCTGGTATACATTAGCAAATCTTCTGCCCAATATCAGGACTGATAGTCCTACCAATGAATCCATCAGTTGGGAATTCTACAGAACAATAGGTTGGGTCCTAAATCGGAGCCTACCACCTATCTGATTTAAACAAAATGTCAGCCCACCGCTGGGCGATCCGATTGGCCCAAGATATCTGAAATATACAACTATAAATGCTTTACTGTGAATTATTCTACACGGTGAATAGTGAGGGATAGTTAGCTGGGGAGAACTGCAAAACATTGTTTTAAGCAGTAATTTCTGTAAGTGAGGAAATCCCTGGCTTTTGGTTTTATCTATTGTTACTGCATTTAATACAAATAACAACATGGCTTCTTTTTAATTCTCACATTTTGCATTGAAGCAAGTTCTTAAAATAAACTGTATATACTGTACATTTCCAGATATTCCTTAGTATTCTGCCCTGGTTATTTACCTTAATTTGACATTTTCTTTGCAGTTTTAATGTTTCATGACAGCCCCTGTCCACCCTGGTTTCGTTTTATGGCAGCCATGTTATCTGTGATCTATCCTTGCCTGTATTTATTGCCCATTGCTTTAGTAAAACAGGCACGTTCATTTCAATTCATAATGAAAGGAGACCGGTTTATTTATTTATCCCTCTCTTTTCTTTTGCATTGAAAATGTTATTCCTGTCAGTTCTATGGGGGTTTAAAAGAGCTTTCTCACAGGGTTATTCAATAACACCAATCAGATGTTAGCTTTCAAATATTAAATAAGATCTGATTGGTTGGGGCAAAGTTAGCACCATTTGAAAGAACTTTTATTGAAACTCCCTGTAAGTGTTTTAGCTGATCACATATAAAATAATGCTGTATGGCTTAGGAAGGAGCAAAGGTACCTTTAAATGTGGCAGTAACCGTTGTACTGTCTGTCCTTTCCTACAAATGGGTCTGACTCTTTGTAGTAATGTGACAGGGAAAGAGTACCAAATGAAACAATATGTAAATTGTAACAGTAATTTTGTAATCTATATGATTACTTGCAAACAAATATTTTAAACATTATGTAGGATGCACTAGTCGACCGATGAGTTAACGAATTTAAGAACACATTAGAGCAATTAAACAAAATGATATCAATAGCCCAGTGGCTAGGCATTTCATTAATTGTAATGGCTCTAATGCCAATTTTGTAATTATTCAGGGTATTAAGAGAGTGTTTACTCCATCCAGAGGAGGAAATAGGATTGCGTGTCTCCTTAGGAGTGAAACAGAATGGATCTTCCGTCTAGGGATGTGGCTCCCGTCTGGTTTAAATCGGGAATGGGATGTGTTATGTTTTGTAAATCTCTAACATTTATATTTATCTACTAGGGAAGTTTGAGGATTGTTAGCCTTGTATTAGATTTAGGTTTCTAATTTATCTTTTACTTTTCTCACTTGACTTATACTATATATATACTTACCTGTATATACATTTATAGTTGATTTTGTATTATGTACTTCTTTTTGCTTATGTATTTTTTTGTATCCGTTTTGCTTTGTTACACTGTTGATCTTGTGATTGGTTGACACATCTTCTGGAAACTTACTTAGTAAGTGGGCGGGGTTTGTTCCCTTTAAAGGGAAGTGATGTGTTAATGTGCCATGCCTCTGATTAAGTGTTTTTCTAAACACGAAACACGTTAGGGAATGGCGCTTCGTGGTCTGTGTATATATATATATATATGTGTATATATAAAGAAACGACTTATCTTTTACGAGAGCCTCCTGTGTGTTTGCCAGGTAGCACATCCTCATCTATATTCTTGGAAGTATTGTGTATTAAAGGATAACTGTATTGCCTCAATGCATTTTTTTTAAAACTGCTTTCAAAAGAGTAAAGGGGTGCAGCCCTCCCCATACGTTTTTTTTCCTGATTTTGAGCTTCTCTCTGCCTTCAATTAGCCACACTGTGAAGAGGGCGTAACAATTCTGTCTGCCTGTAATTGTCACTCAAAACTAGCATGTGAGAAAACACTACCCCTCCCATCCTTGATCAGCTTGATTATGTAGGTTGTATCCTAGCAACTGAACAGTTCAAGTTTGTTTGACTGGCAGAGGAGGAGGAGAGAGGTTGTAACAGACATTCCCATCAGCCAGTGACAAGTGATATGTTAATCATGGCCCTGGGCCATCTAGGAGGCGGGCTTTTAGCACTCATCTTTGCTGTGTGATATCTAAGGGAAGGCAGCACAGTTGTAAATGAGAGTAAGCGATTTCAGCTGCTGGAACTGTGGACATATAATGGGGGAGATGTTTTTTTGTGTATTGTTGTCCTTTAAATATATAACTTTCTTCTGGATTTTGTTTTGTTATTATACATAAAGATTTTCTGGATACATTATTCTGTTAGAAAACCTCTGCATTACACATGGATAAACTTTCCCACCTATTTAAGAAGTGCTGCAGAATTGCTAAAATAAACAAGCATCAGGCATCACTGTGGGTTGCATTGATCGTAACTTGTTCCAACATGTACTTTTTCCTTTAGCCTCTTATCTAGAGTTAAACACAACAATAC
This sequence comes from Hymenochirus boettgeri, assembly GCA_019447015.1. NCBI lineage: Eukaryota > Metazoa > Chordata > Amphibia > Anura > Pipidae > Hymenochirus > Hymenochirus boettgeri. The sequence continues at coordinate 58,280,323 of CM033470.1, read as the reverse complement.
CTCAACCAGTCTATATACAGGGTCCAAAAAGTCAGCAGATGCACCACAAACAAAACTGCTGCCTAAAATCAGCTTGTTTTATGAGGGCATTTAAAGGGAATCTATAACAAAAAATAGGTTATTTTAAATTGACCATAACTGAAAACTATAATTCTTCCCAACCACCACTGTATAATTTTTTTTGTTGATCTGCCCCCTATTTCTTTAGATATCCAATCTAAAACTTCTAATATTGTCAATCAAGTTCCTTGCTCTCAAAAATGATTCTTATGTGAGTAGTTTTACTGTAGCTGGAATGGTGACAGAATTTTGACAGTTGGAATGCTGTATGCTGTGTGGAGGCTTGACAGTTAGTTTGTGGGAAAAAGTCAGGTCGGATGAAAGTGGGAGTGGTTAAAAGAGGGAGGGGGGGATACTGCTCCTAAACCAAATGTGTGCCTGATTGAAGGCATGCAGCAACACACGCAATCAGAGTAAGTGATACTTACATGAATTCAATTATAGATTAAGAGGAGGCAAAGTCAAATTTTCAGTATAGTGTCCCTTTAATGTAATTGTAATTTTGCAAATTACTTCTTTCCCAAACTTAACTGCACAGAACAAACTAAATAATGGACACGGACTGTGGCCACTTGCTTGTTGGACCACCTGCATAACCAATCCAGTTATCCAGGCAGAGATCTAAATGGTATGGGGCCATCTTGTACAACAAGAAACCTCAAGGTGTCCAGTGATATTCCAGCTAAGCAGCTGCAATGGGCATGAAGTGTACAGGTCACTATCATCCACTGGAAAAAGCATAGATTTTCTTTATAATCCTTTGACTAATACCCTAGGAACATTTAACAGACATTAAAAACCAGCAAATACAAGCATGTCATATTTTATAGCTCACAAGTAAGAGAACTCATAAAATAAGCTTTTAGCATATACAATAATTCTTTCCCCATTTATGGCTGTAAACAGTATGATAAAAAAACAGGGATAGTGAAACGTATATATCACAGTGACACATTTGGTCCCTATAGTTGAAATCTAAAGTCTTATCAATTGAAGTAATTCTCTTCAGATACATCATTTATTATTTAGAGCATTGGGATGGTTTGGCGAATCAAAAGGGTGCGTCTTCTGTAGCTTACCCAATGAGATCCAGCTAATATTATTAATATTTTAGCTGTTTATTGGCTTCTTAGAATAAGACTTGTCCGGAGGCCAAAATAATTTCCCAGAGAGCACCGGTCAGTTAATCTTTTATGATACACTTTTTAATGAACAAATATATTTAGCTTATGAGATGCTCCAACAAAAATGGCTTGAGAGCTGTAGTGGCCTCTTCATCAGATAGGATGGCAGCAAATCAATAACTTATAATTGCTGCACTAATCAATGTCTTACTGGGATTCAAGGGTAAAACTAGGAGTAGTTAATATGTTAAAACATTGCATTTACTAGAAAGTAAGGAGATAGCATAATAACATCATGTTGTAAAACAAAGATCCATGCAGATAAAATTTTCCATGACAACTCTTTTTCCACATGTTAGAAAAAAAAAACAGCTTTTTATAAAATACATTTAATATACTTTCCGTAAATAAGATTGGATTTATCTTGTATTCTATACTCTCTTCTTATGTGCAAAGAACATTGCTACTCTGTATGTTTGTTGACAGGACCAGAAGTATACATAGCTCACAGTGCTGTGTATTCTAATAAAATGTAAACCATTATTATTGTTACTATTACTAACAACTAACTACAGCAGATACTCAGTATCAGTTACTTTATACAAATAATTCCATTAAGCTGGAGACAATTATTATTTTATCTCAGGGACAGTTCTGGTACAGCCAACAGGCACCCAGACTTTCCTTTCCCCAGGTCTAGTTTACATTACGTTATTACAGTATATAAACAATTATATTGCATGGTTATGTTGTTTTTCACTTGATGCCATTATGAACCATGCTATAGAACAGGCATATCCAACTTGCAAATGTTTGCAATGTACAACTCCCAGCATTCCCTGGCTGCAGGTTAGGCATCCCCATCAAATAATAATAATAACAGGAAGATGTTGCCTTCATAGCCACATTGTAAGCAAGTTCATTCCTACTGCAGAAACAGGAGGGCTGAGATCCTTTGCACAGTTATTTTTTTCACATAAAACAGCCCTGGTTGAGCTGCACTACCTAGGAGTCTCTCTATGATAAATGGTGTTATATACCCAAATCATCGGAACAGGAGTTTAAATGAATTCCAGCACTATGGCTCTCTAGAGTCCCATTAAAAGTCTAAGCTTTTTGCTCCTCACCACCCTGTCACTCATATACTTATCTCAGCCACGCAGAGGACAAAGCTGACTCTAATTCCTGTTTCCAATTTAAACTCTGGGATTCTTAAGAAACAGATTTCTATTGGTGGGATTTAATGTTTTTTAAAAAATGATAATTTTTAGAATGTAATAAAGTCTATATTAAATGAAAGGCTGCCGTTTGATGCCGTCTTCTTAAATTGCATTCAGAACAATACAAAGAGCTTCCAGGGGAGCTCACGGACTCTGCCCTAGTAATAGGAGAGACAAGCTGTGATCGTTATTGGATGAAAGGAGAACTAACAGGCTCCAATCATTTTGGGCTTCACCTCATGTTCACCTGTTGTGGGTTCAAATAATTACAAAGCGGAGAGATGTGAGATTTTGTATACTTCCAATCATTACCACTGAGGTGGATACTTGGCATAATCAGCTTGTATTATATCACAGAGATGAAGCTCAATTAAGATTCATTTGGTGCATTCAGGCTGTAATATGAACAGTTATCAATAGGGATGGATACAATGGATCTGAAGCTACTGTAGTGTTATTCTGCATTGCTATATAGAACCTAGTTTCGAGGCAGACCATTTTTTGTTGACCTGTCCCCTATGTCTTTAGATAACCATTCTAAATCATCTTACATTTCAGCTGCCAATCAAGTGCCTTATTATAATAAAGTTTTTGCTGGGTTTTTGCATGGTGGGGAAATCCCTTTCCCAGTGCTGCCTCAAAGTGATTACTGAGCATGCTTGCCCTCACAAATAAGTCAGGATTTTCAGAGGGAGGGGTCAGGGAGGGGGAATTCTGATCTTGAGCAAAACAAGCATTGGATTAAAAGGCATATGCAGCAACATACACACCAGAATTAGAGCTACCTACATGTATTCTATTATAGATAAAGATGAGGCAAAGTCATTTTTTCAGTTGACATACCCTTTAAGTGCAAGTTCTAAAGCTTAATATAAAGCCAAAGTATGCTGTCAGAGGGGGGATGCTTTCTCATAAAGTACATACTCCACTAGGGAAAGGCGTAACCAATATATTTGCATTGTATGTACAAAGAAAGAAAAAGGAGAAATAAATGGCTTAACTAGGAATCACTGGATCCCTTCCCTGCTTCATCAAGTGGTTTTCTGTGTGTGTCAGAGAAAAAATAAGATGGTGGTTAGTAAAGATGTTCAAAACTCAGAAGATTTGTTCCGTTTTCGGATCGTATCTTCGAGGGTTACCGAAAATACTGTAACCTTGTACATTCGGTAACCAACGAAAATGTGTTCCAAAGTTTCGAAATCCTAACAATCTGCTCGATTCCGAACCAAGCTGTTCCCTATTGATCCCATCTCTAGTAGTTAGATGCCTGAGCATTAGCAGAGATGACGTGAGAGATACAGCTGTAAGTTTATTATAGAATAAATGCAGGCTAATTTATATTTTACCTTTAGTTTTTCTAAAACAGAGTGAATGCACCAGTTTTAAAAAGTTATTAAGATATTGTTTCCATTTGATTGACTCAGGATTTTGTGATTGTCATGTGGTTATGTGATTGCATCTTATTGTTTACTGTGAAAACATAATGAGATCTGTGGGCAAACACCAAAAGAATGTGAGAAATGGAGAAGAACGACAGCTAGGGGGCAGCAGTGATTAATGAGCAAATTCGACTGGAAGGGCAGAATAAAATGGGGGTTTGAAGGTCAGAGGATGGAACTGTGTAAATTAATCTGAACCTCTTTCGTCGTACGTTTTAGCCATAATTCAGTGTTATATATATATCCACTATATTCTAAATGCCTTGTCCAACATTAAATAAAACAAACCAGGAAATTTTTATTTTCTCAATTGTTCGCTTGCTTGTTAGTAAAAACTCAGATAGACCCAAATGCTTTTTATTCCCATGTAGATCCTTTATTTTTACTTTCATGGAATTTGCTGTTCCATTAACTCCATAACAATGAATAGCCACGCCTGATCACCAATGTCTCAGAGTGCCCTGATCCTCGCACGGAGCTTAAGTGTACGTGCAGTTGCATTACATCCTAGTACAAGCCCTGGTGACCCACATCCACAATAGAATAAGAAGCTTAAAGTAGTAAACACAATATCCTGACCACTCTCGGAATCCAGGCTACTTTGTTGGAGTAAGTTAACCCTTTGTTGGATTAAGTTAACCCTATATTCTTCCTATTTTTTTTTTAAGAGGAATATTAATCAGAATTTCCATGTTGGCTCGCTTCCATAACGCTGCATGCTGGTCTCACATTTAAAAATCCCAACCGATGTCAGAAAAATAATGTATTCCTGCAGCCATTTAAACTGGGAGCACCAAGATAAATTACATGTCTATAGTTATTTCCCAGGTGATGGCTGACTAGAAGTGACAAGCACAATCTCTACGCTTCTCTCTCTCTCTCGCTCGCTCTTAGACACGCGCTTCTCAATGCCGTCACATGACCACAGAGGTGTAGCAAAGCTACATCAACCGTAATCCTGCTGGGTAATGTAAAGCGCTGTTAGGAGCATCGAGGATTGAACTGGAGCCATTTAGACACTTAGACGGCAGTGACTGGACATTTATTTGTTGGAATGAACAGATGAATCTCCACTGATTCACATTGTGCTGCATCCATTCATTGTGAAACAAATCAAGTCAGCTCATGAACAGGAACACTTACCCTTGGTTCCTGTTTAGAAGATCCCCTCACACACTATAGCAAGGGTGAAGTGAATGGATTTTAGTACGGCGAATGCATCAGGTTTACTCAGAACGTGAATTATCCAGGGCAAACATCATCATTTTTACTGGAGGTGATAATGATTCTGGAAAAAAGTGTGTGGGATTTTAATAGCAAACATGTGCTGTTAATTCTCCTTTTGTTTCCTGAGTGGGGAATTATCACTGTTCCCAAGCCATTGATAAAGAGGCAGAGCAGGTGATTTCCATTCTGCTTTTTTCTCCACTATTGTCCCTTATATTCCTTCATCCCTTATCTTTACTTTATTCAGTTCCACTTACACCTATTCCATTTTCCTATTCGTCTTATCATATTATTCCCTCTGCTTCTTCCATTCTGCTCCATATTCTGCACCATATCTAATTTAGCTCCCCCTTCAACTTCTTATTCCATTCTGCTCCATATTCTACACCATATCTAATTTAGTTCCCCCTTCAACTTCTTATTCCATTCTGCTCCATATTCTACACCATATCTAATTTAGTCCCCCCTTCAACTTCTTATCCCATTCTGCTCCATATTCTACACCATATCTAATTTAGTTCCCCCATCTATTTCTTATTCCAATCTGCTCTATATTCTACACCATATCTAATTTAGTTCCCCCTTCTACTTCTTATCCCATCTGCTTACCTACTTCTTATCCCATTCTTCTCCATATTCCTACACACACATATCTAATTTAGTCCCCCCCCCCTTCAACTCTTCTTATTCCATTCTGCTCCATATTCTACACCATATCTAATTTAGCTTCCCCCTTCTACTTCTATTCCATTCTGCTCCATATTCTACACCCATATCTAATTTAGTCCCCTCCCCCCTTCAACTTCTTATCCCTTCTGCTCCATATTCTACACCATATCTAATTTAGCTTCCCCCTTCTTACTTCTTTCCCCATTCTGCTCCATATTCTACAACCAATATCTAATTTAGTTCCCCCTTCTACTTCTTATCCCATTCTGCTCCATATTCTACACCATATCTAATTTAGTTCCCCCTTCTACTTCTTATCCCATTCTTGCTCTATATTCTACACACCACTACTTCTAATTTATCCTCCCCCTTCTACTTCTTATCCCATTCTGCTCTCATATTCTACAACCATATCTAATTTAGTCCCCTCCTATTCCTTGCTCCATATTCCTACACCATATCTAATTTAGCTCCCCCTTCTACTTCTTATCCCATTCTGCTCCATATTCTACACCATATCTAATTTAGCTCCCCCTTCTACTTCTTATCCCATTCTGCTCCATATTCTACAACCATATCTAATTTAGTTCCCCCTTCTACTTCTTTTATCCCATTCTGCTCTCATATTCTACACCATATCTAATTTGTTCCCCCTTCTACTTCTTATTCTTATCCCCATTCTGCTCTATATTCTACACCATATCTAATTTAGTTCCCCCTTCTACTTCTTATCCCATTCTGCTCCATATTCTACACCATATCTAATTTAGCTCCCCCTCTACTTCTTATCCCATTCTGCTCTATATTCTACACCATATCTAATTTAGCTCCCCCTTCTACTTTCTTATCCCATTCTGCTCCATATTCTACACCATATCTAATTTTAGTTCCCCCCTTCTACTTCTTATCCCATTCTGCTCCATATTCTACACCATATCTAATTTAGTTCCCCCCCTTCTACTTCTTATCCCATTCTGCTCCATATTCTACACCATATCTAATTTAGTTCCCCCTTCTACTTCTTATCCCATTCTGCTCTATATTCTACACCATATCTAATTTAGCTCCCCCTTCTACTTCTTATCCCATTCTGCTCTATATTCTACACCCAATTACTCACTATCTAATTTAGTCCCCCCCATCTACTTCTTATTCCATTCTGCTCCATATTCTACACACCATATCTAATTTAGCTCCCCCTTCTACTTCTTATCCCATTCGCTCCTATATTCTACACCCATATCTATTTAGTTCCCCTCTACTTCTTATTCCATTCTGCTCCATATTCTACACCATATCTAATTAGCCCCCCCTTCTACTTCTTATCCCACTTCTGCTCCATATCTCCACCATATCTAATTTAGTTCCCCCTTCTACTTTCTTATCCCATTCTGCTCCATATTCTACACCATATCTAATTTAGCTCCCCCTTCTACTTTCTTATCCCATTCTCTCCATATTCTCACCATATCTAATTTAGTTCCCCCTTCAACTTCTTATCCCTTCTGCTCCATATTCTACACCATATCTAATTAGCTCCCCCTTCTACTTCTTATCCCATTCTGCTCCTATTCTACACCATATCTAATTTAGTCCCCCTCTACTTTTATTTCCATTCTGCTCCATATTCCTAACACACATATCTAATTTAGCTCCCCCTTCTACTTCTTATCCCATTCTGCTCCATATTCTAACACCATATCTAATTTAGCTCCCCCTTCTACTTCATTCTTCTCCCATTCTGCTCATATTCTACCCCATATCTAATTTAGTTCCCCCTTCTACTTTCTTCTTATCCCATTCTGCTCTAATTCTCACCATATCTAATTTAGTCCTCCCTCTTCTCTACTCCCCATCTGCTCTTTCTACCCCCCTCCTCTCTCCTTCTCCCTCACTCCCCTCTCCCAACTACTCTTGCTCCCCCCCTCTTCCCTACCTCATCCATTCCCTCCCCCCCCACCTTCCCCCTATTATCTCCCATCATCTACCCCTTCTTCCAACTCGCTTCCACCCCCCTACTCCCCCCCTCTCCTCCCATCTCCCCACTCATCTACCTATAGTCTATCTAGTTCCCCCCTCTTCTCCATACTAATTTAGCTATCTAATTTAGCTCCCATCTCCCACTTCCTACTTTCCACTCCTCCTGCTCCAGCTCCACCATATCTAAGTCCCCCCCCCACTCTCCCTCTCCAAGCTCTTTCTCCATACTCTATTAGCTCCTTCTACTCCCCAACTCCCTTCTAATTTACCCATCTAGTCAACTCCCCTCTCCTCTTTCTCCTTTAATTCCCTTAGCTCCACTTCCCCTCCTCCCCCCTCCCCACTTTAGCTCCCCCTACTCTCCTTCCCCCCCCACCCTACTCCTCGCTACCTATTCTCACCATTACGCCTCCCTTCTTAGCTCCCCCCTCCTTATCCCTCCCGCTCTCCCTTCCTACTCTCCCTCTACTGCTCCACCAGCTCAAACTCCTCCCCTTTACTCCCTCCCATTCCGCCTCCCCCCCCCTCCCATTCTTCTCCATTCACCCATTCACTATCCTCCCTCCCATCTATCGCTCCATTCTCCCCCCACCTATCCCCCCACTCCCCTCTCTGTCCCATCTTCTACCCACCCACCATCCTCATCCCCTTCACTCTACTCCCATTCTAATTTAGTCCTAGTCCCCCCTTCTACTTCCCTCTCCTATCTACCCCATATCTATTTCTCCCTCTCCATCCCACTCTCTCCCTCGTACTCACCTCTCTACCCCACTACTCCTCCCTCCCCCCTATCGCTCCAATCTTCACTCCCCCCTTTCTCTCTCCTATCACCATATCTAAGCTCCCCCTTCTACTTCTTATCCCATTCTGCTCCATATTCTAAACACCATATCTATTTAGTCCCCCCATTCACTTCTTATTCCATTCTGCTCCATATTCTACACCATATCTAATTTAGCTCACCCCTTCTACTTCTTATCCCATCTGCTCTATATTCTACACCATATCTAATTTAGTAGTCCCCCCATCTACTTCTATTCCTTCTGCTCCATATTCTACACCATATCTAATTTAGCTCCCCCTTCTACTTCTTATCCCATTCTGCTCCATATTCTACACCATATCTAATTTAGTTCCCCCTTCTACTTCTTATCCCATTCTGCTCCATATCTACACCATATCTAATTTAGCTCCCCCTTCTACTTCTTATTCCATCTGCTCTATATTCTACAACCATTCTAATTTAGCTCCCCTTCATTCTTATCCCATTCTGCTCCATATTCTACACCATATCTATTTTAGTTCCCCCTTCTACTTCTCTTATCCCATTCTGCTCTATTCCTACACATATCTAATTTAGTTCCCCCTTCTACTTCTTATCCCATTCTGCTCTATATTCTACACATATCTAATTTAGCTTCCCCCTATCTACTTCTTATCCCTTCTGCTCCATATTCTACAAACCATATCTAATTTAGTTCCCCCTTCTACTTCTTATCCCATTCTGCTCTATTCTACACCATACTAATTTAGCTCCCCCTTCTACTTCTTATCCCATTCTGCTCCATATTCTACACCATATCTAATTTAGCTCCCCCTTCTACTTCTTATCCCATTCTGCTCCATATTCTACACCATATCTAATTTAGTTCCCCCTTCTACTTTCTTATCCATTCTCCCCATATTCTACACCATATCTAATTTAGTCCCCCTTCAACTTCTTATCCCATTCTGCTCTATATTCTACACCATATCTAATTTAGTTCCCCTTCTACTTCTTATCCCATTCTGCTCTCATATTCTACACCATATCTAATTTAGTCCCCCTTCTCTTCTTATTCATTCTGCTCTATATTCTACACCATATCTAATTTAGCTCCCCCTTCTACTTCTTCCCATCTCTCCATATTCTACACCATATACTAATTTAGCTCCCCCTTTCTATTTCTTATCCCATTCTCTCCATATCTACAACACATATCTAATTTAGTCCCCCCTCTCAACTTCTATCCATTCTGCTCCATATTCTACACCATATCTAATTTAGCTCCCCTTCTACTTCTTATCCCATTCTGCTCCATATTCTACACACAATCTAATTTAGTTCCCCCTTCTACTTCTTATCCCATTCTCTCCATATTCTACACCATATCAATTTAGCTCCCCTTCTACTTCTTATCCCATTCTGCCTACATTCTATCCTTTTGCTCCATATTCTACACCATATCTAATTTAGTTCCCCCTCTTACTTCTTATCCCATTCTGCTCAATATTCTACACCATATCTAATTTAGTCCCCCTTCTACTTCTTATCCCATTCTCATTCTGCTCCATATTCACACTCATATTCTAATTTATTCCCCTTCTACTTCTTATCCCATTCTGCTCTATTTCTACACTATCTAATTTTGTTCCCCTTCTATTCTTATTCCATTCTGCTCCATATTCCACACCATTTCTAATTAGTTCCCCCCTACACTTCTTATCCCATTCTGCTCCATATTCTACACCATATCTAATTTAGCTCCCCCTTCAACTTCTTATTCCATTCTGCTCCAATTCTACACCATATCTAATTTAGCTCCCCCTTCTACTTCTTATCCCATTCTGCTCCATATTCTACACCATATCTAATTTAGCTTCCCCCTTCTACTTCTTATCCATTCTGCTCCATATTCTACACCAACATATCTAATTTAGTTCCCCCTACACTTCTTATCCCATTCTGCTCTATATTCTACACCATATCTAATTTAGTTTCCCCTTCTACTACTTCTTATCCCATTCTGCTCCATATCTACACCATATCTAATTTAGTTCCCCCTTCTACTTCTTATTCCATTCTGCTCTATAGTCTACACCATATCTAATTTAGTCCCCCCTTCCTTCTGCTCCATATTCTACACCATATCTAATTTAGTTCCCCCTTCTACTTCTTATTCCATTCTGCTCTATATTCTACACCATATCTAATTTAGTTCCCCCCTTCTACTTCTATTCCATTCTGCCTATATTTCTACACACATATCTAATTTTAGTTCCCCTTCTATTTCTTATTCCATTCTGCTCTATATTCTACACCATATCTAATTTAGTCCCCCCTTCCTTCCTTCTGCTCCATATTCTACACAACATCATACTATTAGCTCCCCCTTCTATTCTTATTCCATTCTGCTCCATATTCTACACCATATCTAATTTAGTCCCCCCATCTATTTCTTATTCCATTCTGCTCCATATTCTACACCATATCTAATTTAGTCCCCCCATCTATTTCTTCATTCCATTCTGCTCCATATTCTACACCATATCTAATTTAGTCCCCCCATCTATTTCTTATTCCATTCTGCTCCATATTCTACACCATATCTAATTTAGTTCCCCCCATCTATTTCTTTCCATTCTGCTCCATATTCTACACCATATCTATTTTGTCCCCCTCTATTTTCTTTTCCATTCTGCTCCATATCTACACCTATATAATTAGTCCCCCCCTCTATTCTTATTCATTCTGCTCCATATTCTACACCATATCTAATTTAGCTCCCCCTTCTATTTCTTTTACTTTCTTCTCCATCTATCTACACCATATCTAATTTAGTTCCCCTTCTATTTCTTATTCCATTCTCTCCATATTCTACACACACATATCTAATTAGTTCCCACCTCTATTTCTTATTCCATTCTGCTCCATATTCTACACCATATCTAATTTAGTCCCCCTTCTACTTCTTATCCCATTCTGCTCCATATTCTACACCATATCTAATTTAGTTCCCCCTTCTATTTCTTATTCCATTCTGCTCCATATTCTACACCATATCAAATTTAGTTCCCCCTTCTACTTCTTATTCCATTCTGCTCCATATTCTACACCATATCTAATTTAGTTCCCCCTTCTATTTCTTATCCATTCTGCTCCATATTCTACACCATATCTAATTTAGTTCCCCCTTCTATTTCTTATCCCATTCTGCTCCATATTCTACACCATATCTAATTTAGTTCCCCCTTCTATTTCTTATCCCATTCTGCTCCATATTCTACACCATATCTAATTTAGTCCCCCCTTCTACTTCTTATTCCATTCTGATTCTCTCATATTCTACACCATATCTAATTTAGTTCCCCCTTCTACTTCTTATTCCATTCTGCTCCATATTCTACACCATATCTAATTAGTTCCCCCTTCTACTTCTTTTCCATTCGCTCTATATTCTCACACCATATCTAATTTAGTCCCCCATCTATTTCTTATTCATTCTGCTCCATATTCTACATCATCTAATTTAGCCTCCCCATCTATTTCTATTCCATTCTGCTTTATATTCTACATCTACTACATCCATATCTAATTTAGTCCCCCATCTATTTCTTATCCATTCTGCTCCATATTCTACACACACATATCTAATTTGTCCCCCATCATTTTTCTTATTGCATTCTGCTCCATATTCTACACCATTCTAATTTAGTCCCCCTTCTACTTCTTATTCCATTCTGCTCCATATTCTACACCATATCTAATTTAGTTCCTAGTCCCCTTCTATTCTTATCCCATTCTACTCCATATTCTACACCATATCTAATTTAGTTCCCCCTTCTACTTCTTATTCCATTCTGCTCTATATTTACACCATATCTAATTTAGTCCCCCCATCTATTTCTTATTCCATTCTGCTTTATATTCTACACCATATCTAATTTAGTCCCCCTTCTACTTCTCTTATTCCATTCTGCTCTATATTCTACACCATATCTAATTTAGTTCCCCCTTCTACTTCTTATTCCATTCTGCTCTATATTCTACACCATATCTAATTTAGTTCCCCCTTCTACTTCTTATCCCATTCTGCTCTATATTCTACACCATATCTAATTTAGTCCCCCCATCTACTTCTTATTCCATTCTGCTCCATATTCTACACCATATCTAATTTAGCTCCCCCTTCTACTTCTTATCCCATTCTACTCCATATTCTACACCATATCTAATTTAGTCCCCCCATCTACTTCTTATTCCATTCTGCTCTATATTCTACACCATATCTAATTTAGCTCCCCCTTCTACTTCTTATCCCATTCTGCTCTATATTCTACACCATATCTAATTTAGTCCCCCCATCTATTTCTTATTCCATTCTGCTCCATATTCTACACCATATCTAATTTAGCTCCCCCTTCTATTTCTTATTCCATTCTGCTCTATATTCTACACCATATCTAATTTAGTTCCCCCATCTATTTCTTATTCCAATCTGCTCTATATTCTACACCATATCTAATTTAGTTCCCCCTTCTACTTCTTATCCCATTCTGCTCCTTCTCTCATTTTTAACCTGCTCCCTCTTTTTACATTCATATTCATATACTCCCTTCTTTTATTTTGTTCTTCCTCCTCACTCCATGTAATTGCCCCCCCCCCATTCTGTTCTATTTCCCATCCCTGTAACTATATGGATGCTACAGTGTACATTTCCAATGCAACCATTATAAATGAATCACTGTTTATTTAATTAGATAAATCTTTCTACCAGCATGCTAATTATCTGGGATTCTGCAGTTCTCCAAAGTTTATTCAGTTATCCCCAGCCCCTGGTCATCAATGCAGAAGGCACAATATAAAGGAACTCCACTATAAACTAAAACTCAATTTTTTAGTGCATCTTTTGGGGAGTTAATTTTAACAGCTGCCAGCATGACTGACCAAGAACTAATGTGCTGATTATTTTGGAAATGCTGAGCAAGAAGCTGACACAAGAGAAGAAAGTCTACGTGTGAGGAAGGGAGTTAGTGAGCTATTCATAATCTAGTTACTTCCCTCTGTGCAGATATTTTACTTTTATATAAAGTGACAGAATCTCTTTCTATTTCTGGATGTTGTGACTCTGTGACATATCCAGAAATAAAATGTGGTCACTTCTATGTTTGTAACATCCATTGCCGGAAGCTCTATACATCCCTCATTCCCCATGATGGATTGAAATCTGACTTTGTCATATATGAAGGTTGAACATTGTTTTATTCCAGTGATACAGTAAGACCCATATACCAGCTCTGTCAGTTCAACCCCCCAAAAAATAGAATTGTGGGATATTAATATTACACCAAATGGGATTGAATTTGATTGGAATTTAATTTTGGCACAATCCGATTTCACCTTGAACTTGTTGTTTGAAAACCATTAAAAACCAGAACATAAATCATACAATTACGATTTTAATATTATCAGTGTTGGATAAGTGTGGACATGTGTGGACATGTTAACCAATGTACAACATACTTCCCCAACCATTTAAAAGGGTAAACACTGGTGCATGGGGGGTCGGTGTATAAAAAGTAGAATACTTACATTTGGCTTTACATTTTTGCAATATGTGTCAAACTCAAATGTTCGCATTAATATTACTGTTCCCGCTCAATCAAATAAAATGGCATTAAAATACAAAGCAGTAATTTAACAGTTGTTTTTTCCCCATTTGGAATAGCATGAGACTAATGATGCAGTTTTCATTAAAACCCATTAGGATGCAGCATCTATGATATCTGCAGACACCAGAAAGGGTTGGGATGTGAGTAATACATATATCTGCTAGGAGAAGTTTGTTTTAAGAGTGAACAAGACAGAAGATGAGTTACTATGGGATAACAATCCTAGCCTTGCATTCAGATTTGGAAAAAAAGCTCCATCGTTTAAACATTTCACTATGTTATCACAAGGTTTGATCTGTCAATTTCTCTTGAGGAACCTCTAGCAAACTCCCAGGGAGATATAAGAGTTCCCAGACCACTGGATGAGAATCATCTTTGTGACTGTCCCTTATATTCCTTAGTCTGCCTCTCACATGCAAACAAAGTATTATATAAGACATTAATCATGTCTTAAGTTTGAGCTATTTGGTGACTTGGTGACTCCGGTGGTGTAATGAAAATGTCAATTTAAAGCACTTGCCATTGACTGTCATGGGAGGACTCTGTTAGTGGCCCACAGCTGGAAATGAATGTCTGAACACAGGTCTGCCTTTTTAGCTGGAAATTGCTTACTATATAGCCTGAGACAATTAATCAAACCTACTGCAAGGAAGGGAATTTTGAATAGGATGTACAGTATATGAATGAACAATGCCATTAAAACAACCTGTCCAGCTCCCAGCATTCTCTGTAAGGCAGGCAGCTTAGACTTGTCTGTGCAATTTAAAGGGAAATTATTGTATCCAATCAAACTCTACTCTAGGGGTAGGCAACCAGTAGATCTCCAGATGTTTTAAAACTACAACTCCCAGCATTCCTCTAAAGGTACTCTGTAGTTAGGGAATTCTGGGAGTTGTAGTTTTCAAACATCTGGAGATCTACTGGTTGCCTATGCCTGATCTACTCCTACCTCCTAGGGTAAATTGTTAGAGATGGGAGAGCTTGCCAGGTAGAAAGGAAGGAACGGTGAGCTGTCAGCCGCACAAATAGCGACCACATGGGCAGGTAGGAGTAGGCTTTGATTTAAATAAAATTGATTTTAAACTATGCTTACACTCTATGAATATTTAAAGAGACACGCTACGGAACACATTTATTATGAATGCCAACTTAAAGGAGAACTACTGTCTCCATACAAGTGCGTCTGTAGCTAACCAGAGTAACATCCATGAAAGTTAACTTTGAATATCAGTTGTACAATGGAAATCTTCTGTCCTAGTCAGACCGCAATACACAATTATGGATGTAATGTATGCAGAACAGCAGTTAACTTACCCTTAGTTCACAATAGTATTTCATAGGAGCCATATACTGTATATTATGTATTCACCATTAGTGACACCATGTCCAGATATTTGTACTGGTAACACATTAACTCCTTGTCACCTTGTTGTCTGACAGACTTGGTAAGTCCTTTCAGATACAAGCTGGATCAGGTTTTCTAGTCACATTAGGAGACGTCTCTGTAGCTTCACAGTCTATTACAATTGTTATTAACTGAAGTTATCCCGAGGGAGCTTGTGTTCTTGCAGTCAATGTGCGGTGCCCAGAGCACCATCCAGCAATGATCTAAGTTGTTCCACATGGGCCATTTCTGGTGCAAACACCTTATTAGTGTCTCCAGGCCAGCACCATAATGATTGAGGGAGATAGACTGTATTTGGGAAATGAACCTGTGTTAGGAGACAGTGTGGAGTCCTTTACATAAAGCCTGATTAACATTCATTCCAACTCTCAAAAAAAAAAAAAAAAGGTTCAGTCCTGACAGCTGTAACTGGGGCAATGAACAAGATACATAGTTAAGGGAATGAGAGAGGAGCCAGGAATAGAGCCCGTGAGAAACACAAGTCAAAATGAAAAAAGAGCTTTTTAATTGTAATTGTGTAAAAATAATTTATGATACATTAAACATGCTCAATTTAATGACCGACTCACTGTCCCAAGCCTCCCTCTCACATGGAGGGCACATATTAATTAACCATCTTCCTTGCACTGTAAAATACTGTGAAAGGAATTGCATACAGCCAGACTGTCTGTACCTAGATGTCAACCCGAAACATTCTAATCAGAGAAGCACAGCCCACTAGAATAGAGGAACCAAGTGTCATCTCAGTTATTCAATCCACAGCCTCTGATTTCCATATCTTCCTGTATTATAATACATGGCGATGCCCTGGCTGTTAATTGCTGCCAAAAGATGTCTAGAAAATTGGAAAAGAGACCACCAAGAAAAGTATTATTTATTATACTTATTTATACTCCCTTTAAAGATGAAACGTACTAATCAGGAACAGCCTCATAATCTTGGCCCCCAGTTGTCTTCCGTAGTTATTTTTTTTAGGGAAAAACAGAGGCAGAAAGATACAAGATTCTATAAATGGCAATTGTTTTGTCTCAAGTGTTGGGTCATCTTTCTAATGTGAAAACGTTTGTGTTAAAGGAATACGCTTTACTTTTATTTTACATTTAAGGTATAATTTATACTTGGTGGCGTTTGGAAGCATTTTTAAGACAAACCGTGTTACCATTGCATAAAACTCAACCACCAACGCACAACACTGAGGAGAATCTCATGGAAAATGATGTGTATTTTTCCCCTGCGTTGTGAGTTGTCTAGGGTGAACGCACTACAGTAAAACAAAAGATCCCATCTAAACCACTATAGTATGACTTAAGCATTCACTGACATCCATAGGCTGGAGGTTTGGGAGTGTTAACACCGTACCTGTAGCTTTATAAACTTTATAACAGGTGTTTATCAAAATTCACTCAGGTTCCGCCTGCCATGAAACCTTCGCCTGTTCCGCAAAACACAGCAATCAAAAAAGAGCTCACCGGTTCAATTCTCTGGCCTCATTCCAGAAATTTAAAAGCAATAACTTTTATTGAATATAACATATACAAAAAAACATTGGGCATTCACGCCTTACAAGTTTCAGCTATTCACAGCTCTTCACAGCCTATGAGTAAGAGCTATGAATAGCTTGAGACACGTAAGTTGTGAATGCCCGGTGTTTGCATATATGCTATTCAATAAAAGTTTTGCTTTTAAATTTCCGGAATGAGGCCAGTGAATTGAGCTGGTGTGCGCCATTGAAGCTATTTTTTTATTGCTGTGTCTAGTGTGAACGTAGCCTAACCCAACCCATTGTTGAGAACCTTGTTGATTTACTAGATTATTACAATATAAGCAATGAAAGCAGGGGTCTGGATCAGGTTGCCATGAGCTAAAGAATTGGTTGTGTTTGCTTTTCGTTTTTGTTTATCAATTAAACTTTTAAAAATTTTAAACTTAATCACACACAAATTGTCATTTGTCTACCTACTTGTTGCAATTAAGTGCAAATCCACGTGAATTATCCATTGTAGTATAGAGTAACACCGCTAATAAGTATGTATAAATATGTGCTCTTTTATAAATGGACCACTCGTGTTTTAGTGTAATTTACATGTCCCCCTCCCCTTCAATGTTACAGGCAATGCTAATTGTTACTAGTAGAGATGGACTAGAACTCGAACTCAAACCCTTGACTTCTCGAACTATCCCGGATTTCTCAGACTTTCAAACTTTTGTTTGAATAATTTAGGGGATAATTATCAAATGTTCAAATCATTTAGGGGATAATTATTGAAAATCGACCGCAGGAGCTCGAAAGTAGTGCATGTGAGAATAAAATTGATTTTTTTTTTTAAGTTCTGGATATTAAAACGTGTTTCCCAGAGCCATTTACATTAAGTTACCATTGACATTTTAATTGTATTTCATTAGAACTTTCGAACTATTTGACTCCCATTGACTTTAATGGGTCCAACTTTCCATATAGTTCGAAAGTTTGAAAATGGACCGAACTTTCGGAAGTTCTTCCATCTCTAGTTACTAGGACACAAGCAATATCCTTTCTATAAATGGGAAAAATTACAGGAAAAATTAAAGGGAAAAATTAAAGGGAAAAATTAAAGGATAACTACATGTAACTTGTGTATAAAGTTGTTTTTTTTTAAATACAGTTAAAATGAAAAGGACTGGTTATTCCTACCTCCCAATATTGTTTCTGTGAGGAGCATCAGCCCAAAGAAAACTGATTCTGCCATTCTTCCTCCTGGCTTCAGGACTATCTTTAATACAGGATTAGATGCTTCTCAACGAGGTGAGGGGTGAGGTAGGGATAACCAACCCTACCTCCCTGCCCCAGGTACTTTCCATTTTTAAAGTATAGTTATATTTTCAGCAACTAACTAGTCCTAACTATGGAACTGATAATTTGCAGAATGTATTTCAAAAATAGCTGGAATGTTACTGCCAGATAATTTCAAACATCAATACACCTTTAATTCAAATATTTCAAGCCTTCATTCGAATGACTATTTCATTCTATGTTACAGTGGAACCTTCCCAGAACTGTATATATCTTTTGTGCCACCTTGGGTCACCTTCCATCTGCTTTGCCACTTTGCACAGCCTCTTATAGCTCTTCTCCTACAATCTCCATTGTAACATTCACAGTGTAATGTTTAGCCCTTGACCTCATCGCCTATAATGTATTGAAATGGACTCATAACTGAACAAGTGATTGAATTAGAGAATGGATTTGGGGCTGAAAATGAACTAAGAATTTTTCCCAGATACTGTGTAGGAAATATTTATAAAGTTTATTTATAAACGGTTCCAATCTTTTGTACTAGTCCATGGACCCTACCAATTAAAAGTACCCAGAACTAAATTCTAACCCCCTGGCCATATCTTCAATCAAAAGCAATCCTCCTTGCATGTTTCGATTGGTGTTCCAGGCTGGCTCCACCCCCACATATAACGCATTCCTTTTAGTTTATTCAGATATTTTTATCCATTGTCATTCTAGCCATTTAAAGATGATGCTTTACCAGGGGAATATTCCTTACTGTAGGTGTAGGTGTATGAATATTGTACTTGTATACTGACACTAATCACATGACATTGGCTTTATCCATGTTTCTAATGTGTCCAGCTCTGCTCAGTTATAGCGTCCTCTTCATCTGTCATTACCTGCCTAGTGTTTTATCCCTATGGCTTTATGTACACTTATTTTTAGTGTATTTCCGTGATAGATATTTCTCACATGGGAAATCAGATGGGATTGCTGGCATCTGAACAAGAGAGCTAAACCACATTAAAAACATGTAGCATGCTTCTGGTTGCTTCTGGTTCTCTTTTTAAGGAACAAACTACAAATTGTAACACAGACTGTTACCCTAAGCCTATAAAAGAATTGACATGACTTCACAAGTACAAACATCTGTAGTGATCAGATAGGGAACAAAGGCCATAGCAGGGGTGTTTACTGAAGGAAGAGAGGGTTCTGGTTGGCTAGTGGGTCAGTTTCAGGTGAGGTATGGGTGGGTTAGGGTTTAGGAGGGTAAGAGATGGGGGAAATGGAAAGGATTTATAAGGAGTCTGTAGTAAGAGTTTCTGTAAGTAAGGAAGGTTTTTTTATTTGTCAAAGCAGCTGGCAGTGGTCCATAGAGGAAAAAGAGGTGCATAGGTGTGAAGACGGGACCTTTGGTACAAGAGGAGACAGAGTATTTAGATATCTATATAGTTTCTTTACGTGTGCTATATCTATTGTTGATCACCAAAAATAATTGTTTTTAGTAAATATTTGAAATATATTTATATGTTTTAGAAAATGTTGGTATTATGGTTGATGTATAATGTACTTTTTTCAGTACAGAATTTAACTTCTCAGCTGACAGGTGCATTGTCCAGATCGGGAAAGCGCGCCTGACAGCTGAGAAGGTGCCAATTGGAGTGCCGGTAAGGTAACTCTTGCAATGTTCCCGGACCTTCTATTATTCACAGAGAGGGGGAAAAGCGTTCTCACCTCCCTGTGAATAACAGATACAGATTTTATTTCAAGAAGATGAAATCTGTTTAGTGTCCCATTAAGGTTATTAAGGTGATTAAAAATGGTGTTAAGAGGTGAAGTATTACCTCAATGGGAACTGGCACTATGACTGCCATGGTAAAGGCTACATGATCAGTACAATCGCATGTGCTGGTGCATTGAGTTGGATTTCACTAGTTGGACCAACGTTTGGTTACGACCTTGCAGATGGAAAAAGTCAAAATGGATTCTACTTAGCAATAAAGATCTAAATGAATTAATAATAAAAATCACAGGAGAACTGTGGTCTAAAACACTTTTTATACTGATTTATTGCTCAGTAACTGCTGGTTAGATTAATAAATCACATGCCCTTTAAGTCACTCCAAATGAAACACATCAAGGAGATTCAATAAAAGTTCTTATCCTTTAAAATGGTGCTAATTTTGCCCCAACCAATCAGATCTTATTTAACATTTGTAAGCTTACATCTGATTGGTTGGGGCAAAATTAGCACCATTTTAAAGGATAAGAACTTTTATTGAATAACCCTGACAGTATAGCTGTGCAAGTAACATGTTTCAGTTCTGCTGTTTCTTTCACTTTCATTTTACTCCCTTACTAATCTTAGAACAGAGAGATACAAATGGTCGCTTGCTGTAAAAAGAGGCGTTAAAGTCACAGTGACCAATTCAATAGTGGTTAGAACAATTTTAACTACTTTCTTGTGGTGGCTGCACAGGAATTGTATGTATATATAGGTTTATTTATATAGCGCCACTTGGGGACGCAGTGCTGTACAGTATTAGAATACCAAAAGCTGCACAAGGGGGACAATTAATAAATACATAAATATGTAAATAAGTATGAGCATCATGAAATATACGAGTGCTTGAAACATGTAACATGAGGAAAGAGATCCCTGCCCCGTAGAGCTTACAATCCACTTGGTGGGTAGAGCTTACAATCCACTTGGTGGGTAATATACAGATAGATAGGAAAGGGTGGAAGTGCTAAAGTAATAACTGGTGCAATGTCAACAGTCTAATGCTGGGCTGTGCTCAGAGAGATAGGATGAGAGGGTAGATTTAAACTTGTTTATTGAGGTTTCTTGACAAAGAGAGAGAGAAATAGAGTTCCAGAGGACGGGAGACACAAGAGAAAAAGGTTTAAGGTGAAAGGAGGCAGTGTGAGTGGGGGGTCTATATTAGAGATGGTTCTGTGATGAGCAGAGAGTACAGGCAGGGACATGTGGGGACACGAGACAAATTATAAGAAGGAGCAGCAGAGTGAAGGGATTTAAATGTTAAGAGAAGAATTTTGTAGAAAATGTGTTGTTTGATGGGGAGCAAGGTAGATGTGTGACACAGAGGAGATTTCATTTCCTGATTCTTAGAGAGCGAGACAATGCATGCAGTAGAGTTAAATATCGACTGAAGATAAAAATAGGAATCAAGAAGACCAGAAAGCAGGTTACAATAGTCCAGGCATGGTGGGATGAGAACATGGATAAGCATAGCAATAGTTGGAACAGAGAATTCTGTAGATTTTTCACAATATTACAGAGAAAAAAATGTCAGGAATTGCAAAACACACCTAGCCACCACAAGCAATTCAACACTGGGCAAGTTTGACCCACTGGGAGAAGTAAGATTTCCACACAGCTATCTTCGCTTAGGAATATCTTAGAAAAGTAAATAATACATGAATTCAATCTGAATTTAATCTGGTTTCTGGACTATAAATTAGGTTAATCTAGGTTTTAGACCATACTTGTTTTAAAACATATCAACAACTGTAACTAAAAAAAAAATTCATTGTGATTTCTATTTCCTGGTTCTATTTATACATATTTTCTGTTTCTCAATAGGAGGAAACTAACACATTGGGTACAATAGTTTATTAATGGTTTAGTAAGCCATACAACTATTCATTAGATGATTTTACTGCCAGAAGATAATGTTTGAGCTATAATACAGTTATCTGCAAGAGCGCACACCTGCGGAGAAAGCAATCTGTCCGTTTATAGGGTCTATCTCCACTGTCTGATCCCAGCTTATTATTGGCACCAGTGAATATGTTGTTGGCCATATTGTAGACAATTATTAGATGCGGAGGAAATGTGCGTCTGTCTGACCTGCTTCGTATCACAGGAAATTAATCTGCACACAAGTGGGACGAATTTAATTAACTCTCTCGCCCCAATGAAACGTGTTTTTTTTTTAAACGTATTTATTTCCTTCTTGCACCCTTCAGCCCTTCTCTTGACAGCTGAACTTACTCTGCTCTTTCCCGATAAATGATCCAAATCCTTGTGTGTTTCAAAAACCACCGTTTAAACTTGAAGTCTCCTTTGTTTAGCTAACGTTCTAAAGTGGAGTGTGCAGAGCCGTCTAAAGGCTACACAAAGAGCTGTAATCAAAGCTTTCTTCTCATTCTCCAACACTGGCTGTGTATTCCAACGGCGTCGAAACAGAACAAGGTTTATGGGGAGATTTCCCATTATTCCTGCAGCAATATATGTTTATGGTTTTATGATTTTTATTTCCAAGGTAGCTTTGCATTTGTGCTGTGTTTGCTAAAAAAAATAATGTTTAAAGTCAGATACATTCACCTCCTGCCTTTGGGATGTTCGATTTGTTGAGTCTCCCAGGGCATCAATCAGATGGGGGAAGGGTCTAGACTACCCACCTGTTCTAGTGTATAAATGTGTCAAGGCCATACTAGTGATATGGATATTCTACAATGCACTTAAAAAAGCATATTGTGCATGTGTTCTAAATGCAGGAGGTAACCATTTCCACAGGTTATATCATATTTCCCCATGATCATTTTTTTATTCTATATACACATATGCCAATTGCCAACATGGCCTGATATTCCATTCAGACAAGGTAATAATTGATTAAAATGATCAGTAACCTGTCTCATGGGAATTTGACCGTAACGGTGTCATTTGGCATGATCAGGTGAAAATTTCCACCATTTTTTTGGGTCAAGATCAAAATATGAAGGTTGCGATATCTCGATCCGACTGAGCAAATCATGACTCCAGACGGGTCCAAATACTGTATCAGTCTATGTGTACGCAGTCTTAGGCAGGAATCCTGAGTAGGGTAAAATAAAAAACTGCCTTCCAACAAATGTGGTAATGGCCAGTTCATTAGATTGGCTGGAAACGTTTTTTAAAATCCATTATATTGAGAATTACTGGTAGAAATATATATAGTTCTGGTTGATCTTGGGATCCTTTCCGATTGCCATTTTCCACTCCATGCTGTTTTTTTTTTTGCCTTCCTCCCACTACATGGAAGGCTGTGTTTCACATGTTCTGCTTGAATGGAGTACCGGTGGTGATTATAATGTTTGAAATAATGATCGAGACTAAGGGGAAGAACACAGGTGGTAATTTTTGTCTAATGCAGGTAAGGATTTCTGTTATTTACAAGCCAATGTGTCTAACAAATATCTGTTGTTTGATCCATTACAAAACATATTGTATGAATGGAAGCCACTTTTTTGCTCACCTTGACAGAGCCATTTTGCCTGGAAACAAATAGCCTACTTACAAACACAGCAGGCACTGCCAGACACGCACAAAGTTGGTTTAGTTTGACACCATAGCAGTAACCACAGTTTGTAGCCAACTGCAGTAAAATAAATGAAAGCATAATTCTGATTGGTCACTGTGGCTGATTTGGTTGAGCAGAGTTGGTTTGCACTTCCTCTGGTACTGCAGATGGAGTAGTGGTGTTGGGGATATTGAGGGGACCTGCAAGAAGGTCAGGAGGGTGTGCCAGCTTCACTCCAGGGACCAAGTGAAAAGGATACCAGAACTAAAACCCTGACTCCCAGATAGGGCAGTCCTTTCCAAATCATAAAGTCTGTCAGCTCGGCTACATGTATAGTTGTAAATTCGAAAATCAAAAATTCCATTCTAAAAATAGTAAATCCGTATCAGAAATCAAAAATTCTATTAAATACTCAAAAAATTCCGATTCAATTGGGCTCTAATGGGATATTGGGATTAGAGATGGACTAGAACCCGAACCCAAGTTCGTGTTGAACTATTCGAGTTCGAACGGATTCGAACTTCTCGAACTATCCTGAACCTGGATTTCTCAGACTTTCAATATTTTCCGGACTTTCGATAATTATCGAATGTTAGAACGTTCGAGGCGCGAATATGCAAGTAAAATGTCTATTGTACCAATACGCGAGTAAATATCGAATTATCGAATATGCAAGTAAAATGTCTATTGTACCAATACGCGAGTAAATATCGAATTATCGAATATGCAAGTAAAATGTCTATTATACCAATACGCGAGTAAATATCGAATTATCAAATATGCAAGTAAAATGTCTATTATACCAATACGCGAGTAAATATAGAATTATCGAATATGCGAGTAAAATGTCTATTATACCAATACGCGGTAAATACGAATTACGAATATGCGAGTAAAATGTCATTATACAATACGCGAGTAAATACGAATTATCGAATATGCAAGTAAAATGTTATTTATACCAATACGTGAGTAAAAACGAATTATATTAGGAAGTAAAATCTATTATACCAACACGCGAGTAAATATCGAATTATCTAATATGCAAGTAAAATATCTATTATACCAATACGCGAGTAAATATTGAATTATCTAATATGCAAGTAAAATATCTATTATACCAATACGCGAGTAAATATCGAATTATCTAATATGCAAGTAAAATATCTATTATACCAATACGCGAGTAAATATCGAATTATCGATATGCAAGTAAAAGTCTATTATACCAATACGTGAGTAAATATCGAATTATCTAATATGCAAGTAAAATCTATATACCAATACGCGAGTAAATATCGAATTATCTAATATGCAAGTAAAATATCTATATACAATACGCGAGTAAATATCGAATTATCGAATATGCAAGTAAAATGGCTATTTTACCAATACGCGAGTAAATATCGAATTATCGAATATGCAAGTAAAATGTCTATTATACAATACGCGGTAAATATCGAATTATCGAAATGCAGTAAAGTCTATTATACCAATACGCGAGAGTAAATATCAATTATCGAATATGCGAGTAAAATATCTATTATACCAATACGCGAGTAAATATAGAATTATCGAATATGCAAGTAAAAATGTCTATATACCAATAGCGAGTAAATATCGAATTATCGAATATGCAAGTAAAATGTCTATTATACCAATAAGCGAGTAAATACGAATTATCGAATATGCAAGTAAAATGTCTATTATACCAATACGCGAGTAAATATCGAATTATCGAATATGCAGTAAAATAATATTACCAATACGCAAGAAATATCGAATTATCGAATATGCGAGTAAAATGTCTATTATACCAATACGGAGTAAATATCGATTTATACTAATTGCAAGTAAAATGTCTATTATACCAATACGCGAGTAAATATCGAATTATCTAATATGCAAGTAAAATATCTATTATACCAATACGCGAGTAAATATCGAATTATCGAATATGCGAGTAAAATATCTATTATACCAATACGCGAGTAAATATCGAATATCGAATATGCAGTAAATATCTATTATACCAATACGCGAGTAAATATCGAATTATCGAATATGCGAGTAAAATATCTATTATACCAATACGCGAGTAAATATCGAATATCGAATATGAATAAAATGTCTATTATACCAATACGCGAGTAAATATCGATTATCGAATTGCAAGTAAAATGTCTATTATACCAATACGCGAGTAAATATCGAATTATCGAATATGCAAGTAAAATGTCTATTATCCCATCGCGAGTAAATATCGAATTATCGAATATGCAGAGTAAAACTATTATATACCAATTCGCAAGTAAATATCGAATTATCGAATATGCGAGTAAAATGTCTATTATACCAATACGTGAGTAAATATCGAATTATCTAATATGCAAGTAAAATATCTATTATACCAATACGCGAGTAAATATCGAATTATCTAATATGCAAGTAAAATATCTATTATACCAATACGCGAGTAAATATCGAATTATCGAATATGCAAGTAAAATGTCTATATACCAATACGCGAGGTAAATATGAATTATCGAATATGCAAGTAAAATGTCTATTATACCAATACGCGAGTAAAACAAATATCGAATTATCTAATATGCAAGTAAAAATATATTATACCAATACGCGAGTAAATATCGAATTATCTGAATATGCGAGTAAAATATCTATTATACCAATACGCAGTAAATATCGAATTATCGAATATGCACGTAAAATGTCTATTTATACCAATACGCGAGTAAATATCGAATTATCGAATATGCAAGTAAAATGTCTATTATACCAATACGCGAGTAAATATCGAATTATCGAATATGCAAGTAAAATGTCTATTATACCAATACGCGAGTAAATATCGAATTATCGAATATGCGAGTAAAATTCTATTATACCAATTCGCAAGTAAATATCGAATTATCGAATATGCGAGTAAAATGTCTATTATACCAATACGTGAGTAAATATCGAATATCTAATATGCAAGAAAATATCATTATACCAATACGCGAGTAATATCGAATTATCTAATATGCAAGTAAAATATCTATATACCAATACGGAGAAATATCGAATATCGAAATGCAAGTAAAATGTCTATTATACCAATACGCGAGTAAATATCGAATTATCGAATATGCAAGTAAAATGTCTATTATACCAATAAGCGAGTAATATCGAATTATCTAATATGCAAGTAAAATATCTATTATACCAATACGCGAGTAAATATCGAATTATCGAATATGCGAGTAAAATATCTATTATACCAATACGCAAGTAAATATCGAATTATCGAATATGCAAGTAAAATGTCTATTATACCAACACGCGAGTAAATATCGAATTATCGAATATGCGAGTAAAATGTCTATTATACCAATACGTGAGTAAATATCGAATTATCTAATACGCAAGTAAAATATCTATTATACCAATACGCGAGTAAATATCGAATTATCGAATATGCAAGTAAAATGTCTATTATACCAATACGTGAGAAAATATCGAATTATCGAATATGCATGTAAAATGTCTATTATACCAACACGCGAGTAAATATCGAATTATCGAATATGCAAGTAAAATGTTTATTGTACCAATACGCGAGTAAATATTGAATTATCGAATATGCAAGTAAAATGTCTATTATACCAATACGCGAGTAAATATCGAATTATCGAATATGCGAGTAAAATGTCTATTATACCAATACCCGAGTAAATATCGAATTATTGAATATGCAAGTAAAATGTCTATTATACCAATACGCGAGTAAATATCGAATTATCGAATATGCGAGTAAAATGTCTATTATACCAATACGCGAGTAAATATCGAATTATCGAATATACAAGTAAAATGTCTATTATACCAATACCCGAGTAAATATCGAATTATCGAATATGCAAGTAAAATGTCTATTATACCAATACGCGAGTAAATATCGAATTATCGAATATGCGAGTAAAATGTCTATTATACCAATACGCGAGTAAAATCGTTATCGAATATGCGAGTAAAATGTCTATTATACCAATACGCGAGTAAATATCGAATAATCGAATATACAAGTAAAATGTCTATTATACACACATACCCGAGTAATATCGCATTATCGGAATATCAAGTAAAATGTCTATTATACCAATACGCGAGTAAATATCGAATTATCAAATATGCAAGTAAAATGTCTATTATACCAATACGCGAGTAAATATCGAATTATATTATATGCGAGTAAATGTCTATTATACCAATACGCGAGTAAATATCGAATTATCGAATATGCAAGTAAATGTCTATATAACCAAACGGAGTAAATATCGAATTATTCTATGTATCAAGTAAATATCTATTATCACCACCAATCGCGAGTTAAATATCGAATTATCTAATATGCAAGTAAAATATCTATTATACCAATACGCGAGTAAATATGAATTATCTAATTGCAAGTAAAATATCTATTTACCAATACGCGAGAAATATCGAATTATCTAATATGCAAGTAAAATATCTATTATACCAATACGCGAGTAAATTCGAATTATCGAATATGCAAGTAAATGTCTATTATACCAATACGGAGTAAATATCGAATTATCATATGCAAGTAAAATGTCTATTATACCAATACGCGAGTAAATATCGATTATCTAATATGCAAGTAAAATATCTATTATACCAATCCGCGAGTAAATATCGAATTATCGAATATGCAAGTAAAATGTCTATTATACCAATACGCGAGTAAATATCGAATTATCGAATATGCAAGTAAAATGTCATTTATACCAATACGCGAGTAAATATCGAATTATAGATATATGCAAGTAAAATGTCTATTATACCAATACGCGAGTAAATATCGAATTATCGAATATGCGAGTAAAATGTCTATTATACCAATACGCAGTAAATATCGAATTATCGAATATGCAAGTAAAATGCTATTATACCAATACGCGAGTAAATATCGAATTTCGAATATGCAAGTAAAATGTCTATTATACCAATACGCGAGTAAATATCGAATTATCGAATATGCAAGTAAATGTCTATTATACCAATACGCGAGTAAATATCGAATTATCGAATATGCGAGTAAAATATCTATTATACCAATACGCAAGTAAATATCGAATTATCGAATATGCGAGTAAAATGTCTATTATACCAATACGTGAGTAAATATCGAATTATCTAATATGCAAGTAAAATATCTATTATACCAATACGCGAGTAAATATCGAATTATCTAATATGCAAGTAAAATATCTATTATACCAATACGCGAGTAAATATCGAATTATCGAATATGCAAGTAAAATGTCTATTATACCAATACGCGAGTAAATATCGAATTATCGAATATGCAAGTAAATATCTATTACCAATACGCGAGTAAATATCGAATTATCGAATATGCGAGTAAAATATCTATTATACCATAACGCGAGTAATAAATATCGAATTATCGAATATGCAAGTAAAATGTCTATTATACCAATACGCGAGTAAATATCGAATTATCGAATATGCAAGTAAATGTCTATTATACCACACTGCGAGTAAATATCGAATTATCGAATATGCAAGTAAAATTTCTATTATACCAATACGCAGTAAATATCGAATTATCGAATATGCGAGTAAAATATCTATTATACCAATTCGCAGTAAATATCGAATTATCGAATATGCGAGTAAATGTCTATTATCCATACGTGAGTAAATATCGAATTATCTAATATGCAAGTAAAATATCTATTATACCAATACGCGAGTAAATTCGAATTATCTAATATGCAAGTAAAATATCTATTATACCATACGCGAGTAATATCGAATTATCGAATATGCAAGTAAAATGTCTATTATACCAATACGCGAGTAATATAAATTATCGAATATGCAAGTAAAATGTCTATTATCCAATACGCGAGTAAATATCGAATTATCTAATATGCAAGTAAAATATCTATTATACAATACGCGAGTAATATCGAATTATCGAATATGCGAGTAAAATATCTATTATACCAATACGCAGTAAATATCGAATTATCGAATATGCAAGTAAAATGTCTATTATACCAACACGCGAGTAAATTATCGAATTATCGAATATGCAAGTAAATGTCTATTATACCAATACGCGAGTAAATATCGAATTATCGAATATGCAAGTAAAATTATCTTTATACCAATACGCGAGTAATATCGAATTATCGAATATGCGAGTAAAATTCTATTAACCAATCGCAAGTAAATATCGAATTATCGAATATGCGAGTAAAATGTCTATTATACCAATACGTGAGTAAATATCGAATTATCGATATGCAAGTAAAATATCTATTATACAATACGCGAGTAAATATCGAATTATCTATAGGCAAGTAAAATTCTATTATACATACGCGAGTAAATATCGAATTCGATATGCAAGTAAAATGTCTATTATACCAATACGCGAGTAAATATCGAATTATCGAATATGCAAGTAAAATGTCTATTATACCAATACGCGAGTAATATCGAATTATCTAATATGCAAGTAAATATCTATTATACAATACGCGAGTAAATATCGAATTATCGATATCGAGTAAAATTCTATTATACCAACCAAGTAAATATCGAATTATCGAATATGCAAGTAAAATGTCTATTATACCAATCACGCGAGTAAATATCGAATTATCGAATATGCGAGTAAAATGTCTATATAACCAATACGGAGTAAATATCGAATAATTAATACGCAGTAAAAATCTATTATACCAATACGCGAGTAAATATCGAATTATCGAATATGCAAGTAAAATGTCTATTATACCAATACGTGAGAAATATCGAATTATCGAATATGCAAGTAAAATGTCTATTATACCAACCGCGAGTAAATATCGAATTATCGATATGCAAGTAAAATGTTTATTGTACCAATACGCGAGTAAATATTGAATTATCGAATAGGCAGTAAAATGTCTATTATACCAATACCGCGAGTAAAATATCGAATTATCGAATATGCGAGTAAAATGTCCTATTATACCAATACCCAGTAAATATCGAATTATCGAATATGCAAGTAAAATGTCTATTATACCAATACGCGAGTAAATGAATTCGAATTATCGAATATGCGAGTAAAATGTCTATTATACCAATACGCGAGTAAATATCGAATTAATCGAATATCACAGTAAAATGTCTATTATACCAATACCGAGTAAATATCGAATTATCGAATATGCAAGTAAAATGTCTATTATACCATACGCGAGTAATATCGAATTATCGAATATGAGTAAAATGTCTATTATACCAATACGCGAGTAAATATCGAATTATCGAATTGCGAGTAAATGTCTATTATACCAATACGCGAGTAAATATCGATAATCGAATATACAAGTAAAATGTCTTATATAACCAATACCCGAGTAAATATCGAATTATCGAATTGCAAGTAAAATGTCCTATTTATACCAATACGCGAGTAAATATAGAATTATCGAATATGCGAGTAAAATGTCTATTATACCAATACGTGAGTTAAATTCGAATTATCATATGCAAGTAAAATATTATACCAAACACGCGAGTAATACGAATATCAATATGCAAGTAAAATTATTATACCAATACGCGAGTTAAATATCGACATTATATAATATGCAAGTAAAATGATCATTATACAATACGGAGTAAATATCGAATTATAATATGCAAGTAAAATATCTATTATACCAATACGCGAGTAAATATCGAATTATCGAATATGCAAGTAAAATGTCTATTATACAATACAGTGAGTAGTATAATACGAATTATCTAATATGCAAGTAAAATATCTATTATACCAATACGCGAGTAAATATCGAATTATCTAATATGCAAGTAAAATATCTATTATACCAATACGCGAGTAAATATCGAATTACGAATATGCAAGTAAAATGTCTATATACCAATACGCGAGTAAATATCGAATTATCGAATATGCAAGTAAAAAATGTCTATTATACCAATACGCGAGTAAATATCGAATATCGAATATGCAAGTAAAAGTGCTATTTTATCCAATCAGCGAGTAAATATCAATTATCGAATATGCAGAAGTAAAATATCATTATACCAATACGCGAGTAAATATCGAATATCGAATATGCAAGTAAAATGTCTATTATACCAATACGCGAGTAAATATCGAATTATCGAATATGCAAGTAAAATGTCTATTATACCAATACGCGAGTAAATATCGAATTATGACATATGCAAGTAAATGTTATTTATACCAATACGCGAGTAAATATCGATTATCGAATATGCGCGTAAATATCTATTATAACCAATACGCAAGTAAATATCGAATTATCGAATATGCGAGTAAAATGTCTATTATACCAATACGTGAGTAAAATACTTGAATTATATAATATGCAAGTAAAATATCTATTATACCAATACGCGAGTAAATATCGATATCTAATAGCAAGTAAAATATTCATTATACCAACGCGAGTAAATATCGAATTATCGAATATGCAAGTAAAAGTCTATTATACCAATACGCGAGGAAATATCGAATTATCGAATATGCAAGTAAAATATCATTATACCAATACGCGAGTGTAATATCGATATTAGAATATGCGAGTAAAATATCTATTTACCAAACGCGAGTAGTAAATATCGAATTACGAAATATGAAGTAAAATGTCTATAACCAATACGGAGTAAATATCGAATTATCGAATATGCAAGTAAAATGTCTATTATACCAATACGCGAGTAAATATCGAATTATCGAATATGCAAGTAAAATGTCTATTATACCAATACGCGAGTAAATATCGAATTATCGAAATATGCGGAGTAAATATCTATTATACCAATTCGCAAGTAAATATCGAATTACGAATAGCAGAGTAAAATGTCTATTATACCAATACGGTGAGTTAAATATCGAATTATATAATATGCAAGTAAAATATTCTTTTATACCAATACGCGAGTAAATATCGAATTATCTAATATGCAAGTAAAATATCTATTATACCAATACGCGAGTAATATCGAATTATCGAATATGCGAAGTAAAATGTCTATTATACCAATACGCGAGAGTAAATATAGAATTATCGAATATGCAAGTAAAAGTCTATATACCAATACGCGAGTAAATATCGAATTCTAATATGCAAGTAAAATATCTATTATACAATACGCGAGTAAATATCGAATTATCGAAATGCGAGTAAAAATATATTATACCAATACGCAGAGTAAATATCGAATTATCGAATATGCAAGTAAAATGTCATTATACCAACACGCGAGTAAATATCGAATTATCGAATATGCAAGTAAAATGTCTATATACCAATACGCGAGTAAATATCGAATTATCGAATATGCAAGTAAAATGTCTATTATACAATACGCGAGAGTAATATCGAATTATCGAATATGCGAGTAAAATATCTATTATACACAATTCGCAAGTAAAATCGAATTATCGAATAGAGAGTAATGTCTATATACAATACGTGAGTAAATATCGAATTATCTAATATGCAAGTAAATATCTATTATACCAATACGCGAGTAAATATCGAATTATCTAATATGCAAGTAAAATATCTATTATACCAATACGCGAGATAAATATCGAATTATAGATATGCAAGTAAAATGTCTATTATACCAATACGCGAGTAAATATCGAATTATCGAATATGCAAGTAAAATGTCTATTATACCAATACGCGAGTTAAATATCGAATTATCTAATATGCAAGTAAAATACTATTATACACAATACGCGAGTAAATATCGAATTATCGAATATGCGAGTAAAATATTATTATACCAATCCGCAAGTAAATATCGAATTATCGAATATGCAAGTAAAATGTCTATTATACAACACGCGAGAGTAAATATCGATTATCGAATATGCGAGTAAAATGTCTATTATACCAATACGTGAGTAAATATCGAAATATCTAATACGCAAGTAAAAATATCTATTATACCAATACGCGAGTAAAATATCGAATTATCGAATATGCAAGTAAATGTCTATTATACCAATACGTGAGAAAATATCGAATTATCGAATATGCATGTAAAAATGTCATTATACCAACACGCGAGTAAATATCGAATTATCGAATATGCAAGTAAAATGTTATTGTACCAATACGCGAGTAAATATGAATTATCGAAATGCAAGTAAAATGTCATTATACCAATAAGCGAGGAAATATCGAATTATCGAATATGCGAGTAAAATGTTATTATACAATACCCGAGTAAATATCGAATTATTGAATATGCAAGTAAAAGTCTATTATTACCAATACGGAGTAAATATCGAATTATCGAATATGCGAGTAAAATGTCTATTATACCAATACGCGAGTAAATATCGAATTATCGAAATACAAGTAAAATGTCTATTATACCAATACCGAGTCGAGAAATATCGAATTATGAATATGCAAGTAAAATGTCTATTATACCAATACGCGAGGTAATATCGAATTATCGAATATGCGAGTAAAATGTCTATTATACAATACGCGAGTAAATATCGAATTACGAAATATGCAGAGTAAAATGTCTATTATACCAATACGCGAGTAAATATCGAATAATCGAATATACAAGTAAAATGTCTATTATACCAATACCCGGTAAAATATCGAATTATCGAATATGCAAGTAAAATGTCTATTATACCCAATACGCGAGTAAATATCGAATTATCGAATATGCAAGTAAAATGTCTATTATACCAATACGGAGTAATATCGAATTATCGAATATGCGAGTAAAATGTTCTATTATACCAATACGCGAGTAAATATCGAATTATCGAATATGCAAGTAAAATGTCTATTATACCAATACGCGAGTAAATATCGATTATCGAATATGCAGAGTAAAATGTCTATTATACCAATACGCGAGTATAATATCGAATTATCGAATATGCGAGTAAAATGTCTATTATACCAATACGCGAGTAAATATCGAATTATTGAATATGCGATTAAAATGTCTATTATACCAATACGCGAGTAAATATCGAATTATTGAATATGCGAGTAAAATGTCTATTATACCAATACGCGAGAAAATATCGAATTATCGAATATGCGAGTAAAATGTCTATTATACCAATACGCGAGTAAATATCGTTTATGGGATAATTATCGAATGTTCGATTGCAAGAGCTTGAAAGTAACACGCATGACAGTAAAATCGATTTTTCTAAAGTCCTGGATATTGGAACGTGTTCCCCAGACCATTTCCCAGGTCCCACAGCCATTTACATTAAGTTACCATTGATATTTTCATTGTATTTCATTTGAACTTTTCGAACTATTTGACTCCCATTGACTTTAATGGGTCCGTTTTCGAACTTTGAAACTTTCCATATAGTTTGAAAGTGGACCGAACTTTCGAATGTTCGGCGATCTCTAATTGGGATTTTCGGAACTGCAATAGTTTCCCGCGGAACTGCTGAACTCTACTACTAAGCAGAATTATGCTTAGGGGCTAGACCATGACAATTGTGGTGGCCACACTAGAGCATTGCTGGGCATCTATGCTGCGATCCTTTAATTGAAGTGCATGAACTCCGCATTTTTTTGCAGACTACACAACACTGGGCGGTCACAGCGCATGCGTGTGCACAAACCGATTGTGTGCGCGTCTCTGGAATGCTCCGATGTGATCTAGGGTCTAAATGTAAAACACAGACCTTTAAACTGGGAGGCGTTGATAAAAAAGAACAATAAAGAGAAAGTCTGGTATGAGGGCACATTCACAAACGTTTACAGAAAGCTGTTATCACATAATCTCTTTTAATAGTCACAATATCGCTTTAGCTTTAGCATAACGTTTTAGAAGGGATTTGTGGCAGCTGCACTTGAAAAATGTAAGTTGACACCTTATGCCTAAAACCAGTGGCATTTACCGATGGTGAATACTGAATGTGACCACAAGGGGGAGCAATATTAATTCTAGTATAGAGTGGCAAATCTGCTCCTCATACTGCTGTTCTGTTATATGTTCTGCTTTAATGTAAACTGTGTCAGCACCTGCTTTCAGCTTGTTAAAATCTAGGAGCTGAAGATTTTCAGGAACTTTGCAGGGTGATTCATTTGATCCTATTCTGTTCATAAAAGGTAGCAGTTTACATGCACGGCCCTTGAAGTCCTTACTGATAAGAGCTTTTCATTCAGAGAATGCACAGTAGTATGTTCAGAGCATTGGTTATTTACATGGTTTCAAACCATTTTACGGCGCCGCAGTACGTGGGAATGAGTGTAATTATGGCTTAACATTGGAGCATTATGTCAAGAAGGGGGTTATTTGTAACGGCTGATCAGCCATATGCCTAGACACGTAGAATCTAACCGCTGCAGTTTGATGGAAGATGCAATAGAGCAAACTACTGACAGCTACAGCAAATTGACAGTTTTTAGTCTCTGAGATTTTAAACTTTACTCCCTGGGAAATAAGAGACTGAATTGTGCTACTCAGCCCACAACCTCAGCTGCTGCAGAAACTCTTACAATATTTTTAGAAGGACATAGACATTAAAGGGGAAAGACCCTTACTATACATCCCAATTATACTGTAAATACAATACATCCCAATTGTATTATAAAATGTATTAAAGGGGAAAGAAAGGCCCTTAGAATACATCCCAATTTTATTGTAAATACAATACATCCAAATTTTATTGTAAAATATATTAAAGTAGAAAGACCCTTACAATACATCCCAATTATATTGTAGTATATACCCGAATGCTCATTATGTTTTCACACCTCCTTATATTAATTTATCCTGGCGTTTTCCTTTGGTACCAAACAGTAAATTATCAGTCAACTTTACCTGTCAAAGAGAGAATGTTTCCTTTTATATATGAAAATCTACACAGCCCTAACCAAGATTATTTCCCAATCCAAGCACTGAGTTTACACATCAGTAAACAGAGGAGAAGCACATTTCAAGCCCCATTTTTTCCAATACATTTAGATCTACTTATTGTAATCAATCAAACTCCTGTAGCTCCCGAAGCTTCTGCTGTGGATGTATAATTAGAGATGTCTGAATAATTCACTGCATGCAAATTAAAAGCTGCTGGAAATCTCAGACTTTTTAAACTATATGAAACATCATGCAGGTCATTGAGAGTTGGGGGTGTAACGGACACTCATTATAAAATACACACCAAGGCTGAGGCCACACCGCAACGCAGCCATTGAGCGCACATTTCCGGCACGCTGATACACGTTGTCATGCACTGCTATCATGCAATCGGAGTTGCACAAAAAATGAGTGTTGGGCAGCATCAGTTGGGCCACACAAGTGTCCTATTTTAAAAGTGCGATCGGACAGCGCTTAAAAATGCATTAGTGTGGCCTGCCCCACCATGTTGATAAATATATATAATATAACAAACTATAGCAACACTTGCACTCAGTCTATTAATCCTTGTGGGTGCCTCAAGGATGCGGATGCCTTAATCTGCTTAATTATAGGCTCAATAAAGAATATATACCTATAATATACCTATAATATATATATAATGTCCCTTTCTGGGGAAAAAATAAATCCATGTTTTTATTTTGACAT
Organism: Hymenochirus boettgeri; assembly: GCA_019447015.1. Taxonomy (NCBI): domain Eukaryota; kingdom Metazoa; phylum Chordata; class Amphibia; order Anura; family Pipidae; genus Hymenochirus; species Hymenochirus boettgeri. Next base: position 58,243,008 of record CM033470.1, on the reverse strand, counting down.
GTTGATATTACATATATTTTATTATATAGCGCTAAACATATATTTCACAGAACTCCACATGTATTTGAGCTTATAATCTAAGGCGTACTTAAAAGCAGGAGTATTTTTATTAGAGATGGCCGAACTCACTGAAATTCATTCCGCCTGCTGATTCGTGGATTTTTCTAAAGAATTGATAAATTCGAAAATCCGCAATTGAAGTCAAAAGGAGTGAAAATATATGAAAATTCTGCTTAAAATTAAGTTATAAATAGCAATGGTAACTAACTGTAAATGGCTCAGGGACCTGGGAAACGGTCTGGGGAACACGTATCAATGCCCAAAATATGGGGAAAAAACACCACGCCGTCCAATATCAGAAAATTCATGCGCCTTCTGTTTTGGCATTCCGCATAGTATTTTCAAGATTTCTATAAATTTGTAACATTTTCAATTTTTTAAATTCAAAATTTCTATAAATTTTCAGAAATACTTCAGAGGATCGGAAAACCCCCAAAAGTCTGCAATCCGTAAAGTCAGAGTCCCTGGCGGATCCGTAAAATTCGCTTCGGAACCGGGATCGGGTCCATCTCTAATTCTTATAAAAGGAGCAGTAAAGAACATTACCAGTTGGAAAATAACACTACTCATTTCTAAATAATGAATCCTAAATAGTACCGTATATACTCGATTATAAACCGTCCCGGGTATAAACCGAGGTACCTAGTTTTACCTAAAAAAGGGGAAAAAATAGACTGACTCGAGTATAAACAGAGGGTGTAACCCCTACTAGTATTTTCCACTTAAAGGAGAACTAAAGTCTCCAGACAACATTGTCCCAATAGACAGAGCACATTCACAAACATACAACAAGCTGTGTCTCACCTCTCCCTTTGCTGTGGCCATTGGGTGATTTATGAAAACAACCTGTGAGTACTAGGGGTCAGCTCCCACAATCCACCTTAGCTGGGTAAACCCCCATCTAAGTGTCTGTGTACAGGCACATGCTCTGTAATGCTCAACAGATCAAAACAAGGAAGTTGCAGCCTTGCTTCCTAGAAGCTTACAGCCAATCACAGAACATCACAGAGATCCTCCCTCTCCATGACAGAACAGAGATTTCAGTTGTTTGTTTTCAAACACATTCAATGCTCCTGTCCTAACAATGATTTAATACTTTACTTTTCATACAAAAATAAGTAATCTTTACAGTGTATTTCATAGATAGCATGGATGTAAGAAATGGAATACTAACATTTCAGCAAAAATAAAAGAAATAAATGTAAGTCTGGGGAATAGAACCTGCAACTTGTACATTTACTCTGTCTTGCTAAAAGCAGAGCTCCTACCTCTAGGCTAATGGAGATAATTAGTAGATAGCTGGTACATGTAGAATCTTTTACTATGAACATAATGGAAACAAAAATAAAGGAAACTATGGGGATTAGAACTTGCAACCTTCTGGACTGTGTGTTTCTATAACTGGCATCTTACAAGGTGAGCCATGACTGAGTAAGCTGAACACTTTGGTACATTTTGGGGTATTGAACTTGTGACCTTCTGAATTGTGTATTTTTAAACCTGGAGCCTTACCCGATGCGCCACCACTAAACAAGCAAAGTACTCCAGTACATTTGGAAGCTTTTTTTTTTTTTTTTTTTGCTAAACAATTCCTAAAGAAAATGGAATATGGAAGTTCCTGATAAGACTTTGAAAGCTGCTTGTTACCCTACAGTTTATTTTCCAGAAAGTCACACTGAATGGTTAATAGATTATGGTAACAATCAGCTTTCAAAGTCTTTTTAGGGACTTCCATATTGGTGTATAAACATCTGTATAGAAAACACTCTATCCATAGAGACAGTGAATACTGGGGTCAGGGGGCGTGGTTCTTTGATGACTTCATGGGCTGTGGGTTGTACTGGCAACAATATGGAAGCCTTCTTATTTACAGAATCTATTTCTTACATGTACTAAATGCAACTTACTAGAGAAGAATCTTACAATGTATAGGTGTTCTGGGGAGAAAAACTTTCACATTAGGTTTTAAAAATTTTAAGTTTAGTTCTCCTTAAAGATGTTTGGAAACTACAACTCCCAGCATGCTTTATTGCTGGGAGTTGTAGTTTTCAAACATCTTAAGTGGCAAATACTTGCAAATAGGGGTAAATCCTCCTTTATTTGTGCATACAGTATGCACAAATAAAGAAGGTTTTACTCTTATTTGTAACTATTGTGTGCCCTGGTGTCCCTGTTGTATTCTCCTACCTTGTCCGGCGGCCGCTTGCTCCTCGCTCCACATCCTCTGCGCTTCAGGATGATGTCACTACTCGGCGCCGCAAAGTGAGAGGCACTGGGTAGTGACGTCATCCAAAAGCGCACTGAAGATGCAGATCGCATGGCCACCGGACAAGGTAGGAGAAAGACTGACTCGAGTATAAATCGAGGTAAGATTTTCAGGCTTTTTTTAAAGCCTGAAAACCTCGGTTTATACTCGAGTATATACTGTAATCATTAAATAAGAATACCAATCCTTATATAAGATTTTCCTTCCGTAAACAAAGATATATTATATTTAAATAAGAATATCCCTCCTTAAATAAGATTATATAATGGCGTGGTATTGCAATGCCCCAATTAACAACCAGTATTTTCACAGTGGCGATCGTACAATTACTGGTGCGTTTCCAAAACATGCCCCTTTATCTCTCATAATCAGTCTGTCTATTGTGGGGGATACCGGACAGCCCACAGAGAATATGCAAACTCAGAGCTTCAGCATTACATTAAAATACTAAAGCCACCCTAATGCCCATGTGAATTGCTTCAATGGGTTAAACTTCTTTTATTTTTTCAATAGAGATCAGACAAACATAAAAGGTGGAATATTATCATTAATGACTGGAACAATACAAAATGTACATGGCATTGAAACATATCTGAATATGGCTATGAATTGTGGGAATGTTTAGCAATGCACAATAGATCAAAGTCAGTAGGTTACTGACATCTTAAATGAACTTTACACCCATCTGGGAGTCAGACCTTGAACACAGTGGTGTATAAAGCTCTCCATATTGTTATAGGCCTTCAGAGACTCAAGATCTTTTAGCTACAATATAAAATAAAAAAATGATAAACTGAAATAAATTGTGTGTCTCGTGCCTCTCGTACAAGCAGGCAGAAAATAATTATAGCCATTCACTAGCTATAAGGTATAGTCAGCATACTTAACTAGGTTTAGATGGAGAGAGCTGTGTCAGTGTTCTACAGAAAAAGTCAATAAGGCTTGCTGTTCACTTTTATGGATGGCATGATTGGATCCTTCTGATCAGAGATGGCCGAAACTGGTAAGTTTTGATCCGTTTTCGGATTTACAGATCTCTGGAAAAACCCAAAGATCCAAAAATACGAAAACGAAAGTACTTTCAATGGTTCGGGTCGCATTTTTGATGGCTACTAGTAGTTCGAAGTCAACCCCCCCCCTAGCAACCCATGCATGTGGTCCGAATGTAGTTCTCAACAAATACTAGTTCAAAACTCCACTTCTTGTTTACAACTATTGGTTCACCATTAGGTTAGAGAAAATTCCAGAAAATTTAGATGCACCATCAATGTAAAATTGTCCTCTTACTTTTCTTGGGTTGGGACACTAATGCCACCTAGGAGGGTGTTCCACAATGCAGTAAGAAGGAAAACCAAGCTATGGTGGTCAATGTCTAAACATAACTGTAGAATATGGAAAGATAATTATACTTTATAAGTGCAACTGACAGAGGTTGGCAGTAGCAACGTTGAGCCATGGGCTACTGCCTCACACTAACATAACTTGTTGCTTTTAGCCTTGACTTTCTCCTGTACATAACACCAGTTCTTTATAAAGATGTCCAAAAATATCTTTATAGTATAGAAACTAAATCAACATCCCCTGAATTTCTGACAAAATATCGCTTTACTCAAACGCTGCCTGATCCTCCAGAATTGACAAGAAGGGGCTATTGGGGCCTCATTACGGGCAGATCCTTCATTTGTCAAAAAGCGTGGGTTTTTTGGGGGGGATTTTATCACCAGTACAATAGGAAAGGGTAACGTTAGTAATAATTTATAGGGAATTCTATCTTTCCCCTGTTCTTTTCTTTGTTGTTATTTGATTCAGTTTGCTTGGAATGTCACACAGTGTTTGAAAACACACAATAACATCAACAATCACATTTGGTTGGGATGCTGTGTTTGTGCCTCATTAGCACGCGTCTCCCTGACACAGAAAACCGAAGAAACTGAGAGAACTGTCAGGGAACAGGATGAAAAGTGAAGGTATTAAAATGTGAAAACACTAACAGCCTTTCGCCTGCAATGGCAGAATGTACATGGACAGTGATGTAAATAGGAATCACTGGGCCCCCTTAGCAAAACTATGATGGGGCCCCTATCTGTGCTTTATTCACAGTGGTTTTCTGGGAGGAGGCTGTATCGGTCATAGGAAAAACAAGAAGATGGGGCCCTCTTGGCTCCTGGGCCCTTCTGCAGTTATTCCCTCTTCTCCCCTGGTATTTGGAGAAAGCAATGGCTGGAAGACACTAGATGAAGCAAAGAGAAATTGAAGCCAAGGAGTTCTACCAAAGAGCAATGGTGAATGGAAGGAAACATTATAAGGAACTGCTGTGTATGTATGGAAGCCCATAGGGGACGTTGCAATATGATAAACTGACACAGCTTACCTGCCTGATGTCCCATAATACAAAAATCCTTGTATGAGGTTTAGTGCATTGCAGTATTGTGGAAGCCTCCTATTCAAAGACATTTATTTTCGCGCTACATATTGCACATTGCCTGCGCTGCACTATTTGTATATTATATTTTCGGAAATGGCCCAGGCACCGAAGACTCAGTGTAAAAACCACGCTAACCCAATAATACATCGGATAGCATAGGTTTTACACTAAATTTGCGTTCGCCCCCATAGACTCACTCTGATACAATAAAAGGCAAAAAAGTTTGTTCGTGCTATAAACCTGCAGCCAGGAAGACTGGCAGAGGCAGTTTTCTTTGTGCTTCCATCCTCATATCAATGATATAGGGAGGTAGAAATCTTACCTCCCTTCCCCAGGTAATTTTAACTAACTTTATATGCATTTTAGGTCTAGTTTAAGTTGTGTTTTTCTGGAGGTCATGGAGACAACTGCTATAAAGGACAATTTTTGAAAAGGAACAATTTTTGAAAAAAGCTGCAATGTAATGATTGACATGATGGGACAACAACTAAACAGCATGACATCATCATCACTATTGTTTCATTGGTTTACTGAATACCTTGTACTTATTCCCTCAGTTCTTTGTATTTCAATCACTTACAGTGCTGGGTATGGAAGTGGCATCATATAAAGAAGCATATACACGCAAATGAAGGAAAATGCAACTGCAGGTAATAAAAGAGATTTCTTATTGGTAGGGGGTTTCTATGGTTTCCCCATGTATCCTGTGGTATAGCTATAACATTGTTCTTCATAGTTATGCAGATATATCAATAATCACAAAGCCATGCTTTCTTTTAGTGAAACGTTGAGCCTCTGGCTGCCTGCTGGGAATCAGTGTTGGACAACGGCCGAAGGGCAGGACTTTAATGCAGTCAATAAAAACATGGAAATAGATTTCAAAAATATTTATTTTGAAAAGTTCAGCAATAGAATTTTCTGTCTAACACAGTGGTGTAACTATGATTTACTGGGCCCCCAGCAAAACTATGATGGGCCCCTATCCGTGTTTCATCCACAGTGGTTTTCTGGGAGGAGGCTATATCTGTCATAGGGAAAATAAAAAGATGAAGCCCCCTTGACTCTAGGGCCCAGAGCAGGATTATCCGCAAGGCAACCCTAGGCACCTGCCTAGGGCCCAGGAAACTTCTGGGGGCCCAGCTTCAGAAGCAGTAACAAAATTACAGTATATACAATATATGTAGCAAAAAAAGGGGCCCTACCTAGGGCCCCATATGATCCATCTCTGCTAGGGCCCTCCTAATGTTGCTCCCCTTGCTTCTCTGGTAGTTACGACCCATGTCTAATGGTTAGACGTTCATTATATTGGACGGTTCAAAAAGCTTTCCAGCCTTCATCAGAAATATATATGATACAATGAGAGAAAACATATAATCCTGCAACAAACAAACACACCATATCCATGGTCTATACTTTATATGGAGCTGGGTCGGTGACTCATATTATTGGTCATCGAATAAAGACAGACCCCTACCTCCTTCATAACATGTCCTTGTTTCTCCGCGGTGCCACCGTCGCTTTCTGACATACCTAATAATTGAACCCAGCTCCCCTGTCTGGCTGACTTTCCGCTGTATGTTTCTCTGCTCAGCCATATCATTTTCCCCCGCAGTCAAAATTTCAAACAGTGTGTGGTAAACAACTAACATTATTTGGAAATGACAAGAGAGTCAAGCAGAGAAGATAAAGGAGGGGCAGAAAATCTCCCAGTGTTCATTTTCTTCTTTCCATCACATTTCTTCCTTCTCAGACAATTTGTCTTTATGTTCTGCATTGTACCCCAAGAAACAGCCTGGGCTAGATAACACATTATTACAAAGCTGATCAATAAATGGCAGTCTGTTTTCAGTATCTCCCTTATGGATATGGAGGCTGCAGGCTGGACAGACAATACAAGAATTGTGGAAGCACTCCAATTAGGCTAATTTACAACTACATTTAGTGGAAGTGCTACTGATCTGGTCAAGCCTCCATGTGGTAATAGCACCCCCAACACACCCCTTTTATGGGAGGTCCTTTGCCTTTAATATAAAGCACTGGATGGCCTCTTCCCTCATTTTAAAAAGCCAAAGTGCTGAGTGGGAAGGGAGAGAGCCTGTTGTATGGATCCAGGGTGTAAGAATGAGAAATGCAAAAGTTTGCTGATCGTAATTGAAGTATAAGAAATTGAAAAGGTTAGATGTTAGGACCTTCCAGACTGGGGTTACCTTGACGTGGTTGGAAGGCTTTTCATTCATGTGATCACAGTAATGTTTACTAAAACCCCTTTGTTTATAAAGTATGCCAGTGTGCAGATAATATGATATTGTATGGGGCCCAGGAATGTGCATTGATTATCTTTTTGCAGGCTGGACAGACCCTAAATAACTCAATAAGTGGCCCCATTCACTGATGTGTCCAATACATATCAATTTATGATGGAATAATATATATCAATATATTATGGTCCGATACATATGGAATATGAGGGGTGTATTATTACATAAGGGTGTATTATTATTATAAGGGAGGGGACACATAGGATTAGCACTACCACAAACCACGTGGATTAGTTTCCTATCAACTTTAATGGGGCCCTCATTACACAGACACTTTCATAAGCTCCAAGAAAAGTCTACGCTTTGAAAAGGTTAAACAAAATTTTTTTGTAATTTAGAACCTGCTAACTGTTAACGCATGTGATGCATTACTTGCTTTCTTTTACCGATACACAGAAATATTAAGATAAAAGCCCCTGGTGTCTTCCCTTTCTTTTGTTATACAGAGTGAGCATGCTCAGTGTTTTATCCAGGGAAAATGAGCAGTTCTCCAATCTCCTACTTCCTGCGGCTTGAGAGCTGCCCAGCCCCCCTATTTCTACCATAGGTAGAGTGCTATAAAGTGCTATAGGTAAAAAAAACAATAGTTGGAGGGATTAACAGGACAGCTGTCAAGATAGATAGATAGATAGATAGATAGATAGATAGATAGATAGATAGATGAATAAATATAAAGATAGACAGACAGAGAAAAAGAGAGAGAGATAGATGATAGATAGACATAAAGATAGATAGATAATAGATAGATAGATCAATAGATAGATAAAGATAGATAGATAAACAGTGAGAGACATAGCTAGATAGAAAGATGTAGCTAGCTATCTAGATATATAGACAGAGTGAGATAGATAGATAGATAGATAGATAGATAGATGGACATACCGATGAATAAATAGTAAAGAAATAACAGACAGAGAAAAGGAGAGATAAGAGTGAATAGATAGATAGATGATAATAGAAGATAGACAGCAGGTAGACAGGAAAAAAAGAGATATAGATAGATAGACAGACAGACAGACAGAAAAAAGAGATAAATATATATATATAGATAGATAAAGATAGATAGATGAGAGAGGATAGATAGATAGATAGATAGATAGATAGATAGATAGATAGATAGATAGATAGATAGATAGATAGATAGTATAGATAGATAATAGATAATAGAATAAATATAAAGATAGACAACAGAGAAAGAGAGAGAGATAGATGATAGATAGACATAAAGATAGATAGATAAAGAAGATAGATCAATAGTAGATAAAGATAATAGATAACAGTGAAGACATAGCTAGATAGAAAGATGTAGCTAGCTATCTAGATATATAGACAGAGTGAGATAGATAGATAGATAGATAGATAGATAGATAGATAGATAGATAGATGGACATACAGATGAATAAATAGAAAGAAGATAGACAGACAGAGAAAAGGAGAGATAGAGTGAGATAGATAGATAGATAGATAGATAGAAGATAGACAGACAGGTAGACAGGAAAAAAAGAGATAGATAGATAGATAGACAGACAGACAGACAGAAAAAAGAGATAAATATATATATATAGATAGATAAAGATAGATAGAGTGAGATAGATAGATAGATAGATAGATAGATAGATAGATAGATAGATAGAGATAGATAGATAGATAGATAGATAGATAGATAGATGAATAAATATAAAGATAGACAGACAGAGAAAAAGAGAGAGAGATAGATGATAGATAGACATAAAGATAGATAGATATAGATAGATAGATCAATAGATAGATAAAGATAGATAGATAAACAGTGAGAGACATAGCTAGATAGAAAGATGTAGCTAGCTATCTAGATATATAGACAGAGTGAGATAGATAGATAGATAGAAGATAGATAGATAGATAGATAGATAGATAGATAGATAGATGGACATACAGATGAATAAATAGAAAGAAGATAGACAGACAGAGAAAAGGAGAGATAGAGTGAGATAGATAGATAGATAGATAGAAGATAGACAGACAGGTAGACAGGAAAAAAAGAGATAGATAGATAGACAGACAGACAGACAGACAGAAAAATAGAATAATATATATTATAGATAGATTAAGATATAGAGTGAGATAGATAGATAGATAGATAGATAGATAGATAGATAGATAGAGTAAGATAGATAGATAGAGTGAGATAGATAGATAGATAGAAGATAGATAGATAGATAGATAGATAGATAGATAGATAGATAGACAGAAAAAAAGAGATAGAGAGATAGACAGTGAGAGAGAGAGCTAGATAGAAAGAGATAGGTGGATCATAGAGATAGAATGAAGACAGACAGACAGACACTGCAAAGAACTATTAATATCATATACATTGGCATTTCATTCCCACTGTGAGCAATATGTTGCACGATTGTCTCCCATAATGGAGAGACTGTGCCATGTGTCATTAAATCAATGTGTACAAATGCTACAATCATTTCCTCAGCCGACAGGAACTATAAAAGAAACAGATTATAAATATCTGTGCCAAGACCAATGTAATTGCTGTCACATTGCATCCTTGGCCTCTCTCTAGTTCTGCTCTAGTTGAAATGGCTGTACATGTGCAGGGACAAGACCAGTAAAACCTTGCAGTTGAATTCAATATTGAATCCAGTCCTAACAGGGGCTCAGCTGTGCTGTTTACACTGTGTGGCAAGTGGATATAATGAGCAAGGTCACCTTCCACGTTTCCATGGGGTATCATTATATCCAAGAAGTGTCAAGATCCCTGGCCCTTCTAAGGTGATACTTGTTTGGTTTTTTTTCTCCTGGATTGACCTTGGTGGGTTTTTTTATTGTCCTTTCACTTAAATTTACCATGAAAGAAAATAATAATGCTTCAGGGAAACGTTTAATGTGTTTGACAATTTGCATAGCGTACTGTCGTCTATCGACTCATTTCAAAGTGGAAAAACAAGAGGTAGGAACATGTGCTGAGTGACAAGAGATGATTACTAGGTGTCTACCATGATAAACTGCCTGAGCTCCGACACATTCTGCTATTGCTTTAGTACCCAACTCCATGTTCTGCCTCGGATCAGCTCCCCATCCAAATCACTGCAGTCATATACAAGGATTTTGATTTAGCAGAATAATATATATATATAAATATATATATATATATATATATAGAGAGAGAGAGAGAGAGAGAGAGAGACAGACAGACAGACAGACAGACAATAAGACAATAGGTACAGACAGACAGACAGATAGATAATAGATAGGTAGATATATGATAGATAGATAGATAGATAGATAATAGATAGATAGATAGATAGATAATAGATAGATAGATAGATAGATAGATAGATAGATAGATAGATAGATAGATAGATAGATAGATAGATAGATAGATAGATATACACACACACTGTATGATACCAGATACAAAGTCTGGATTCAGAATAAGAGGGGAATACTAATGTTTTTAATCAGTGATGAGGTACTTTCCTTCCAACAAGAGAAACAGCACAATTGGAAGCTTAGGAATAGAAATGGCTGAAACGCATAAGTTTCATTCCATATCGGATGTGAATGGATAAGCTTATTGTAAAGCATTATATAAGAAAGTACAACGCTAAACAAGTAAAAAGTTTCTATAGTAATTGTTATGGTTACAAGTCTAAACTTGGCCAATTGGTTGACTTTTTTTTCTAAAAGTGTTAAATGCAAGAGATAGGAAGAATAAATAGAAAGGGAAAGTAAATATAAACTTTGAATTTTGCTTGAAAGGCTGCATTTTGAAGGGAATGTGTGTGTTTGTGCTGCAGATTTTAAAACCCAATAATAGCAATGATGAGGACATTGTTGTTTTTTTACTTACCCATTAAATAAAGGAAAGGGCAGTAGGTGTGTGTACCTGTGTCAGGTAGGGGGTTAAAAAAAAACGATGATTGTTCAAAATTTGTTTTTATTTTGCTTTAGTTACCCTTTAAGTATGGCTGCCACAGTAATGGAGGGGTAGGTCAGAAGGTGTGTGTACCTGTGTCAGGTTGGGAGTTTACTTTAGTTACCCTTTAAGTATGGCTGCCACAGTAATGGTGGGGTAGGTCTGTGGGTGGGTGTACCTGTGTCAGGTTAGGGGTTTAAAATAAATTTTTTTTGATGATTGGTCAAAATTTATTTTTGACTATAGTTACCCTTTAAGTATGGTTGCCACAGAAATGGATAAGTAGATCAGTAGGTGTGTGTACCTGTGTCAGGTTGGGGGTTAAAAAAAAACTTTTTGAGGATTGGTCAAAATTGTTATTTTTACTATAGTTACCCCTTTAAGTATTTCTGCCACAGAAATTAATAAGTAGATCAGTAGGTGTGTGTACCTGTGTCAGGTTGGGGGTTAAAAAAAACAAACTTTTTTGAAGATTGGTTAAAAAACTTTTTCTTTTTTTTTTTTTACTATACCGGTAGTTACACTGTAAGTATGGCTGCCACAACATTTTTGATGGATAGGTTAGTAGGTGTGTGTACCTTTGTCAGGTTGGGAATAAAAAAAAAAAAGCTTTTCCAATGATTAGTCAATTTTTTTTTTACTATAGTTACCCTTTAAGTATGGCTGCCACGGAAATCGAAGGAGAGATTAGCAGGTGTGTGTACCTGTGTCTGATTGAGGGTGTGTCTTTTTTGTGTTTACAACCATAAAACTAACTTTTATTGAGGACATAAAAAACTTTTTTTTTTTACTTTATTTACCCTTTAAGTAGGAATAGAAGGGTAGGTCAGTAGGTGTGTGTACCTATCTGAGGTTGGGGGTATGTGTTTTTGCATGTATAGCCATATAACTAACTTTTATTGATGATTGATCAAAATTAGGTTTTTGACTATAGTTACCCTTTAAGTATGGCTTCCATGGGAATGGAAAGGTAGGTCAGTAGGTGGGTGTACCTGAGTCTGTGTGGGGGGGTTGAGGGTATCAGCGTTTGTGTTTATGACCATGAACAAACTGTTTTGATCTCATGACCCTTAAACCTCGAACTATCCACATTTGAGGATTGTTACCATTATAGTCTATGGGAAATTTGCTGATAATGCCGATAACACTATAACGCTTCCTTGGCTAGGTAATAGGACACTTCTCCTATATGTCCCGCAAGTCTGTACTGAATTTCATGTCTCTAGCTTAAAAACTATGGGAGAAGATACAGTCCAAAAAAGTGGAAGAATAAAATAGAAGAAGAAATAGAAAGAACAGTAATTTGGCTCTTGAAGCCAAATTAATTATGTAATAAGTATGTATATATATCTAAACACGGGGAGTGATATATTGGATTTTTCTTAATTGAATAAAATTGCAATGCACAATTCCTGTCTTGCTGGTAAACTTCATATCATAATGCAGTTCTATCATAGTGTAGAGTGAAGTTTAGAGATGGAAGATTCCAGCTGGGGTTTTAAAGCATTCTCCTAATGCCTGCCAGGCATCCACCCCCCCAGTAAATGCCATATGTGAGTATATAAAATGATCCAGATAGCAGTCTGCCATTGTACAAATACAATCCAGTAATACTGCAGCTAGAGATCATTAAAACTACTCCCTAAAAAAGGAGACACTGACATTTCCATTTGCATATCTAGTGCATGGAAACCACTGCAAGCCTACCACTGACACCTAGGGAGGCTGGGCTGGACTTTTGGTTGCACCATCACTGACCATATCTGGGTACAACAGACCTATTATCTAGTAACATCTGGCTGGCCAATTTTTGCCTGTAAGGACCAGACTTTTACTTACTGAAGTGGAGCAGAGAAAGACGTAACAGGAGGGATCATTACAACCAGGGAAAATGATAGAGGTGCACATGTTCCATGGATCTAAAATGCATTCAGTTTGGGAACGAGTTCAAGTTGGGGAGTAAAGTGCAGCTGTGAACCACATGATGGTTCTAAAGTGAACTATGATTTTTGTAATGCATAGCCAATGACTGAATACCTTTTCCTTAGCCGCCTCTTCTGAGCACGTGCAAGATAGTTTCGAAAGCAGAACAATTGTTCTGCATAACAAGCTAGTTCTACATCTGTCAGTTATTGGGGTTTTGGGGTTGATTTTCCTTAAATGGCATTTTTCATTGAGAGCACTGCCACACTGCAACGCAAACGCAATCGCGTGCGATTTCTTTGCGTTTGCACAAGCGTTTTTTTCATTAACTATTGAAAAACGCATGCGATTGCGATTTAAAATGCGGAACACAAATCGCAACGCACCCGAAAACACGCAATTTCGGTGCGTTGCCGCGTATTCAATGAAATGCAAAAAAAGCGCAGCAGTGTGGCCTAGCCCTTAGGGGTGACTTTGGGCCATATTTATAAACCCGCGATATCGTTTTTTAGCGCCGTACATTTATGACCGCGTTTGTACATTTACAATTGAACGTTCCATAATTAATGAACGTACGGTCGTAGAATAGCGTACGGTAGTAAACTACCGCAATGGTATTCTATGGGGACTGTAAATCTACAATTTCATTATCATAGATTTACGATCGGTAAATTTACGATCGTAAAAATTTACGTTAACTATCGCACATTAACGTTCGTTAAGCTGATCGTAAATTAAAGATCGCTTTAACAATAATTAAAGCAAAGGTCCGTATTTATAAAGGCGCGGTGTCGCTAAAAAGCGATACCGCGCCTTTATAAATACGGACCTTTGCTCTTTAAAATGGCAGTGAACGCAGTGATGGGAATAAGCTAAAATGTAAGAAATTTAAAAGGGGGGACCTTATGTTTCTATTTATGCTAAAGAATAAGAATATATAAAATACATAGTCCTAGTAATGATACTATTAACCTTATTCACAACTATGAGCAATTATGGCTGTGAATTTATTTCCTTATTTTTGTGAACATGCTGCAGCTTGTCTAACCGATTTGCCTTATTATACTGACGTTCAGATTTTAAAAGTATTTCCCTTGGTGGGCTTCATTCCATCAACACAACATAAGAGTTCTTTATTTGTTTGAACTGTGTGGCCTTTCGCTGGCTCCTCACGGAACCAGCACAATGCCATAATTAAGAATGCAGTATGTTCAGGAAGCTGTCAGCCAGTGCAGATTGTGTACAAGTGGCTTTAAACTGTGTAATCTTAGTTATTTCACCAAAATCCTCTAATTATTTTTTTTTCCCTAATTGAATCAAATGTTTTTCAAACTAAAAATATAGAATAATCATGAGCGGGACGATAGAACAAAATAATACAGAATATAAAACTGCTTTGTTCCTAGTCCAATTTGGGCTTTTGTTTTAACCTGCGAAAGGTTTACAATGCTCTGCATTTGACTGGGAATTGGGAGCACATTTTTGGTGGCTTTATTCTATCTGCTGATACGTATAGAGCGTTGTGCTGTATGTTGTAGCAGGAAGTATTAGAACTTTGCTTTTACTTTGTTTTGTCTTTCAGGCACAGGATTGTCGATTGCAGCCCAACTTACACTGTACACTGTACTTGTACCTATCATATGTTTATATTCCATGAATGGGGAACCATATGGTGTTTTCAGCCCCATCCAAATGTAATTTTTAATAAATATTCATATTCAAATCACACAGGCAATCACCTGAACATTAATAAATGTTATACAGACATCCCACCCTGCCAAATCTGGCTTCCGGGCAGTGTGGGGAGAAGGGGGCGGAGCTGACTGACGTGACGTCAATGATGTCACATAAGGGGTGGCGCTAGTGCGGGCAGATGTCAATGATGCCACAAAGGGGGCAGGGTCATGGGCAGGCCACTACATGTGAATTAATTTACGTCACAGAAGAGGCGTGGTTAGGGGAAGCATGACGTAAATTACGTCACAGAAGAGGCGTGCCAAAGAAAAGAAGGCGTTCTGGAGGTGGAGCTGCCAGGTAAGTTCGGGTCGCGGGAGTTTGGGGTGGTGTCGCGAGTGTGCGGGAGACCACCCCAAAATTTGGGAGACTACCGCAACTCCCAGGAGGGGTGGGATGCCTGTGTTATATATAAACCATTTATTTCTAGTTTAAAGTTGCAATCTACAGTACATTGATATCAATCTGCAACTTGATCATCTACTATACTGTACTATACAATATATTATAATACTGTATAATACTACTGTACATCCAGGAGCATATATCACCCATATAGCATCTTTTACACCCATAGGGGCTCTCCAGTTCTGACTTTTACAGAACTGTTTATCAAACATTTACGGTATGACCGCGGTCTTACAATTAAGACGGTTTGGCTGAACAATATCATGAGGCAGTAGACTACCACAATGGTATTGTATAGATGATCATATAATAAGCTGCGCAGGATGTAGTGCTGCTTTTTAACACCAACTATTAGCTTTCGGGATTTACCCACATCTACAAAAGAGATATTTAATCCGTATTTGTTAAATCATTTTCTTTTTCACATTTTGTGGACTTATTACATCATTTAATGCATCTTTACGATTTATTCAAGAAGAAGGGTTGTGCTTCCCTTGGTGTTACTATGGAAATCTTTAGCTAGTTATTTTGGTTTGTGTTAACCCTGTTGACTCTGCCTTCTGTAGATCAGATCTATAGCCACCTGTTTATATGATACATTTACTGAAGGAAAATCTATTATACTAATTATACAAACGTGATCAGAGAGCCACACTTACAATAACACCTGTTATCCTCAGTCTACTTTATACCCACACTGCTGAGCAATATTGTAATAAATTGCATGCCCATATATTTCTATTTACCTTGCCATATACTACATACAACCTTTCTGTTAACAAATAGAGATGGCCGAAACTCACCAGTTTCGTTCCTTTTTCGAGTTCCTGTATCTCGGAAAAATCACAAAGATCCGAAAATATAATTTAATTTTCGGTTATTATCGAATGTTCAAGGCTATTTTCAATAATTTTCAAAAATAGCCTCAAACGTTCAAAAATCCTCGAAAATACGATCAGAGACTACTTTCGAGTTTCTGGTCGTATTTTCGTGGATTATCGAACATTCAAGGCTTTTTTGCAAATGTTCGATAAGTATAGAAAATAGGCTCCGAAGTCCCAAAATCCGTACGATAAGTCCAGATTCGGACGGATCATTCGGATTTCGGAACCGAGGGGTTCTATGTCGGATGCGTTTCCGAGTCGGACCTGGATCCCATCTCTATTAACAAATTGATGTGCAGGTCGAATTTCAATATAAATCTAAAAGTACATTACCCATAGCAACTAGAAATAAATTGTGCCCCAAGACAGAGATGGATCCAAATACAACAAGGTAGCAAGTTATTGCAGGAGGCGGAATGTCCTCATTGTCTGGATTACCTCAATGCATATTAACCCTCAATCATTAATAAACAGTCTGTCCCTATTTTAATAGAACATGAATATAAACTTGAAATAATTTAGTTATTATAACATTTTCATTTCAATGTTGTGAGAACTTATTCAGCTCAGCTACACGGGGAGAGGAACAAACCACATAGTAATAATACCAAGATAAACAGTAATAGTGCCATTACAGAATACATTTGTATTTTCTAATATAGGGAAGCAATCCTTAAATATAAACCATAGAATTGATCCAGTGCTGCTGTTCAAAATGTTCCTGCCAAGTCTCTGACCAATAAATATATAAATGGCCCATCATCCAGTAGTAGTTCAGATTTTCAACCTTCCTCCACTAAATTCCCAGCAGTACAGTGAATCCAATAGAAAAATTGGCAAGGGAACATCACACAGCCTCAGATCTGCAAAGTATCACTCTTATATCTGACCAATTATTATCCACAGTATTTCCCAGCTCTTCCTTCTATTGTGGTTATTTTATTTAACACAAGGTCTCTTAATCTTATTACATGTTGTTTCTAAATTTAGCTGTGTACTTATTGTAAATACATTTAACAGCGAAGTAAACTGTCTTCTATCTGACTGTTTCTGCCAGTTTATTCGCAGAGAGCACTGGTGCACTTGTTAAGCATCTTTAATGAGACGGGGTCAGTCTTTCAGTCAGCTAGGGACCTTTCTGAAGTAGGAAAAGCTAACCCTTCCTCTGTATATGTGAATTCATTAAAGATGTTCAGTTTTAAGTTCCACAAGGATACTTGCTCCTCTTAGTTAGTCGTTAAAATGTGACAGCTATTTGAGCCGAGAAACTCTTTAGAAGTGTTAATGTGAGACTGTTCAACTCTATAAATAAGAGATCTTAGTCCAAATAAACTGTTGAATAAATAAACTCCTTGGATGACACTTCTGTACAGCAATACACAGGGAGGCCAGGAATGATGCATAGTAGGAATACTTTGTCTATGCTGGTGTAAATATGTCATGAAAACATTGGA
The DNA here is from genome assembly GCA_019447015.1 of Hymenochirus boettgeri. NCBI lineage: Eukaryota > Metazoa > Chordata > Amphibia > Anura > Pipidae > Hymenochirus > Hymenochirus boettgeri. Next base: position 58,225,623 of record CM033470.1, on the reverse strand, counting down.
AGAATAAGGTCTTTGTAGTGATTTTAAAACTGTGAGAAAACTCTGAATATGTGGCAGGATTTGGTAATAGTTTTCTTACTGACCTATTTCTGAGATTCCTTTTGGACAGAAAAAAAGCCACAAACCTCAACTGTCCAGGGACTGTCAGGAACTTACCTTGCCGGTCGCGAGCGGGAGCGCGCCGATGACGCGAGGTACCCGCTCGCGTGCACGCTCGCGCGCCCGCGCGTCCTCAGTGACGCGAGGACGTGGGCGGCGCAGGATTTTACCCTGCTGGCGGCCATCTTCTTCCAGGGCACGGCCAGCAGGGATGAGGTCACAGGGGCCTATTTAGGCTCCTCCTGGCAGTTGGCCTCTTGCTGCCAGTTCAGAGTTTGTTGCTCTGAACTCCTAGCTCCTGGTTAGTGTTGGTGATTGGTATCCAGTTGTTCCCTGTCTCCTGTGTCCAGTCTGCCTGCATCCTACCACTGCTCCTACCTCCTGTTACCTCCGGTCAGCATAACTACCACAGCTCCTACCTCCGGTCTGCATCTCCACTTCAGCTCCTACCTCCTGTTACCTCCGGTCAGCATAACTACCACAGCTCCTACCTCCGGTCTGTATCTCCACTTCAGCTCCTACCTCCTGTTACCTCCGGTCAGCATAACTATCACAGCTCCTACCTCCGGTCTGTATCTCCACTTCAGCTCCTACCTCCTGTTACCTCTGGTCAGCATAACTACCACAGCTCCTACCTCCGGTCCGTATCTCTACTCCAGCTCCCACCTCCAGTTACCTCCGGTCAGCATAACTGCCACAGCTCCTACCTCCGGTCCGTATCTCTACTCCAGCTCCTACCTCCAGTTTCCTTCAGTCTGCCTATCTACCACAGCTTCTACCTCCGGCCTGCATCTCCACATTGTGGGATTGGTCTTGGTGACTCTCTTCTGGAGCCGCGACCTGGTGCCTGCCTGCCGCAAAACATCCTCACCATTAGAGGCTCTGGTGAAGACCAGCAGGTACTTAGACTCCGCGTCCAGAGGGGGTCTCCTAGAGGCCTGATCCTGAAGAGAGCGTAACAGGGACGTTTAAGGGACTGCCCCAACATCCAAGGACCAAGGCCACTGAGAATGGGTAGCTTCATGAAATTGCATCAATTGGAAAGGGATGGTTAAGTTGTGTGGCATAAATTCCAGCAGAAGAACATCCTTTGTGTTACCATAACTCTTTCGGTCAGCAGCGACACTTTACATTTCATGGGGATTTGGGGTCATGAGGTAGAAGACACTTTTTATTCTTAGTATGAGTCCATGAGAAAGTTCTTAAGAATTCCAGGCAACATGCTTTCTGGTCTGGTTTCAGCATTTGGAAAACTGACCTTTGACATCACAAATATGTCTGGTTGACTGCGTAAACCGTGCCAGATGAAATTTCTATTTCACAGTCTATTACATTACCTTAGCATGGCAATCTTCTATAGTAATGGCCTTCACTTTTTGTCATATTTCAAAGGTACCTCCACAGGATGCCATGAGGAGATCATCTTCAATTGACTCTTGACACCATTTAAATTGCTTACTTAAATTGCTATTATTATTGTTAAAATGGGGAGAGTGCATCACTTACAGTATGCTTATTTCCTTACATAAGAAGATCTATTTACCTTACTGCAAATACACATTGGGAATTAAAACATTTTGCAATATTATTTTTGAAGACAAACACTAAACCAGAAAAACGCCATGCTTGTAATTTACACACAGATCAATATATCAAAATATCCATATAACAATAACTGCCTGAGCTACATATGATGATCACCAGTATCCTCTTAACCAATCATTTAGGCTTTAGGATCTTAAACACCTTAGAGTACAATTGATAGGGATAAATCATTAATACAAGATTATCGGGAATGAAAAAAAAATCTTTGTGTATATATTGTGCACTATCTTTACAATTCACACATTCAGGGCAAATAGGACGTCTCTCTTTATTACATTTTTAATTAATTTAACTTATACAGTAGAGGGATTGTTCACATAACCCAATTTAAATTAGCGAATGCATATGCAGCTAAAGTCTATGCATGTAAACAAGCTCTGAGAAGTCTAGAAACCACCCCTACAATTAACAAGAAAATTGCCGATAGATAAGAATTTATCTGCCAAATGTTTTGTGACATTCACTCAAGATTTCCTGGAACTGCCTTTCCTGTTCTTCTTTGGGGACAAAGGTTGGTGGTGAAGTAAAAACGGTTATGTACAACAGCGGCCATATATTTTAGACTGAGCGTTCGTAAATTAACGAATATTCACCCATAGAATACTACCGCAATGGTATTCTATGGCGATAGTAAATCTATGATCACGTTATAGATTTACGATCACTATCTGTAATTTACGATCATTATCGTTGATTTACAAAAGCGATCGTAAGTTAATGAACCTTAAAATGATCAGAAAAAAACTATAAAAAATAACAGTCGTGTTTTTAGCAATACCGCGCCTTTATGAATATGGCCCTTGGAAATATGTGAACATAAACAACATTTAGGGCATTCTATGAACTGCAATTTGCAGGGGAGGAGGGTCAGAGTTTGCATATTAGCACTTTCCCAGAATGCCAGTATGTATCTAATGAATTAGTATATAATATAGAATATATCGTATATTATATATTGTATTTCTAAAGACTAGTTATTGGCAAAGTTAGATAACAAATCCTTATTGCAATCTGACAAATGACTGCATGTAGCGCCGATTAATGCAGCGGTTGCAAAGAACTTTTTCGCCATTGAAAAAACTCATTACGGTTGGTACTTTATCCGATCATAATAACGATTCATTATCAGACTTTGCCAATATTAAATCTTTATAAATAAGGCAAACAGAGACCAGCCAATATTCCCTATCGATCAGTGAACCGATATAATACTTTATTTGTTTTCCCATATTCGGAATCAAGGGTTCAATTGTTCAGAATTGAGGGTTCAGATATTCAATATTTCTCAAAATTGTCACTGTATATTCGATAATTTCCGAAAAATTGTCTTTTACAAAAATATTGAATATTCGAAAATTCTAGAATTGTTGAAAACCTAACCATTCCAAAATTCAGTAATTATTAGAAGAAAAAAAAATCTGCGGATTCCATTGAGACTCAGAACCAGACTTCATCCCAACTTCGATTTGATTTTGGAAGAGAAAAGAGTATTTTTGGGGAGGCCTGATTTAGCCTTTTCTGCATTTATCTTATTTTATTGGACCAGCCAGACAATCTAATCTTTCATCATGCCAAATAAGTTTCCCTAGATCAACAGGTCAGACTATCTATTTGCAGCTACTACAGTATTAATTTGTATCCTAAAAAAAACTAAAAGAGTCACAGCTAACGGCAGTAGACCATTGCAGACCACTAACATTTGACTGGTCGCTGCAGATTAATAGACCTGACAAATCTTGGCACCTCTTATTAAACAAGCCCAACTCTGTATGGAAAATATGTTCCAAATATTGTCAAGAGCTGCAAAATGAAATCTTAACATTTCACAAGGCATTTCCTACAGATACTACTGAAGTTTTGATGTTTGCAAACAATGCATGTTTACCTGGGGTAGAACAGAAAATATTCATATAGTCATTTTGGATAATTGCCTTTGGTTAAATGGGCAGTTAAGCTGGATTGAGACATTAATATTTAGTGGCTGTAATTAATTGGCCTGTGTCTGAAAGCCAAGGGCAAAGAAGACAAACATCCTCATCGGTGAAACCAAAGTTGCCAAAGTTATTATTGTTTGTTTTTTGCCTGTAATAAAGATGCACTGTACAGCTACAGTAAATGGAATGAGGGTCATTCAGTATAATAGACATGAAACAAATTGCCCTTTGTTGTTTTAATTTGTCTTTTATCTGCCTGTGTATTAATGATATTTTGCAGCACTTTCGCTGAGGCAACACTACAACGCACCCAAGCGCACACGTAATCATTTTTTTGTGCGTTGTCACGTGTTGTCCTGCATTTGCGCATTCGATTTTGCTATGTAACATTATGCAAAAAAATATGTCTGCGCAAAAAATGTTGATCGTAAAACGGAAATGGATGCGCAATCGCACGCGCATCAGAAAATCACGTGAACTTTTGCGAAATCGCATGTGCAAATGCATGGAAAACGCGTTAGTGTGGCCTAGTCCTAAGAGAGGAATTCAGGAACAGGTACTATACCCCTGACATCAAGCAAAACCCACTGAAACCCCTTACGGATGCAATAGGTGTTTAGTGTTTTGCATATTGTGCCACAAGCCATGCAATAATGAATAAAAGTTAATTTTTTTATTAAGAGGCACAACCCGCAGGTTCCCACAATGCATTGCAGGTTGCAAATGCAGGAGTGAAAGATCCTGCTTCCCCCATATAGACCATTACCAATACATAGCGTTTTAGAGGACATTGATCCAGGTAAGTGTTTTGTTCTGTGTTTTTATATTTATTCTAGAGATCAGACTTACCAACCAAGCCAAATTACAGATGCAATGCACTGGTATAATTATTTTATGATTCCATTGTATTATGTTCTTCCAGGAAAGGAACCTATGAGACCCCCTCTGGACACGGAATCTAAGTACCTGCCAGTCTTCCCCAGAGCCTCTGATGGTGAGGATGTTGTGCGGCAAACAGGTACCAGGTAGCGGTTCCAGAGGAGAACTTCACAAGAACCAACCCACAATGTGAAGAGGACAGCGGAGGCCAGACACAAAGTCTGCCTGTAGTACACAGGCACACAGGTAATAGCAGGAGAGGATATCAAACAGGCAGAGGGCAGGCCAGTAACAATATGGATAAAGAGTCTGAGCAGGGAACAGCGGATAAGTGGATCAAATAGACACTGGATAGACAAACTGCAATGGTGAATGATGAATGAAAAGGTAACAGCAGATGAGTTGATTAAACAGGCACTGGATGAACAAACTGCAATGGTGCACATGAGGACCCAGCTTGGCCTTGACGCGTGTGACCGCGTCTACACACGGAACCTCTGGGCAAGGCTGGACTGGAGCCAAAACACATTGAACGGGAATGCACATGACAAAAAACATGATGAATATTATTAGACAGGTTATAGACTGAAACCAGCATCCATATTAGTAATGTCTTGTAAATGAACTGAAAGACTCAGGAAGTCACGGATTATTGTGGGCCAAGTATCATTACAAAAATAATAAACAAGAGCAGCTTGGTGTAGATCCACCCACACATGTGTGCTATACACAATCTTCTTTCTTTCATGGTTATGGCCTCTAATTCCTACCACCCCTAAGGTTTCCCATGGGCTATGTGGCTGTTTAAGAAATGTTCTGTCACCCACTAAATGCTTCCCTCTGGACCCTGAGCACTGTCCTGCTGGTGAGGTTCTGCATTATCTTTTATAACATAAAGTGATTTAGTTGTACAGTATCCCTGTAGGTTCTAGGCCTGGTACACACCCTTACATCCTTCGGCATGAAGGCAAAAATAGCCGCGACTGAGCGTGCGGCCCATAGAGTACCACACAATTGGCTGTGGTTTTCGGATGTGCCCAATCGTCCATTTCTCCGAGTCAGACGAACAAACAGACAGACAATGGTCGTGGCCTGCTTAAAAGCCATGCAATTTTTTAGCCCAGATCAACCGATGCGTGGTGTGTACACAGCCTAAGGATAGTGATGATGTCCCCATTCTCGGGGGCCAGGTTAATGCCACTTTTAGTTGAATTATGTTGTTCAAATTGTGACCTACCGATGTACAAAATATTTACATTCTAAAATATTATTTTCAGGTAGATTATCCTAAGGTTCCAGCTTCTTTTGTATTCAACAAAAATGTTTGTGCTAAACAATACAAATACAATAGTGTACATGTTCAATGAAACAAACAAGTTACATCCCAAAAGAATTATTTTAGTGAAGGGAAAACCCCTTTAACTGCTGCATTTTATATCACAAACCAATTTCTCAGTTTATCTAGAATACATACTGTGTGTCCAGCAGGGTTGAGCACTAGGACAGGGACCTCTGTGAAAAAACGAGACTCTGGACAATCTCCTACTCTTGGATTTAAAATTAACCTATAACAAACAAGTGACCATTTCCGACATTTTAATTTTGCAGTGCAAAGTAAAGAAATAATTTGCACCACTCAGGAAATATTAACAATGGGTTAATAACAAGGAGACTTAAAAGGGATTGAAAGTTTTAAAAAAGATAAGCAATATACCGGTGATGGGAGAGCTTCTCAGAAAGCAATAAACCTGTAAATGCTATAGAGGTAATTATGATCTAAAGCAATTATTGCTTCAGCTATGTACGTAACTATAAAATAGAGTAAGTATCACAGCTCTCTGTGTAGTGTGATGCTTGATGGACCTTCATGCCACAGCATCTTTCTGCTATTACATTTCAGAAGGAAATTGCTTTCTTCATTCTGAACCATTTGTCTGTATAATTTGTCATTTGCTTGTGGTTTTTTTAGATGATGTTAAAAGTCTCTGCAGGTGTCTGTTTAGGCTCCCCGTGGAAGTAGTTAATATTATGACCTACTGTAAGCTGAGACGTAGCCAATTTAGTTTTACAGTATTTTATATTCTCTTACTTTTTTCTAAAGCTGGTTTTCAGGCTAAGATGAGTTTTTTTTAGCCTTAAGGAAGACTTTTTAAAAAATAAATAAATAAAGCTGTACAAATGATATCATTTAGGAAATTGTAGTACACGAGGTAAAAGAGAAATATAATTAATGATAACTCTTCAAATTAGATGATTCAACAAATACTGATAAACAAGAGGCAAAAAGCACATCTGTGATATTCAGTTAGATCAACTGGACTTGAAGATGTTTCGCTAGTCATTCGAATGGCTTTCTCAATTCAGAGATTCAGTCGGATGACTAGCAAAATGTCTTCAAGAATTAAACTTCAAGTCCAGTTGATCTAATTGAATACAACAGATTTACCGTGACCTGGATGAATGAAAAACTCCACAAGAGGTAAAGAGGTGAAGCTGTCACAAATAAATGGGGGAAATGAAATGCTGGTTTAATTCTTCAAATCAAAACTATCAAAGCCAATTGGGACAAAGAGGTCAATAGACCCAAATTTAAACACCATTGATGTTTAGTGGATCCCGACTTCAAAGTCACTATTGCAGCCAGCCAGCGCACTAAAATGGTACAGGGCAATGGGATGTAGGTGTCAATATTCACTGCTTGTACCTTACCTACTTATAAAGGTTCGCTAAACCTTATCACCTTCTTTAACGCTGCCTTTTCGCCAAATTTGGACTTTTTGCTATTTATAAAGCAGTGATAACCAGTAGTGAAAGGGCATTACCGCTACTTTTCTCCATACAATCGCTGCGGTTACCGCTCAACCATATTTATAAAATGGCGAAAAGTGTATTTTTGAGTTAAGTTCAGCCTCTCCAATTCGCCATGTCTAAAGTGGCGAAAACACATAAGTGGCCATTTATTTAGCCTGCCAATGGGTCCATGGAAGGTGTCAGTACATTGTGGAGTGTTTCTCAATACTAATAAGTACTCAGGGGGGTGTTAAACTATTTTCCAGCACTTACTGTAATACGATCTGCGAGTTCGCTTTTTAAGATTTTTTTTTAAGATTCCAATTTTCTTTGTTTACCAATAAAGTCAAATGGGGATCTGAGACATATTTATAAAGGGGCATTATTTTTGCTTTTTTTTCCCCTCCAGCCTTTACCACAGTTTTTTAAACTTTCAACTTTTCATCAAAGTTATTAAAAAGGCGAATTGTCATCAAAAGCGAAATTATGTAGCAAAACGTAGCACTAATAATGCTGGAAAAGTTCAGCACATATGATGGTAAATAGGTAATACTCCCTGGTGGTTTTTCAAAGCAGTATTAAATTGGCTAATACACTGAACACCTATCTTTGTTATTTAAAAATAGCCTAACACATGTGGTGTTTTTTTCAGCCAAAGATCTAATAAATAGTGTAAAACCCAAAAGGCCAATTTTTTCTATTTTGTTAAAAGGATTTGATAGTATAAAACCCAAAAGGCAAATTTTCTCTATTTTATTAATAGGACATTTTTTAGTATTGCTTATTTTCAGCAAACTGCAGCAAATTATCACACCAGTTACATTAATATGGAACATCCCATTGTGCTGTGTAGGAAATAGTCATGTTAATGGAACATTCCAGTAAGTAATGATGTTTGGTGAAAATTCTGGTAAAACTGCAAAAAATGCAACAAGAGGGAGAAAAGGGGCAAAAAGGCGAATTTTCACCTATTTATAAATAGCTTTAAATTAAAAAGTGACAAAAATAGCTCTGAAATTACATTAGAGAGCAATCTCTCTTTTAGCAGTGATACCACACTTAACGCAATGAATAAGGCGAAAACTATCGCCACACATCACCTCAGCGATACTTTTGCGCAAAGGCGAAAACGAGCGTTTTTATAAATAAGGCGAAAATAGCGCTATTTGTCATTGCAATGTCCTCCAATAGCGATAGAAAAAATAGCGATCGTTAATAAATATGCCCCTAAAACTTCAGGTTAAAATGACTTAACTTTGGCCCAAATCTGTCCAAGTACGCATTGGGATTCTATTCATTGTTTCGTTGCTGGGAGATCCCAGAGGGAATTCAATCCTAATGCCAGTCACCTATATGAGGGTTTAGACTAAAGTACGAATTCCACCACACACCACTTCTTTATTAGTCCGCAGGGTGTAGAGAAGAGATGGCTGAAGCTTAAAGTTTTATTCTGTTTTCGGATTTATGGAACATTGGGAAAACCTGAAAATCCGAAAATCCAAGAACAGAACTTTACTTTCTAGGGTTTGGAACGTACTTTCGACTGTTACCGAATGTAGAAGGCTATTTTTGGTAACCCTTGAAAATATGATCGGAAACTACTTTTTTTTGAGGGTCACCGAAAATAACTTTGTACATTCGGTAACCCTTGAAAATACGCCCCAAAGTCCCAAAATCCAAACAATCTGCCTGGTTTCGGACAGAACATTCGGATTTAGAAACCAAGGGATTCTGTGTCGATCTGGATCCCATCTCCAGTGTAGAGTCATGGAACCATGTACCGGCACATGGAAAATCTCATAGCTACATACTGTACAGGAAGAGACCATGGATATTCACCAATAGGTGAAATGTAGAGTTTATTGTGGCAAAGCTACATCCAACATTACAGAAAAAAGGATTATAAAAATATCACACACCAACAATTAGAATATTCAGAACACAATTCTTCTAAGAAATTTGGAATATAAGTTATGGACCAAAGGAAAATTGTGCAGATCCATTTTTTTTTCTTTCACCCCCAATCAATACATGCTGTAGCTTTAAGATTACCTTTTATAATACTAGAAGCAGGCAAAACAACAAGAATCTTAACAATATTTACTTTAGGTAAAACCTGGATCTGATGCTCAGAAACCTGCCATTCTTAAAAGAAATAAATATAACATAAAATTCAGTGCACAATAGGAAGCTTCATTTTGCAGGTTACTAAGGAAACAAAAAGGTTAAGACGAACAGCAAATCCAATCAAATCCTGGATGATTCTTCCCAAACTTTAACACATCTGCCAGATTCAATACAGATTTGCAATGAGAAGAGGCTATTTCTGTAGACATCTCCATGCACAAATCTGTTATTGGAAAATGTGAATAAGACACAAAGTTGCTGGATTTGCATCCAATCATTTATTTCAGCATTAAGCACATTGGTTATCTACTATATAAAGCATAAATCTTGTATGTATGTATGTATGTATGTATGTATATATATATGTGTGTATGTATGTGCTCACCACACAGCCACACCCCTGAATGACTCAACATTAGGGTCGACTCCCTCTGAAAGGGCCGATGCCCAAGTCCAGTTTGACCAATAAAAAGCCTGCATGTCACTTGCAGAGTGTGATTCCCCAATTCAAAATCTCAGACGACGGGCCGATCCGGACGAACGAATGATCGAGTTTGATCGCATCCGGCCGCCCCACACCAGCAGATATCAGCCTTACACCCTTCCAGTTACAGCAAAATCCAGTACTTGCACACAGCAGAAGATAAGGTACTTGATTGCCAGCTGAAGCAATTTATGCTTCAGATTAGATATCTAAAGAAAAAGGTGGTAGATCAACAAAAAATGGTATAGTAATAGTTTGTAAAAATTAAAAAAGCGGAATTCCAGAAAATCCGCTAAGTCTGCGATCTGTGGAATTTGGAAAACCTCCTTGGAACTGGGTTCGGGTCGGCATTCCGGTCCATCTAATAAAAAGCATGGAATGCATTTTGGAAGCGATTTGTTTTACAAGTTAGCCAATTTCTGTCTAGAGGTGGAACATACTCATGCATATGGATCTTTTCCATTTGATAACACATTAGGAACTATGACTACCATAACTTAAATAGTTCTATGACCTGTATCTATTCTTACAGTCTTAAGTGTTTACTACACGATGGGATGGTTGATAATGACAATAATAATAATACAAATCTGCATTCAGAGTCATGTACATTGGGAAAGATAACTGATTTTGCTTTCTCTTTGATGTTTGACTGGCGATGCAGCACAATCTATCTGAACAGGAGAGAGAACATAATAACTGATCTCAGGTTAAGGTGAACAAAAGATTCCTGACCCATTACACATTTCTGAATCATTTTTTAAATGCTAATATAATGGCGTCATGTAAGCTAGCAAATTATCTCTATAAATGGAAACCTGTATCAAGGCCGTATTAGCTGATACTATTCTTATTCTGTCCTGTTCCGGTGTTAAAAGAAATGCACTAACAGACACATAGCACATTTATTAAAGGGTATGTGCACTGTAAAGCCAACCTACTATTGCTAGATAGCTCAGGCTTTAAATGAGATTGGCCAAATCCCTTTGCCAAGGAAACACTGTCCCGTTCGCAGAGTGCATGTCTGACGTCAGTACGCACAAGCGGTGACATCATCACTGATGTCAAGCGTGCTCTCTGCGAGTGGGAATAAAAAACACATTTAAAGCCCAAGCTGTCTGGTAATAGGATTTACATTGTACATACCCTTTAACTATATGACAGACATAAAATGTTATTAACATAACATCTTAATACTGGGTTCAGGTGGCCATTGTTTTGAAGGTCTACATAGGTTAATATAATTAATGCATGTTGAAGGAGTAAATTGCTTGAAATTCGGCTAAAACGTAACAAGAGGCCTAAAACTCCAATATTATCAATCTGCTGGTTCCAAAATTAACATTCCCTGACTCAGTGTTTCTTCTAAGCTGTGCGCTTACAACTGATCTCAGCACTTATATAAATACTGCGAGCACAATACAATCTGCTGGAAATCTGCACTGTGGTATGTAGCCCACAAAATTGTATTTCGTATTTGCTCTGATAGCACAGATTGTATATACTGGCACGCACGGCTAATAAATAGATTGAGTCAACATTGCTGGTGTGCAGTAACATTTGCATTCTTAACAGTTAGTTTAATGTAGACCTAATCAGAATGCTTAAAGGACAATTATACTTACCATTTCCCCAATCCATTCCTGCAAAGTACCTAGGGTAAGGACCTAAAACGCTAAGTCCTCACCTCTGGGTACTTAACAAATGTCCTGTACTACTTACTTGTAATCTCCCTCGTCGCTCCGGTCCGATCCTCCCCACTGGCACTTTGAGTGACAGGTCGCGAGGAAGCCAATGGGAAGACGCGCTCTGCAAGGAGCCGTGTCTTCCCGTTGGCTGCCTCCCGGACTGTCACTAACAGTGCCAGTGGGGAGGATCGGACCGGAGCAACCAGGGAGATTACAAGTAAGTAGTACAGGACTTTTGTTAAGTACCCAGAGGTGAGGACTTAGCGTTTTAGGTCCTCATTCTAGGTACTTTGCAGGAGTGGGGGGAAACCAACGAGGGGGAGAGTATAATTGTCCTTTAATAAAGAAAACACGTTGGCTAATGTGTAAGTCTTAAAGGCTTAAGAGAGGCCGAGTGTGAAAGGATCCTTAGTGGGAACGAAATTGTAAATAAAATCCACAGATCTGATGGATTGTTCGATATATTCCAAATTGAACTTTTTATCGAAAAATAAAACACTCTGAAATTCCTATTGAAAAAATAAAAACGATATGGGATGCTCGAAATTTAGGCTCAAAGATTTGAAAAATTCCAGTCAATTGGGTTCGAATTGGATTTTCGGAAATTCAGTTGGCTCTGTGGAACCGCTGTCAGATCAAAGCACGCCAATTTCGTTCATCTCTACATAGGAACAAATGGAACAGATTCATCCATTGAGGAAGGAATGTACCGTATCACTTTAATTAGAAAAGGAAAGTAGAATAAAAATGTTAACAATGTGTTAAAGATTAAAGCAGATGTCTATGTGTTACTGTCATTTATAGCTGTAATTTTAAAGGCACAGGGGATAAAGGTCAATTCACATTCTTAGAACAAATTTTCCCTATCGTTGACTATAAAGTGTTTCATGCAGGTTCAGGTCGAAATTACATTACATCCCTACCCAGGAACAGCTAATCAAAATGATATATGTGGGCACGAAGCTCCAGGCCTTATAGCACAATACTACCCCATCCCTATTACCGTAAGCTTCTGGAGGGCTGCCAGTTAACTGTCTCTGCTTGGATATATATCAAAAGGCGAATCTAATTGGCTGTAACATTCACAAAATAAATTCTTTGATAGAGAGTTTAGGTATATGTTTAGATATTTTAAAGTGAAATATCCATCTTTAATAAATATGCACTAGTTTAACTCCTTGTATGCTATTTGTTATATTAATAATAATGTATACATATTATATATAAGGGATAATACGCCTCTTACAGCATAATATAAGGATATAAAGCCACAGAGGAGTTCCCTGACCATATAAAAGCACAAGGCCGCAGGGAACTCCGAGTTGACTTTATAAACCCTATATTACACTTTAATTAATCGTATTATATCTTTTAATACATAAGGTATTAATTTTATAAGAATATATTCGATTGCCCCTCCCCATTCAAGGTCCATAGCCTTATGTATTATAATGATCAGTTTAATTAACAGCAATTTGGGGTGGAGCAGCATTTCTTTCGTGTTGGAGTGTTTGTTTGATTGTCCACTTCTAGGCCATTTGCTGTGCAAGCGAAGAGTTTGTTTGATATTATTATTGCTCCTATTGGTCTAATCACCAGGCATAGGGAATATGATGACTAATGAATGTACCTGTATTACACACAGTCCACACATTAGTGCTTATGTAAGAAGAAGTTTTCCATTGTTATAAATCCAGCTGCTACTAATCAGTCCGTTCCACATCTCTATGGAAATCCAATAGGTTGAGTATCTGTTAAGTCCGTCTGCTGGATTATTGTCCTCCAACAACTCTTTAATCCTTTATTTCTTCTTTAAACTGTCAATGGCTATTCCTTAATTCCTGGGCAGTAGTATGTCTGTACTTACTACACAAAACTACAGAAAATGAATGGTTGCCCCAGATGGGACCCATGAATTGGCTGTTCATGTTGCACAATAGATTCTTACCAAAATACACCGGGAGCAGTGAATAGACCACAGTGGAATGAGACCAGCTAATATCCTTATAAACCACAATATGGGGGCTGAATAAATACACAGGCATCTATAATTGGGTGAACAGCAGCCAGCCCACACATTGTTTGTAACTAGAGATGTACTGTGGGTTCTAATAGAACCCAGTTTCAAATCGAATCCGAGGGTTTCGAAGTCCCGACTAGAGATGTCCGAACTTCGCAAAATCCGGTCCGCTCGAGGATATGCGAATTTTCGGAAAAATTCGAAAATTCGAAAATCCGTGAGCGGACCCATTAAAATGAAAAAAATCCTCGAAATTAAGAGGATTTCTCGTATTTTAGAAAATACGAGTAATCCTCATAATTTCTAAAATTTTCGAAAATACGTATTTTCTAAAATACGAGAAATCCTCTTAATTTCGAAAATTTTCGAAAATTCGTGGATTTCTCATATTTTTGAAATTACGAGATTTCTAGTATTTTTGAAAATACGAGAAATCCGCAGTTCAGAAGTTCAGAAGAAGGAAAATTCGGAAAAATCCGCCGTTTGCGAACGGGATAAATCCGCGGCGTAACCGGGTTCGGATCCGCGAACCGGCCATCCCTAGTCCCAACAAAACTTTCGGAACTCCAAGAATTTACGAAACCCGAATTTCGATAACTATCGAAAGTAGATGATCATCGAAATCAAAAGTAGATGATCATCGAAAGTAGATGATTATCGAAAGTAGGTGATTTTCGAAAATCGAAACTCTACAGTTTTGAACATCTCTATTTGTAACCACGGGCGATTTTGCCTTGAGACCTCATCATGGTGTGGATCAACGAACGCCACCCAACCAAACACATACACATGGAAGATAAACACCCGGACCACCTGTTTGTTGGGCACATGTTTATCGTAGATCATTTGTGCATATCACCCATGTGTATGAACCTTTAAAGTACACTCAAACAACCACATTTAAAAATGCCCAACCAGTACTGGGAGGGGAATGTTGTTTTCAAGTTACAGGGAAAGCACAAAATGATGATGTCATCACCCACGATGCAACAAGATATCAGACCAACAAGCCATGGGACACAAAGGAATCCCTAGCACTGGGGGAATTATGGAGCACTCCCCTTGAGATCAGCCCCATTGGCTCTTAAACGGGGCCAGTCTACCCATAACACATTGCTGTGAGGAAATACTTAAAATGTAAGGCAGGATCTTTAGTTCTCAGTACCTCACATCACATACCTCACATTAAAATTTGTTTAACCCGCATTGATTTTTTTACATGGAAGCTAAATCACTCTGACAGCATAATTAGACTATTAACCAACATTGCAAAATAACAATCAAAGTAAAATCTCACTCGTGTCCATCAAACCTTTTCCTGTCCTTTTTTCTTCGCATCTGTTTTCGCCTGCGATGGGTTTGATTGGGAAATGTTGCTCAGCACCTTTTTAACAGTCTCTGCCAATCCCTATACTCTGCCTCTTCAAAAGACCCCCTGCGTGGCATTTAATTAACTTTATTGATATTTAGAAATTAGGAGGGAAGGAGTTGGAGAAATCATTACCTTACACAGCAGGAAGAATAACAATCCATCCACACACCTTTAACCAATTAGTTACCAGAGATGGAAGTCATATGTTTTGTATGTACTGCATTCTGGGCATGGAAGTACATTGTTAAATAGAAGCAAATATTGTCATAAACATATGCAAACACTGTGTATCCACGGGATGGCACAATCATTTCAGTGACATTAAATATATATTTGTGAATTGATACATTTTTAAATATTTACTGAAAAGCAGGGGCTGTTTGAAGCATTTCATAAACCTGATGTGCTGCAAAATAAAGTTCGAACAGGGGGATCAAAAAGATGGAGAAAACCACAGGCAGCCCTAAGCATGTGCCGACTGTTCCAAATCTAAACCAGGTTTGTTTGATTCAGCAATATTTTGCGCAATCCACATACTGTAGATCTGAATGGGGCTTACATCACTACCAGCGAAAGGAAATGGGAAACAGGAAGAAAGGAAGGCTCAATAATTGGAATGGTTTTTAAAGTATGTTCTTACTTTTAAAAATAGAATATAAAGCAGATTAGGGGATTAGGTGTCCCCCCCATTTCGGTAAAGTCTAATTTATAAAGGAGTTGAGATCATTTCCCCATTTGTGTGTTTCAGCATGCTGCTCCTCTTCTTTTCCCCAGGATCCTCTGTGTCTGGTAGTACCTTCCTGTAAGACAAATTTATTTGACACCAGCCGCAGAGGCTTAAATGGAGCTGACATCACCAGTAGAGATGGCCTAGAACCCGAACTCGGACATGAATACGACCAAAACTTTTAATAGTTTGGACGAACTTGGACTTTTTAGAATTTCCTAAAAAAGAATTTACAAACTTGCAGACATAACTTTTCGCTAACCCTCAAATGTACAGTTTCAACATTAACCCTCGAATGTAGGGCATTTCTGCAATAACCCTCGAATGTAGGGTTTCGGCTGGTTTGGTGATAAAGCTTGAATATAACAGTTCGGCGATAACCCTTGAATGTAGCAATTAGTCTATAACCCTTGAATGTAGCGGTTCATTCGGTAACCCTTGAATGTAGCTCTTCAGTATTAAAGGGCATGTCCACCCCCAAAACTATAATCCCCCCACTACTGGCCCCAACCTGTAGTGTATAAAAATCCTTACCTTACAGATCCAAATGGATGCCCTGTAATCCCTCCCCAAAGTCACAAAAACTGGCCACCAGGAGTACTGCAGAGTCCATATCCTGTCTCCCCTCCGGGTGAATTTTCCATGCACAGAACAGCCCTCCCCCCTCCTCACTCTCCCTCCCTATCCCCCTAGCATTAAACCCCTTTCCCA
Organism: Hymenochirus boettgeri; assembly: GCA_019447015.1. NCBI lineage: Eukaryota > Metazoa > Chordata > Amphibia > Anura > Pipidae > Hymenochirus > Hymenochirus boettgeri. The sequence goes on along the minus strand of CM033470.1, from coordinate 58,209,187 downwards.
TAATATAGATAATGGTCCCCCAGCCCCAAGCGCATTACTATTAGAGCAAGAAAGTCCCCCGATCTTCACTTACCTTACCTCTCTCCTTCGCCGTTCTACACTACCGGCAGCCGCGTCCATGATTGGTTGCCTCTCAGCAGTTCTATGCAAGCAGAGGGCCGGGATTGTGTGGCGGAGGAGAGAGGTAAGGTAAGTGAAGATCGGGGGACTTTCTTGCTCTAATAGTAATCCAGTTGGGGCTGGGGGACCATTATCTATATTATGGGAAAAGTTAGTTTAAAGGGTGGACATACACTTTAACCCTCAAATTGGAGATAACCCTCAAATGTGTCATTCTGTAACCCTTGAATTGCCCGATCTTGGGGAAAGTAAGCATTGAAACAGGTTTTGGTGACAATGACATGTTCCCCAGACAATTTCCCAGGTGCCAGAGCTATTTACAATAAGTTACCATTGATATTTTAATTGTAATTGACTATAATTTTTTTAACTATTTTCTCCCATTGACTTTAATGTGTTAGTTTTCGAACTATGACACTTTTAAGGAAGTTTTATAGTTTGGAAACGAACCGAACTTTAGGAAGTTTGGCCATCTCTAATCAGCAGCAGAAAAGAACTATGGGATACATATGGAAAGGGATTGAATGGGTCGTTATCATTTGAAAAAAGAAACACAAAGCAGAAAGGGTCCTCATTACATTGCAAATCACCTGAACTTAATTTATTATAATATATTTTTATTCGCCTTTAAGCAATGGGATTGAGATCAAAAGGTTCCTTCAAATAGAGTGAATTCCATTTCTCATATTCACAGAGATAACCGTCCTACTTTGCTTTACTGTATCACAGTACACCAGCAGATTCATTTTAGGAATTAATCTCCCCCAGTTGTTGTGCTCTTAACAGACCCAGCATAATGACTTTCACCCCTAGGTCAGGTAATTAACATTGATCAATGTTTAATTTACTTTGAATAATTTCTAGACTTATTTTTGCCTCCAGATACTTATTGTGATAAGGCAACATTCACCTTGTGAAAGTCACTTAAATGTAGCCAATAGTCTCCTACAGGACCAGGCACACAAGTGGTATCACCCAAGATTTGGATTCTCCAAGTCTATCTAAAACAAACAGTTACCTGTAAAGGACTTTTTATGATTATTCATTATTAAACTATATGCCACGTGTCACCTATGACTTGTTTCTAAGAGTATATTATAATTTACAGGATTTTCATTATTACTTACAGTATATATTTAAAATCCTCAAATATTTGAGGCCAGGTTTTAGACCACGCACTAAAAGGAGCTAAATATAAGGAGATTGTTAGTGATTAAGGCTTTTAATTTAGTTAGATTAGATTAAACTGGCCTTTTAAAGTCACTAGGTTTCAGTTAATGAACAGCCCTGACCTGAGTGATGTCACCTATAAAGTTACCGATAATTACAAGGATTAATGAATGTTGTTTAAATCAGTTCTGTTCAGTCAGAGGGACCAATGCATAGGGTTAAAATGGATTTCTTTTGTCAATGAATGGAATCTTGTTATTTGGCCTGATAACATCGTTGAACATCTATTTGCTATCTATTCTAAAACTGCCTGAATCACAGTCCCTTATACCCACTTTCTACCCTCTTTGATAAAGGACTCACACAACAAGATAGTTCAAGGAATCTAATGAAGGATTTAATGAAAGTCTTCAATAATACAGAGAGTGTACTCCCTTTATGATAAATGAAGAGAAAAGCTAGAGACTGCCAGTTGCCTGGGCAAGACACTAGAGCAAAGTCCCTCCACTTTCTTTAGATCAAGCAATTAAAAACGTGGTATTGAAAAAAGCAACAGAGCAGGTTTAAAAGGACACTATACTCATATAGTAACTGTCTGCTCTCTAGCTCCTCCCCCAGTCAGTGTCAATGACACACCTCTGTTCTCAGACATAGAGGAGCATGTGCACATTTGTATATGCAAAGGGATAGGGGTAGATTAAGGAGGGAGTGTAGAGCTGTCAGTTACTGAACACCTAAAGTGTTGAAAATCTATCAAAAGAGTCCTAATTATTCATTAGGAAATAGATTTTTGGATATGCCTTTTTGCTGCAATATGTAAATGCTTATTGCATCGCACAAGACAGATAAAGTTTTCCGAATGCAAGATAGAAATCCCCTGATCTCTTTACATTTGTATCACAAACAGAAACAATTCTTATGTGTGACAACACAAGAAGACACGGTAATGGGTTATGGATCAAAACAAATTTGCCTTTACACGCTATTTACCCTGATGCATCTCTCCAGTAACCTGTTTTCTGTTTACAACCATTGAACCTACTTGACATTTACAGTTTGAATTGAAAGTGAAATCCTTAGAAGTCATTAATAAAAAAAATTCAAAATAAAGCTTCTCTGCAAATACTTGATTTTTCTTTTATTTACTGTACTTTCCACTGATTACTCAACTGATGGCAAGTAGAAATGTGCTAGTTCCATTCAACAAGACTAATTGCTGCATTTTCCTGAAAAATCAATAGAAAATTAAAATGCAATTTTGACCTGCTGTTATTTTTCGAGAGCAAAACTCTGAGGATCGGTTACTCACTCTATATCAGGCAAATAGATACTTGATGGAATTTGTGAAGCGGAGCTAGGCAGCTTGCAACCTATCACTTTATCTGCTATGTCACTTTAATCTAACTGTGCTCCTTGTGTGACACCCAAATTCAGATTCCAGCCTGTGGATGATTAGCTACCGCCAAATCAAATTTCTACTTACAGGGAAGAGCTTTACAGACCTTTTGGGACCAATACTGCATTAAATATGTTTACTTTAAAAATACCGTGATAGGACCTTTGATGCTTGGAGTTTCTTATATGTATAAATAATAGCAAATTGATGGAAGGCTCACATTTTGGAGTGAGGTGAGTGAATGAGAGATGATAGATCAGGCAGGGTAATTCCAGCCGCATTTGTAATGCAAATGCTTAACAGATAATGTGTTCCCCTTAACAGCGAAATATGAGGATATTAGCAGGGACTGAATGTACTGCCAAGGTCACAGAACTCTGAGGTTAGGCAAATATCCCAGTATTTCATAGTAACAGGGAAGGCCCATTGCCATTTTTATTCTGCTGTATCATAATCATTATATTAAACTGTTCAGCTGATATTCATTTCAAATGTACAGAACTATAAATATATAGGGAGAAATATTGTTAATATTTCAGTATCATTATTTAAATAAACTGTTAGGTACGCAGTATTTGATATTGTCTGTGTGTGCAGATGTATATTTTCTGTGCGCACACAAAAGGAAGTTTTGTGTACTACATATCACTGTGCTTGTATTCAAGCAGATTTTTGTGGCCACACCACTGTAACCTGTGTGTGCAGGCCTGCAGAGTTGTGAGCGCACTCACGAGCGCACAGTTTAGAGGAAGCACATTGCTCAATGTGATCTTGGAGCAAATCTTCTTTGTATGTTTGCACTTCCTCTGCCTGAAGAAGACCTTTTATTGGTTGTAAGTTAACATGTTGTGCTGGTGTCCTTAATTAAACTCATTTTAATGTCTTATGCTTATAAGGAAACTGGTGTAATCCTGGACACAATTGAGCACACATGTGTTTGCTTAAGGTTTGTTGCTCATTCTTAATAATCAATGTTTGAACATTCTCCATAGGGCTCTTTGCCATTATAGTGTATAAACATTGCCATTCTACCTTAAAATCATATTTTATTATTGCTCTATTTAGAATATTTATTAAGAGGCTTGCTGGTAGGGGGTAGAATATTATCAAGGAGACTAATGGCCGCCACCCTGCGGTGTTTTCTCACGTGCTTTTAATCACAATTGCAACTTGTTAGCACATGAGAATTGCAGCACAGTGCATGACAATGTGTGTTGCCACCGACCCGCGGATCATCAACGATGCCCATTCGAATCAACGGTGCCTGTTTCCTATTGATTACCATAAAGCTGAATCTTTCCCTATCCAATTACCTGGAGCAGAGCAGTTCACATGTAACTTCCTCATACCCCACAGGCGTGGATTCTAGCTCCTGTGCATCTACTATGACTCCTGAAGCAAAGAAGTTACCTTGGCAGCATAAATAATAGAAAAAATGTTTCCTGATTTTTTTTTTTTTTCTATTCCTATTAGAGGAAGGTTTGTGCAGCTACAATACAGGATGAGATTTTACAGATTTAAAATAACTGCATTGAAGGATGATAACTGATACAACTCACTATGCAGAAGGATTCCAATGAGTTTTGCTTTCTTTTCCAATGAAACCAAGGCTTTTTCACTGCATGAACATTACTTTCTAATGTGGCTACATTCGGCAGCAAATCACAGCTAAGGAGAATTAAACTTTATGTGTCAGACCCAGGGACTGCTTGGCAGATTTTTCATGTCATAAAAATAAATCTGACTAGCACATGTGTTTATTATTCCATCAGTAAACTGGCACACAGACTTCTGTTATTCAAGGCTTGGCTACAAATCCAGCACAGCAGGAACATAGCCCCATCATTCTAAGAGAGCATTCTGTTGCTAGTTACATTTTATTATCAAGCGTGTTCATTGGTCCATAATAGTAAACATCTTGTTACACTATGTGAGGTCACTAATTTGTTCTGACAGTCAGTAAAATTGTGAGTTGCACTTGCCAATAACTGGCAATTTTGTTCTGCTTGTACCAAACACTGATCTTGATTCTGATTGGGCAGACCATGGCTCCTTCACATGCACCGCTAGGATTGGTAGAACCATTTCCAATCTACCCACCAGAGTGGAAAATACACAGTGAAACTACAGTCTTCTTCCACCTCTGTTATGGTGCACAGGAACCTCATAATTTTCACTCAGATTCTGTAGGTCTTTTTCCCCAATGTCTGATAAACCAAAAGGACCAATTTTCTTGACTACAATTTGGACCATACGTGATACGATTATGGTACAATTACAAATATAGTACCAGAATTCCGAGATCATCGGATCTCGGACTTTTCAGGAATTACACTTTTTGGGTTTCTCCAAACCGCATTCTAAAATTTTAAAAAATAACGTAACGTTCGACGATTTTCAAATGTTCTGTTTTTTCTCAAATTTTTGAAAATGATCCAGCCACATGTCCCAAATTCACCAATGGCAGCTATTTTTATTTGTGCCAACCTCGTTAGCCATGGCAATGAGTATTCTTAGATTAAGGCTTAAAAAGAAAAAATTTGCAACTTTGCACAGGAAAAAACAACCAACCCTCGACCGCCAATTCCGATCCGTATTTTTCAAAAATTTTAAATATTCCAAAATTACGAAAAATCTCAAAAAATATTATGCGGAATGCAAAAATAGGATGCGCATGAAGTTTCCAGTACTGAACTGTGTTTTTTTAAAGATTTTTGCCATTGACACGTATTTCTTAAACCATTTCCCAGGTCCCTGAGCCATTAACAGTAAGCGACCATTGCTACAGTATTTATACCATAAATGGAGGCGGAATTTTATAACTCCCATTGTTAAAAAAAAAATATTTTTTAGAAAATTCGCAATTCTCCGAGCAAAATGGATATTTGCAATTTCGTTCATCACTACAGTGACCTCAAATACACAAACTGCTGCTGTAAAGTGTCCATTCCCATTGGCTTCACTTTGTGGCTCAATTGAACGTGATTTTGTAACAGTAGTTACACATGCTTTATTAGTCATCTGTGCATGTATCCAGATACAGCGCTATAAAGCTTTCATCTAGGAGATGCTAGAATTATTGTTTACAATAGCCAAGGAGCTGTTAAGCTGATAGAACGACTTTCAATAAAGTAGCACAGTTAAGAAGTTAATATAAATTTGCATGATTTTTGTGTACTGGTTCCTAAGAACATTTTGATACATTAATCTTTACAAACTTAATGTCTCCTTTTGGGCTGTTATAATTGCTTCTTCGTTCCGCCAGAGATTTATTATTACACATTACAAAATATGTACACTGTTTAATGGGAGCTTTTTGTGTATCACGTGTGACTTGGCTCATATTCTCCATTTACCTGTGGCTCGGGACCCTCCAATGGGAGAAGGCCTAGCCTGATTTTTATTGCATGTCTATGAAGATGAATGAAAGCTGTAAGAACGTCTCTGTTACTGTCAGGTTTCTGTACCTTTACTTATCTCTTTTCCAGGAAACCATAAGGTCTAATTAATCCTTGGTGATTTTATAGCATAAAAGCACCAAATGACTCAAGCCAATTACAGCAGATTTTAAACATAAATACCCACTTACAACTGTGTCTAAATATGCACTAAGATATATGGATTTAAATCTGCAGAAGAAATACTAGAATTCTCCTTGTCGAAATCGGTATCAAGCATTTTTATGTTTAAAGGCAAAGTATTTGTGATTTTATATATATATATTTTATCACTCTACTGGGACTAAAGCTTTCATATGTGAAAATGTCTTTATTTCCCGACAGCTGAACCTCACATGGGCCTCTCGGACACTACAGTTTTCTCAACACATCTTTCTATAATCCAAGTTGGTTGTACTCAAAATGACTGATTGACAAATTTGCCAGCGTTTGATCAAAGTGACAGAGGTCAAACCGTCCAATCACTTTCCTTTAATTCACTTGTGCACAGTTTTCAACTAGGTGCGTCATAGAGAAGGCATTGAATTGTGGGCACAGGTTCACTTTAGTTGTTCCCTTTTTAATCGTTATCATTATTTTAGGAAGAGGCTGCAAAGAAAGATGACGCAGTTGTCAAATACGGATCACAAAAAGTTTGTTTCTAACTGCATTGTTTTTATATTAGCATTGTAAAGTAAGACAGCGGTAGGCAATGGAAACATACTGTGGGCTCACAAAATACAAAGTGTTACCAGTAAATGCGGTATCACAATTTACGAAGACCTGCTGCTGAATACGTGGCTGCTTTAAACATGACTTAACCCCATTTTACCAAACTTAATTATGATTAAAATGAACAAGCAGACACACCTTTTTGGGTGAAAAATGGCCACAGCTTTATTGACACATTATAACATCATGTGATCAATTAATTAGCCAAAATTTTAATTTATGCATCCTTGCATATTAATTAGATGTAAAAACCCAACTAGCCATAGCCAATGCTAAATGCCAAGCATCCCCAGAGGGCATGTAACGGCTCCCACATAATCTCTGCAAGGATGCCCCTCTCTGCTGTGAGTCCAACAACATTTTTATGTAATAACCTAATCCCCTCATAAATACAGGGAGGGAGGGTGGGGAAAACCTCCTCCTGCTAGCAATTTTCCAACAAAATGGCACCTGCTGCCTCGTGGCCTGCCCATTTTATACCAGCAGTGACGTCACCACTGATGTCACCGCTACCACCACCCTCCCGGCCCTCGCGAGCCCAGCATCGGCCAATCCGCGAGCGCGTTGTGACGTAATGACGTCACACGCTCGGCCGCGACCGGTACTACCCTATCTAACCCAAAGGAGGGGGGCGGAGCCGCGCCGGACTACAACTCCCGGCATCCAACACAGGGAGGGCCGCCGCAGGTCAGCCGCTCCAGCCCCCTAACCCGGGTCGGAGCTACCATATTACTCCTTTACGAATATGGCCCATGATGTTCCTGGGTCCATCAGACATGCACATTTTCCCTCTATAGATATTGAGCACCTCAAGTTCTCCCTGGCCATGGAGAGAGAAGATAACTAAATATATGACTGCCACACGTATCTATGTCAAAGAAACCAGAAATAGATTGGTGTATAATTTTAGGCTCTCAATGTATTATAATTAGGCAGAGTGTAGGTGATTTCTGATTTGATTTAATGAACTAATTTGATTTATGCTATACATACACTGACTCAACATTATATAATTTCAATTGTTTGTCAAAAGTAATTTATAGGGCAGCATTAATTATCAACATAATATACATTTTGGATGAAGGTTGGCACTTTACATTTCCTTTGATGTATAGAATCTGTATGTTAATTGTATTTCTAAAATGTCTAGACACAACTTTTGCCTAAACAAGACTAGGGCAGGTGCCTAATTATGCCCCTCCCAGCCATCATCCTAGACCACCATATCCCAGACACCCTTCAGCGCTGCCCCTAGACCTGACAAGCCCCACCTATTTCTAGGACAGTGTGACAGGCCCCTTAACTGGACTGTCCAATGGAAATGGTTGGGTGGTTTACTGTTCTGCACATAACAAATTGTGAATGAAAAAGTGAGCATAATTATAGCATGATAGCAATGGTAGCATGATACAACCAAACAATGTCTACTATTCATCTGACTATTTCCTTCTATCCATAACATCCCTTTACATCTTAAACCTGCATTAGCACATAAACAGTCTGTAAAATGGACTGGCAGCTTTGTAAAGGTCAGAAACTAGCAATATCAATGAAGTAAAAAGTCTTGTGAAATGTCAGTTGCTGAAAGCTTATGACCTTTATGCTCATCCTTTGGTAAACAAACAGTCCTTGATTAAAGTTATATAAATATATATATGCGCAGTCAGGATTGTAGGTGCAATGTCGAAATGGAATTCTGAATGTGCATGTTTGTCATGTGACTACAACAACATTCTCAGCATGTGTCAGACTGCAGGGGTCAAAGGTAAATGCAAATAGAGGTTATTCATTGTTCCGCCAGGCTAAACAGGCGTTCACTGCGCAGGGCGAGGGTTGTCAGGCCTCATACACACTATTATACATGTGTACAGGGCCTAACTGAGATCCGTAACCCAGGGGTATATCTGTTATAAGAAAAGGTAAATGAATTTGCTTGATCTCAAAAGGGAAGAACATTATTCCCCACCCCAATCTGCTTCTGAATGGTATTACATCTCATTAATTAGGAGGAAATGCACTAGTCATTATAACATATTACAGCACTACACTGTGATACAGACTGAAACCTTTTCTATTCATTGAAAGTCTGTAATCCTACTGTACCAATTAACTTCAGTAATCTATAGTGAGCAAAGTAACAAGAAGTTATGACATCCCCAGCCTACGTTTTATGTCATAATGTTGGACATCTTTCATTTCATTCAATAAATACTATATTGTAATGGCTTTTCAGGGTTACCTTTGATTTTTTTAAATCACAGGTTGAATGTTAGAAAACTGGCAGGTCCATATGTATGCAAAAGCTGTGATGCAATCTCCCCAATATCTGACTCATAGGCACTGTATCCTCATACTGTTTGTACTCTGGGACTGACAGATGTTTGACAAAAAGCATTAATTTGGACTGGCAGTGTGTAAACTTTCCATTGCCATTATTATTTTCTATTAGATTGGAGGAAGAAGAACATGCAGCCAAATCAAAGGACTAATTGTTATCATCCAGCTTTCAAAAAAAAAAGAAAACAAACAAGGAATGTTACAAGTTACTGGTATTGATACATAAAGTAGAGTTGATCCAGGGATATTTCCGATTGCCACTTGGAGTCAGGAAGGAATTTTTTACCCCTTCATAAACTTGGTGGTTTTTTTTTGTCTTCCTCTGGATCAACAGGTAGGCAGGAAACGAGGGTATTGCTAGATGGGTTAGATTGGGTGGACATGTGTCTTTATTCAACCTCAAATACTTATTATTAGTAGTATTATTCAATACTAATTACTATTATTATTGATTTATATACCGCCAACATCTTCCGTGGCGCTTTACAATTACCTAGTCATACATTACATACAGGGTAATACAGGTTATACAAAGTCATCCATATCACATACACAGGTAAAACATAATATAAGTAAACAGAGTGATGAGTTTCTTACAGCAATACCGTGATACAATAGGAGAGAGGACCCTGCACAAAGAGCTTACAGTCTAGAGGATATGAGGTGAGACATTAAGTTGTAGGAATCAGAAGGCTGTAAATAGATTGGCAGTGGAGTGTGAAAGGTGGGTTGGATCATATTGGGTAGAAAGCGGGTAATGTTTAGGCCAGGTTAGGTGGGTTTTTAGTTTACGTTTGAAGGTGTTAAGGGATGGTGTGTGACTGACAGACTGAAGAAGGTAGTTCCAGAGCAGAGGGGCAGCACGAGTAAAGTCCTGAATGCGGGCATGGGAAGAGGTGACAATGGTGGATGAGAGAAGGGTATTGTTTGCGGAGCGGAGGTTGCACCTGGGACGGTATCGCTGGATCAGCTCTGAGATATATGGAGGGGCTGTGTTGGATAATGCTTTATAGTATAGGGTAAGCAGTTTGAACAGGATCCTTTGTGCAATGGGAAACCAGTGGAGGGACTGACAGTGAAGCATTAGAGAAGCGAGAAATTAAATGAGACGGGCAGCAGAGTTGAGAATGGGTTGAAGCAGTGCCAGGCAGTTGTTTGGTAAACCACACAGGAGTGTGCTGCAGTAGTCTAGCCTGGATATATTAGGGCATGGACTAGGATTTTTGTAGCTTCATTCATATAGTATACTATACTAAATACGTTGTAGTTGTCATCTTTACTTTTATTTTTGCATTAACACTATAAAGTTTATAGTGTGTTATGTACCTTCTTCAGCAATCCAGAACAATAGCCTAATATATAAAAAGAAATCAGAGGAAGCCTACGTAAATGGCTGAGCCAGCAGAAAAACAGTTGGAACACAATTATTTGGTAATCAGTGCACCCTTGCTAATTACATGTATTAATGTCATGTCCTTCAATCAGAAGATAATCTGGAATCCCTACAATTATTGTACTTAAGCCTTGTACACATGTTAGATAAATCCTGTTTGGAGAGATCACACAACAAGATTTATCTAAGGACCCCCTTACAGAACGGCTGTTTGGCAGTAGCAGAGCAACCTGTTCTGTACTATAGGGAAAGAATGGGGAGAGATTGCTGAGAATATTATCTATCGCTACCCCAAATTGTTATTATTGATTAATGATGTTGTCAGATGCCTCCTCCCATATCCCAGGTTTTCATTGATTTGAAACCTTGTCATTGATGTTTTAGTAGTATGTTCCCTGCACTAGGGTTGCCAGATCAAAGCAAATCCATATGACGCCTGTTAAAAACATGAACAGCCAGATGAATAAAACTTAGATACAATCAGTGCAGCCTTGATAATTCCATTTATTAAGAATATCTTTCGATTATTAGCAGATCTAGTATCGCTACTTGCATATTTTTATAAATTTGAACTGTTTTCTTTGTGCTAAATGAAAAAGGTTGTGAAATGCACTTTGTAAAATTGTAGCTTATTAACCATAACCATTCACCTGAAGTTTGAAAGACTAAAAGGAAAATCTCTTTCCTGTCTATATAACCAAGCAATACCTGTTGATTCACCTAAGGCTTTTACACAAGTCAGTTACTTCCTAGAAACACTAATAAGAACAACTCCCTGAATAGTTCATGGGTCCTCCTAACGGATGGATAAGTCTTTATTCAATGAATGAGATTTTTATGCTATTATACAAAATGTATAATAATTGAAAAACCACAGGCTTTATCTAAGGTTTCTAGTGATTTTTACTAATACTAATATTAAGAAATAGAGATGTCCCATTTTTGGCGGAATTTTGAAAAAAATATGAATATCCCAAAACAGACTCAGAAGTCAAGGGGGCAGAAAAAAAATCTCAAAGTTCTAAATGAAGTAAGGATAAAGCATGGTCACTTACAGTAGATGGCACAGACACATGGGAAATTGTCAGGGGAACATATAGAAATCAACAAAACCTTAATAAAAAGGGACTTCCTGTACATGTGAGCTATTTCCGAGGTTCAGAAGGCTATTTTCGTGGGTTACTGAAAATTCTGAAAGTGCTGTACGTTACCAATAAAATAGAATTGGCATACTGTTTGTACTTTAAATAAGTCCCCTTTGCATTGTGTGGGGTCTAGTACAATTGTTGTTGTTTTCTTCTGGGCAGTTATTTTTAACTTTCAAACATTCATCTATGGATATTTTTTGCTTCTTTACAATGTTATGTTGTAATCTATTATTTCATATTCTTTATAAATATATTATTAAATGTTGCTTTGGGTTGCTAGTATATCAATAGAAATTTAATAAGGAGACATGAAATAGTAAAATAAAAAAATAAATAAAAAAAAGAGAGAGTTCAAGGGGAGTGGGGGCTGTTATATATTGAGCAGTGAGCACAAGGAAAATGGATCCTGTTCCCCATATAAAATAGGTTTACATTAAACAGAGAAAGCAGATAATGCAGAGTGAGTCAGGAATGATAGCACCACTCTAAACAGAGTATCTAAGAAGCAATTTCCCTGCACTCAGGGAAATGAGCCCTGTCAGGCAAATCCAGTAGAACAGTCTATGCTCAACGGAATCTCTGAAATCTCACATAAACCTTCAGAGTAAAAAAGGGACTCTTGACATATGGCTGGCTTAAGGCTTTCTCTTCATCTACCAAGCTATACTGATTGCCATATGTTGTTTAAATAATGTCACAACAGAGCCCATCTAAACAAAACCAGGGGAATATTCATCCTCTCCACCCACCAACCTGGAGAGATAAAGTTTATGCAAAAAAAGCACAATGAATAAATAATAAATAAAATGCTGTTATTACTTTATAGGTCATTACAAGTCAAATACATCATCTAAACAAACGATTCAAATTGGGACTAACCATGCAAAAGCACTGCATAAAAAGGGCAATATCAGATCTTTATGTATCTTTAATGTACAATGCTTCCTTCCTAGTTAAAGGTCATCTATACTGAAAAAATAATTAAAAAATAATTTCATTCTTCCTAAATATATCTTTAACATTTCTTTGTTGATCTGCCCTCTATTTCTTTAGATATCCAATCTTATATTACAGCTGTCAATTAAGTGCCTTATTATCATAAACTCTGTGTGCAGGGGGTAAGGGCTACTTACAAGTATTAATTTAAAGGGCAAGTCCAGCCCCAAAATGAAAACTTACATACAGGTGAATCACCCCCCAAAACCCTAAACGGTAATAGTTTGAAATCTGAAATATATAAGTCTAACCTGAAATCCTGCACAATGTCCTGTTCCCCCTGTTTCTGCTTCATTGGTTCTTCTAGTTAGTAACTGTCAGTTATGGATTTGACAGTTGACATCACAGACAATGACTTAATGCTAATCCCCTTTCTGCCTCTTCTGAGCATGCCCAGGCTCAGTGCAGGCTCAGTACAGGCTTCTAAATTGCTCAGTTTCCATGAGGCATCCAGAAGCATAGCAGGCATACAGTAATGAATTCATAGGACAAACTATGATATATTAACATATTTTAAAGGGGCCATTCTTTCTAAAAGATGTTCTTATGATGGTGGAGTTGCCCTTTAAGATTTAAATGAGGCAAAATCATTTTTCATTATAGTTGCCATTTAAGAATTGTCTTTTATAATATAGAATATTTTTTTAGTGCAGCCTCCAATAAAGATGTTCAGTGAAGGTTGAGTGTTGGTGAAGTTGCCTTACCTTAAATTAACATTAACAATATTGCATGTTCAGATAATTTACTATGTAAAAAATGCTTGAAGCATTCGTGGGTGCTGCTTCTCCTCTTTTCCTCCTAATCCTTTGCTGCATTCAACAACTTCTTTTAAGCCAAATCATTATTTGACACTCAGAAATTAGAGACAGGAAGAGAGGCAGCATCACTGTAGTTTAATGTTACTAGTATGTCAAGCACCCACAACATTGGGAATCACCAAACAACTTATAACTAATTCCACTGGGTAACCCACTGAATATGCTGGTTAGATTTCCCAAATAAAATAACATCTTACAGGTGAAGAGCATTGGTTTAGAGAATACTATACTTCCCTACAAAAGCAAAGATCACAAATGGAACAATAGTTGAGGATAGAATAACTGACAGCAAAGAGCCAATTAAATAAAAATGGGAGGCACCAAATGACCACATATAACGTGTCCACATTACCTGAACTCTATGGCCCATCCGTGAGTATCTGTTATCCAGGTCTTATGGTTCCCCAGCCCATTCATTTTACCTCAGTATTGCTTTATTCTCAGTGTGCCTCTATTTCTTAAATAACGTATTCTATGATTGATCTCTATCAAAGCTTTGGAATTTTTTGTTAATTAAATACCGTAAATTGAAAGGCAAAGCATCAGTAACATGGAACGCAAAATAAAATAAGATTCAGTCCAATATTGACCATCAAACGGGGCCAGAGAAAAGAATGAAAAGGCTATGTTTGTACAATGATGAATCAGTTCACCATAGTGTCTTTTATCTATATTGTTATTGTCTTTATCAGATTCATACAGTATATCTTTTGACATCTGTACATATTTCCTTGAAAGTTGTAGTTCAATGATAGCTGGAAGGTGGCAGGTTGCCCGCATTTGATCTAACTGCCAATATTGTGGGGGTGGCCCCTGTAGTCAAATAAACATTAAAAAGAGCCATTATTAGTGTGAGGCAGGACAAAACACAAAGGTAGTTTGAAGAGCAGAATATGTGCACATAAATCATCTTAGCTAAACATGGCACATTGCAGAGGCCAGTCCCGGTGTGCAGCATCTTCGAGTCAGAGGAAGACAAATTACTGAATATATAGCAAGTCAACCAGTTGCTAAAACTGCCATTAAATTGAAATATATCTGTCCCAGCAATGGAGGGTGTATAGTAACAATTAAAGGGAATTTGCCATAGGGACATCTGGGGTGTTGTGAGTTTAATGTGCTCGGAATGGATTATAGAAAACAAATGTTTAATATCCTCCCGTGTAAGATTAGGGCCCTATGCTATAGTAGGTTTACCTGATCATCTGCTGATTGGAGAACACTGCAAGGAAATGTAATAAGCCGGGATCCACTGATTGCAAACTGATTGCTTTCAAACTGAATTCATTCTGACTCGTGTTTTTAGTAAATATCCTCTGATTTTTCCTTGATCTGGTAACCTGATTCTATTCAGAATGTGATCTGTTTAATAAGAGTATTAGGGACTCTGGACCATGATCTTGGGAGATGAGCTTGGCAAAAACTCATTCGATCATGTTTCCACTGTTCAGTCAATGTAATAGCAGAGGTTACCTACAGCGAGGATGAAGGACGGATGTGAAAGAGGGATGCTTCACAAGTCATTTTAATAGCTATTCAGGTGATGGCTTTATGGAAACAATAGGATACAATTCTTTTTTATTGTTGGATTTTATACACATTATCTTGTTATTCTGTCATAGGAATTACAGCCAGACAGGAGCTCAACCATATAGAGCAAATTAACCTCTCTTTGGGTTGCCTTGGCTCACTTAACCAGTGACCGAAAAGGCAGCAAAGCATCTTGGGCATTTTCAGATTTATTGACTTTTCATGGCAATACCTAATTATAAACTAATCTTCAATATACAATAAACCTTTAGACAATACATGGATATACAAACAAATGCCCCCATTTTCCGTTCATATATGATAATTGTCAGTTGACCCTATTTGCCCTTCTGCTGTTTGCCTTGAGGTAAACCCACGATTAAAGTAAATCTAAAGCCTGTTGGTGAGATTTTATCGTACAGGACAGGACTAAGGAACATCCAGCTTCACAACTAATTCAGTAGCTTGTATGAATAGTATAGTAATAATACTATAATAATAATAGTAATAGTATAGTACTGTAGTAATAATGATTAGTGCTTCCATTCCAAAGCCCCACATATAATTATACTATCTGTGCAAGGGCATACACTATTAAAATTTTAATTTCCTTCCAGCCACATCTGTGTAGTATATTTGATTTGACACAAGACTTGGATTAAGCAACTTGCTTTATTATCTCCAAAACTGAAACCAGTACCAGAAATGTGCTGAATTACTGCAAGACACTTGTCGCCTACCATGTGACCAGTATCGTAGAGATGAAAGGTTGAGACCACCCAATAGCAATAGAGTCTAACAGCATTAGGATTTATTAAGGTCCTAGTTAATAAATTTGATTGCATTTTCTTGGAAGGGAATCTTTCTAAACTTTGCATTGGTTTCCCAGGTACCCCCCACTCCAACACTGATTTATCTTATATATATATATAATATATTATATATAATTATATATATTATATATTATTATATCATACATTGAGGAGTCGGAGCACACGTTGGATTTTTGAAAAGTTTAATAGGATTTATTAACTCGTGGCAAACAACATCAATGCGTTTCGGCCATCTTGTGGCGGCCGTCGTCCTGACGACGGCCGCCCACAAGATGGCCGAAACGCGTTGATGTTGTTTGCCACGAGTTTAATATCCTATTGAACTTTTCAAAAATCCCACGTGTGCTCCGACTCCTCAGTATGATTTGTATCCCCCTTCGGATGCACCGGGGTGATTGAATATTGGTGGTGTGCAGAGGATCCATATTGCATATATTATATATATATTATATATATATATATATATATATATATATTATAGCATACGGAAGGTCGAGCACACGTGGATTTTGAAAAGTTCAAAAATCCCACGTGTTTAAGAGATAAGGAATTTATTAACTCGTGAACATAGTCAACGCGTTTCGGCCATCTTGTGGGTGGCCGTCCTGACGACGGCCGCCCACAAGATGGCCAAAACGCGTTGACTATGTTCACGAGTTAATAAATTTCACTTATCTCTTAAATCCCCGTTGTGCTCCGACCTCTCCGTATGCTGTGTACCCCGTTTCGGATGCCGGGGTGACTGTTTGCTGAGGGTGTGCAGAGGATCTACATATACATATATATATATATATATATATATATATATATATATATATATATACACTATGCACAATGAATCAGGGCACTCCTTGGTCTTGCAAACAAGTGGGTTTATTCACATCACATCAATGGCAACGTTTCGGTCCCTGGTCTTGGACCTTTATCAAGCCTACACACAGTTACACGTGCAATATCCTCTTATAGAGGGAATAGTGATACGCCCCCTTGTGACTATTTCCTGTGGGCAGAGTCAAAACAACCACAAAGGTGCTGAACCAACATACAATGTGCTTCCCATTAAAACATCACCAGTGTTAAAAGCAGATGCTTGATAAAGGTCCAAGACCAGGGACCGAAACGTTGCTATTGATGTGATGTGAATAAACCCACTTGTTTGCAAGACCAAGGAGTGCCCTGATTCATTGTGCATAGTGTATTATTGGATCCTTCGGGAGCACCCTGGCATTTGCATTTTGGTAGTGAGTGCCAGTCTTTTCCATTGATAGATATATATATATATATATATATTATTATTATTATTATTATTATTATCACAAGGACACCAATTAAAGGGCCAGGTTAGCGATGCTAATACCTACTGATAATTTAACAATAGAAGGACCGTGGGAGCACCCTACAGTTAATTATTATGAAGGTGTGCACTTTTATAATATCTCTCTGTAATTTTGCCTCAGACTCTTTCACAGTCCACCTATTGTATTTATAGTAAAAAAGGTATCACCCGTCACAAATGTAAGCTTTCCATTACAAGAAATATATTTGTGAACAAGTAACACAAGATGGATAGGAAAGCAGATGTGAGGAGTCCTTGTTAGGCCAGCTGTTAAGGAGACGGCAGTCAGGATTCCATCAGGAAGCAGTGGAGTGTGTGTTGCTTTAACACTGAAAGTCTCTACAGTATTTACATTCTGGATCAGGATTGCACACTCCATGTCTCATGTGAACTTCCCTATCCTCTTCTGATTCCTTTTTCAGATGTGGTCTCTTCCTATCCATTACCTTTCTCCTTTTCTATGCTGAATGTTAACCCTTTCCCTACTACCATCCCTTCATTGGTTTCTTCATTCTCAATAATTGTTTGTGAAATTATCTAAATTTAACTGTGCATATTATACAGTGTAATGTAGCCCTCTGTATAAAGATAATAGCTGGTATTGAAGAAATCCTGCAAACAGCCAAATATCAGAGCATAGTGTATGAAAATGTATACAGACAGGGATCAAGCAATGAATGCAGGCAGTGAGGATGGATTCCATTCCATTGGGAAGTATAGGGTTTTCACTGATTTTTATAATTGTGTCCTTTATTGCATTGCTAGTCTACCATTCTCTCATTCTCAATCTCCTCCCTTTGCATTCAAGTTGCAACCTACTGTATCTCATTATGTATTACACTCTTATATTCCAAGAATGGTCCTCCCTTAATATACACGACTCTTACACCCTGTTTGTACTATATATTACTTACTTTACACAATCCTTCATTTTGTATAACATATAGGCCTAGACATTTAGAAAAATTTCTCCACCAGTCTGAATCAGTTATTTATCATGTTTCCCTCTCGGTGCATTGCCTTGTAAAGAAATGCAGGCAAAGTGCCCAGTACTTTTGGAAATGTATGAATAATGTTCTTGCTTTTTTTAGGTTACTGTTCATTTAATTTGTTTACCACACTATTTGGGTACATTAATAAACTGTATGCCATTTGTAAATTAAAGTTGCGTTATGTATGGGTGGTGGGGAGAAATTACGCTTAATATTTTACTGTATATAAATTTTAAGAGGAAACGTTTTAAACACAGAGCAGTAGGTTACATCCTGATAAAAGTAATCTCTATGGTGGATTTTATTCTGATAATAGTCACTTAGATGGTATTCTAAAAAAAATGTACATTAGATCTTACACCCCACACTGTATAACATAAGCATATGAGAAATCACCATGGAAATCCAAGACCTGTATGAAAGTACTCAGCATGAAACATTGTGATCTTATATTGTCATGCTGAATTTTATTATCTTTAGCTTATATACTAAACGAGAGTTGTCAGCCACGGACACTGGACCCATTTGCTTGAGCTGAGGCCCCACCCACGTGATTGATGATTGGCCGGAATAGTAGTAAGTAGTGACTTGGACATACTGAGGAAAGCTAGATGCTAAGGATGTATTGCTCAAACTGAGGCAAGTAAGCTGAGAGGAGAGAGAGAGGAAGGAGAGAGAGAGAGAGGAAGGAGAGAGAGAGAGAGAGAGAGAGAGAGGAAGGAGAGAGAGAGAGAGAGGGAGGAAGGAGAGAGAGAGAGGAAGGAGAGAGAGAGAGAGAGAGGAAGGAGAGAGAGGGAGAGAAAGGAGAGAGAGAGAGAGGAAGGAGAGAGAGAGGGAGAGGAAGGAGAGAGAGAGGGAGGGAGAGGAAGGAGGAGAGGGACAGGAGGGAGAGAGTGGGGGGGAGAGAGGGGAGTGAGAGAGAGGAATAGGGAGAAAGAGGGAGAGAGAAGAGAAAGAGGGGGAGAGAGAGAGGAGAGGTGAGAGATGGAGGAGAGGTGAGACAGAAAAGAAAAAGAGAGGGGAGAGAGAGAGAAGGAAAAGAGAGAGAAAGGGGGAGAGAGGGGAGAGTTCTTTAAATGAAAGGGAATCGGATGTTTGATATTTTGAAGAATCAGATGGTTACTAGTATTATACAATAAGTGGTGCCTCATCCTTTATGTAATTAATTGTTTTTTTAAGAATGCTGGGTAGATCCTGGGAATGAAGTTGAAGTTGGGGTTGAAGTTGCATGATTTAAATTGAGATGGTGAAGTGGAGATTTCTGCTACACAGCCGTGGTGTTTTTCTCTTTTCAGATGCAAATACAACAATCAAACACCTCATAGCATTTATGATTCTGATAAATAAACAAGTCCTACTGGATCGTCCATTGGAAAGCTGCCTTATGTTACAGTAAATAGGCCCATCCACATAGCAACAGCATTGGACCATCAAACAATCATTTTGATTTGCAGTATCTCCAATAACTAAAAATGGAACAAATTTCTCAATACTATTTTGTCATCAACCACCACACACACTACAATTATCAAACCATTGTATTGTGTTGTACCATTCCATGGATGGGCCCCATAAATATGCCCATTACTAACAGGGGCACTTCTAGGGTTTTTGCTGCCTGAGCCAAACTTTTGAATGGCACCCTTGATTATTTCCAGGCGCGGGGTGAAGCATGCCACTGCCATGTTGGAGTGGGTGTGGCTTTAAGGATGGTCGATGGGCATTGCTTAAATATATATTTAAACAGTTCCTCAGACTGTTAATTACCAATAATATAAATTACTAGAAGCAGATATTACATTCCTTCCTCAACAATGTAGATAATTCCAAACGCACACTAGACCTGGATGGGTGCTGATCCTTCAGAGTCCCCCACCCTCAAGGGTTAAGCGATATAGCAATCACATGAATACGAGGGTCGGAGTCCAAGCAAATAGTTTAATAGTGAATAGTGAGGAAAGGGCAAGGTCCCCAAAACGTTGTGATAATTTTATGTGTGTGGTTCTATTAAACTATTTGCTTGGAGTGTGTAACAAATGGCCGGACGGCCGGGGTACGTACAGTACGCTTTAGGAGGAGGCTGATAGTCCGGAATGTGCGGGACACAGAGGCTGCTGGGAACTGTAGACTGGAACCAGGAACAAGGTGCTGCTGGGAACTGTAGGCTGGGAACAGGAACAAGGTGCTGCTGGGAACTGTAGGCTGAATGCTGGAACAAGGTGCTGCTGGGAACTGTAGGCTGGAACCAGGAACAAGGTGCTGCTGGGAACTGTAGGCTGGGAACAGGAACAAGGTGCTGCTGGGAACTGTAGGCTGGAAACAGGAGCGAGGTGCTGCTGGGAACTGTAGGCTGAATGCTGGAACTAGGTGCTGCTGGGAACTGAAGGCTGGATACTGGATACAGGTAAGGAGTCACTGGAGATTGGCAAGGTAAGTACTGAATGCTGGATACAGGCAAGGTAGTACCTACCTTGCAGCATTCAGTACTTACCTTGCCTGTCTCCAGTACCTGGAGACAGGCAAGGTAAGTACTAAATGCTGGATACAGGCAAGGTAGGTACTGTTGACAGGCAAGGTAAGTACAAGGAGCAGGAGCGGAGCAGGATCCAAGGCAGGTGAGTAAGGAGCCAGGGTAGCTAACGCTACTATCCGGCGCCGGCTTTTAAAATCTCGCGCCGCCCAGCGGGTCGGCGTCGTGACGTCATGACGTCCGCGACACCGCCCACCCGGAAGTGCCGAGCGGCGCGGGACCGGAGCGGCAGGTAAGTTCGTGACAGAGTGCGACCCTTGTATTCATGTGATTGCTACATCCCTTTCTCAAACACCTTGTGTTGCCACTACCATATTGCTCCTTTCAGGTTTCGGTTGCTCAAATCAAAAAAACTTATTTTGAACCAACCTATGTTGGTTCAACTGTTACAATACATTAGAATTGCCATTACTTTTGCATTGTAAAAGATTTTAGCCAAAAGGTTTGTAAGCCTGCCCCCATGTCAAGGTAGACTCATCAGCAGAGCCTAACTAGCATAACAAGTCTAAAATACCATGAAACAACAGAGGACACAGAAACTCCTCTTATAGAAAAAGACCCTATAATAAAGGCACTGAGCGATAGAGTCCAAAAAATACCACTCTGTTTATTGACATCCAAATAATAAATATATTGCACATAAACCTTACCATATCCCCTCATGTGAGATTTCTAACAACCTTAAAACCCACACATAATATGCTAACATGACGTATTAAAAACATACAAACGGCAATGGGCGTCCCCAATTACCGATGGTAAGTATAAGCAGCAGTTTAAAACGCAAGTTATCATGGAATCTTAAGAAACATATAACAGACACTGACAGTCTCGCCTCCTCCAAACAACCAACGCGCGTTTCACCTTCGCGTACCTTCGCGCAAAGGCACTCATCGGGTGAAGAGTGTGGTCCGTCCCGGTAGCGGGTCCTGGCTTCTCACGTAAGTCCCGTACTATTGTTTTCATCAGGTGGCCGGCTTATTTATGATAGGTCTCTATTCACAAATGGAAGGGATCTTGACACGAACGATCCATATAGGATATCGCATGGACACTGGACATTTGGTATAGGTAATTGGGGACGCCCATTGCCGTATATGTATGTTTTTAAAACGTCATGTTAGCATATTAGTGTGGGTTTTAAGGTTGTTAGAATATCTCACATGAGGGATATGGGTAAAGGTTTATGTGCAATATATTTATTATTTGGATGTCAATAAACAGAGTGGTATTTTTGGACCTCTATGCGCTCAGTGCCTTTATTATAGGGTCTTTTTAAGAGGAGTTTCTGTGTCCTCTGTTGTTTCATGGTATTATATGTTCACCCTGTAAGGCACGCGTGATTTGCAGTGTTTGCGATGGTCCTATTATATATAAGGAACTGTGCCACATCAGACCAAATGTAGCATAACAAGTCTAACCTAGCCTAAGAAACTAACTAAAGCTAACCTAACCATATAAAATGATTTTAACAACATCATATCTGTTACTAGGGAAAATTCTTTTTTCTCTTGACCGGTCAAGGAAAAAAACATTTTTTCCCACCACTGCCTGTCTGTCGCCTTTCTTCTTCAGTGCAGGGGTGCTGCCTGAGACAAATGCCTCACGCCTCATGGTAGAAGTGGCCCGGTTACTAATCCATATAACAAGGTATATGTTAGTTTAAACTCAAATTTTTACAATCCTATAACCCCTCCCCTACTTTTCCATAACAGGCAGAAGGTCACATGGCCTCTGTATGATTACTGTCTACTGTTGTGATCAATACTACCTCCTCTCCCCCTGAGAGCAATAAAACTACTATATACTGTATGCAGTGCCACTAATCCCATTTTTAAGAGAATACACGCCATTCCGAGAGGTTTTAATGCTCTGACATGCTGAGATTTAATCACAAGACTTTCATATGTAAGCAAAAGAATCTTTCTTGGAGATTATTGTTATATCTATTCAGGGACTAATTAGCTTAATGAGCAGACCACAATGCACGGATGTTAGCTCTATTGTTTTAGTAATATCATTTAAAGCAGTGTTTTATTTCTGAGATGATCTTTTTGGAAGAATCCCACAGCTAAACAACTAATTTTTTACACTTTCCCTTTTAATATCTTCTTCATCTGATTGAATTTGTTAATGGGTAAAGCAATATAAATAAGGCCAATCATCCTTTCTGATTCCCATTGGCCTTTGCAGCTACTAATGTCATCCCATTTAAGTTCATGAAGTCCACACCCAAAAAGAATTGTGTTAAAGAGCAACTATACTGAAAAAAATGTATTTGCCTCATTTTAATCTATTAATAAAATAATATAGGTAGCCCTTAGTCTGAGGTGTGTGTTGCTTTATGCTTGCAATCCAGTACTTTTTGCTCAAGCCCTCTTCCACTTTTAACTGACTCCTCCATCCATCTGACATGACTTTTTGTGAAGTCAAGCATGCTCAGTAATCCCTATGAGGCAGCATTGGGAGAGCAAATCACATGCTAACTGTCATTCCAGTTACAGCAAAACTGCACATAACAGAAGATGCTATAGGTTAGATATCTAAAGAAATAGGTATTTCTACATATGTTAAAATGGTGGCAGGTGGATCAGTGAGTGAATGGAGTTATTGGACAGTGGTTTTATATACAGTAAATAACCCCCATTGAAACATTACCACACCTTTCTCTTTAAACATGTGAAAATGATGGTAGAGAAAGAGGGTACAATAACATCCTTGTGTATATGCATCTGCTTCAATGTTTAATGGAAGTCTTTGAGCTGACCTTACTTAAGAGTATGTACAGTATCTACAAATATAGAATTCTCCTAGTCCTAGTTCCCCCTATTTCACCTACAGGATTCCTAATGTTTTATAAATGAAAGCCAAGAGATATTAAAATATTTACTGCTTTCTCTGTGTCAGGGTTAGCTGAAATACTGTAGCAGGGATCCGGATATAATCTATTTTTATTAAAGCTTTTTTTTGATGTTTGGCTTTGTTTTGTATTAATCTCTTATTATGGTCACAGTGTTCACGTATTTCAAATAAGTCTTCAAATGTTAAATAAATTGAACTCTAATAGGATCACACAACACACTGCATCTTAATCTCTGTGTGTTGGAAGAGGCCATAACTCTTGTTGAGTTGTCCTGTGTACCCAATGTTCCATGTCCCTTTCAAAAAATCTATTTTTACCATTTAGAAAAAGCACCAGTTTACATTATCCCATCTAGTGTTAAAAAAAACACTATAAAACACTAATAAACACCAAATAAATTCATTTTCAGTTCTGGTACTAACCCTTGTGCCAAGTGGTGTCGTAAATGTGAAAGGAACGGTCCTTTCACATTAGGTTAATTGTACAAGTCTCCAAAATTTACTATTGTTTCAGAATGTTGATGAATCAGGAATGAAAGAAAATATAATCAATTAGTCCAGAGATATTTAGCATAATCTACAATGGGAAATAATGAAAATTGATTTATCGTCAGCCAAAGAAATCACAAGATATACGGGTTATACAAAAACATTTCTTTTCCTAGGTCATTAACATGGTTGATTTTACATACATATGGGTAGACAATTTTTCTGCTTAAAGGACAACAATACTGTTAAAATGTACTTTTGAGAAATGAAAAGTACCTGGGGCAGAAAAGTAGGATTGATTATTCCCATCTCCCAATATTGTTTGCTTGAGGAGCAACAGCAGATACAGTTTTTTCTGCCAGGTTAGTGCCCTGGGCCTCCCTATATTGAAGATAGTGCTGAAGCACTCAGGAGGCCTGGCAGAAGTTTTTTTCTTTATGCAGCCTCGTCATAGAAATTATGTTAGGAGTTAGAATTTACCAATCCTACTACTCTGCCCCAGGCACTTTTCATTTTAACTGTTTTTTTGTACGTTATACGCACTATAGTTCTCCTTTAACATGAATATTAATCAATGAGGCAAATGCACAAATACACAAAATTACCATTGCATGACGATAAGTACTGTAAGCTCTGGTAAGCTCTCTATTACATATTGCGCAATGTGCATCTCTTAATGAGCCATAACTTTGCACCTCTAGCGATCTGTTTATTTATTTGCTAGACGATTAAAAAAATTTTTTGGCTGCAATGGAAGCAACTGGCAAACAGCAAAGGATGAACCATTCAGTATTGACTATGGGGAGATATAATATCAGACATTATCCCCTCTATTGAAAAGTCTTCTTTTTTTTATTTATTTAGAGGATATGCACTAAGCTCTGATCATTTGTTGTGATTAATGACAGTCTATACTTTCATTATGGTTGGAAACAGTGCTGGGTTATATGTAGCACTCTACATATACAGTGTGTGAATATTAACCTCCTCGGTCCGCTATGATTAACAGCTACAAAATGGCTCAGGTTAGTTATCATTAGGCTGGAATTTATCATCTACTTGAAGGTGGCAATAATACATATTTATTCTTGCAGGGAAGAAAAAGAAAAACAACCTATTTAACTTACATAGAACATTTATTGATCAGTCCATGCTCCAGACTTGCCTTATTTTCTCATTTACATTTGTTTTGACCAATCTGTTAGAAATGCATGACAAAGTAATATGTTCACAGCTTTGTATACTTGTGAAATTTCTGCCCGAACGCACATCTTTTCCGTGATGAATCTGAAACGGCGGTCTTTAGAATAGCTATAAAACTGCCCTTATTTAAACACAGAAGATCAGAATTATTTTTTTCTCTTCTGTACCGTTTTGTTGATAGTAAAAATGGAGGTACAAAATTTGCTCCAGAGACTATCAGTCTCATCCAAATTCTATGCACAAGACTTATTTATCAGGAGTGGGCCCTCGCATATGTTGAGGTAGGTTGTTGCTGAACTACCACTCTAGGTAGAATGCAATAAATGGGCGCCAGAGGGCATTGAACTTAAACAGTATCTTATTTATTAACAGAACAATAATAATTGCAATTGCAATTAGCATAATAGAGGTGGCATAGCATGGCAAATATATCACATAAATACTCACAAACCAGAGGATTCAGAAAGAGCATAAATAACAGTCAGCTTGTAAAGGCCACCCCAGCTCACATTAACTGGCCCCACCTGTTATTTAGATCCCCTGGGCTCCTCCCCTACCCTCTGGGGAAACTACAGGAAGTAGAAAAGACGGAGCACTTGGTTATTCTCCCTTTTATACTTTTACACAGCATCCCCTATTGGCCAAATCCTGCCAGAACAAGCAGACTAAAGGGTAACTAGTTTACAGTTCCCTACATTGGCATTAATATAAAGGGAAATAAACATGGCGGATAGACAGACACACTGGTAAAGGGAAATATTCCTGGTTTATGAAAAGTTGCATTTACGTTTGCAAAATAATGATACTGTGCCTTTATTGAGAATGGTACTTACAGGGAGATTCAATAAGAGTTCTTATCTTTAAAAATGGTGCTAATTTTGCCCAAACCAATCAGATGTTAACATTTGAAAGCTAACATCTGATTGGTTGGCACAAAATTAGCACCATTTTTAACGATAAAATCTTTTATTACATCTCCCTGTTAGCATTTTGAGTGGATTGCAATAGAACATTAGCCCTGCTGGTGAAAAGGGTAGATTGTTGTTATATGAACTTATAAAGAGCCCTACCAGGGCAAGCAGTAAGACAGCTCCATTTCATATCATTTCATATCATTTTAAGAAAATGTAGATAAAGGCAAGTAGCATTGCCATCTTCCACCTTCCAAACCAGTGAAATACCAGTAAGGTGGAAAACTAGAATCTGTTATATGTTCAATTGAAAGCATTTGCTAATCCCTACAAACATAGGACATGATCACTGTGACTAGCCCTTTCATGTCTCATACACAATCTCTGCTTTTTCCTGACATCCTTGTAAAGGATTTTTATTTTGAATTCTAAGAGGAATTATTTAAAATAAAGGTCAATCCAGTGAATTAATGCAACGCTCCCCTCCTTGCATATTCCGTAATCCAGGATATACTCAATATTGCACATGTGGCTTGGTTTTACATTTGCTGCTTAGATGAAGCATTAAAAGGCAAAATCATATATTGAAAATCCTGGAACGTTACATAAGTGACTGCGTTCTAAGACTGTGTCATTGACAGTAGTCAAATTATAGTCATCACACAAGACAAGGGTGGAATATAACACAAGAAATACTGTACATCTCTGTATTTTAAGGGTGGTGACTATTCTACCTTTCCCCTAATGTCTCCATGCTGGGATGTATGTGAAGAAAATGTTCAACTGTATCCAGACATTTATTTGTATACAGATAAACTACAGGACCTCAGTGGACATGTTGGTGTAATATACTAAAACATTATTTGTGGGCATGCACAATCCCGCACAGCTAATAGATCAAAGAACAGGACATCATTAACTTCATGCATCTGTACAATTATAACAGTATTATTATCAATAGTAGTATATACTTCCTTTATAAGTAGCAGTATATTATTCCTGGATCTGACTTTGAAATCCAGGCGCAGACAAATACACCATACAATAAATGTCATAGATGACAATGTGAATTTTGTTATTGATCAGATAACTTGACCTAGACAATAGATGATTTGTGTTGCCCTCACAGAGCTTCGTTCACCTTTACTAAGCCGGTGATCAGAAAGCTTCTGCTCTTCTTAAATGATTTGACCCCAGACAGATAAGTGGCAACTTTAGATCACTTATCACTGAGTCTTAATTTGCTTATTATTGGACAGTGCTGCTGTGCTCATTACAGGACCTGGAGTCCATCCATCCATCACTGAATACTGCAGAGGGCAGTATGTTACAGAGCACCAGAAGTAGTTAAGGTAAAGCAGTCTAGAGCTGATGTTATTTTAATATCGCTGTGCACATGTTGGTTATTTTACTAGAATTCATATTGGAAAGTAAAACTTGCTTTCAAAATGTATTAAGCATGATAAAGAAAACAATTCAATAAGATGTGCCCGTGTTTTTAATCTGCAGGCACCAATCAGATTTTAATATTTAACAGAGCTGTAAAAAGGTATCATCTGATTGGTCACTGCAAATTACCGGTACAGGCAAGTTTCTGTATCTTGTTAAATACGGTAAGCCTGCTTGTATCATTACCCATAAAGGGGTAAGGTTAAAAGGAAAGTTTCACATAAAAATGTAATTTCATTTTGACAGGAAAATAGGAGGGATAGGGGCAGAATACAACGGTTCTTAAATAAACAGGAATCAAACATTCCATTAGCATAGAAGTCACGCCAATCTACCGGTCGTTGTCTTTTGGTCTTTCAGCTTTCTGTCACACAGATATGCAGCCATCACATCACGCAAAATATTAAAATATGTTTTCTTGCTTCTGATAAATGTATCGCTGCTCTAATTTGTTTCTGTCATGTGTTTTGTTCAGACAAGACATTTTGATAAATGACCTCCCACATTACGATGCAGTGGGGGGAGCGCCTGACTAAAAAGCGATTTAATAATGCCACAGTTGACAAAGTTCGCCTATTGCTTTTTCTTTTTAATTGTTTTTTAGTTTGGTCCAGAGATTGAGAAAGCTTGATTTACCATTGTAAAGAGTGGAGCCAACAAGTAGACGTCTATAAATATAACAGCACTGGTCATACATAAAACACAGCATTAAAACATTAAAGAGCTCTATACTCTTATCCATAGGCTTTTATCACACATAGCTAGCATTCTATCAGCAACCTACATTAAATATTTCCCTACCATAATACAGAATATGAAGCTACCACATAATTTAACAGTAGTCGGCAACATTCAATGTGTCTTGGTGCAAAATAATTTTACATACCATAAATCATGTAATAATCTGAACTTTAACCATCAAACTGGCTGCTGCAGACTGGTGGTTCCATGGTAACAGCACTGGCACACTTTTGCACCTCTTATTAAGGCTACTTTCACATGAATGGTATTGCAGTGTTTTCTGAGTGGATATGGGTACTTAGCGGCAAATACTGTAGCATTTTGTCAATGGTGGCCGATCAAAAAAACGCCAGAAAACGCTATCTAAGCGAAAGCTTGCCGCTCGTGTGAAACTAGCCTAAATAAGCCTGAGTGCTTTAAGGATAGATAATATTATCACCCCTGTTACATGTCATCTTAAGTGAGGAAACTTTGTATGAAAGTTTTTTTGTTTATTGCCTTTGATTCCACACAGGGGTGTGAATATGCAGTTATCTATCCATCCTTCTGATTCACACAAATGCTGCAGGTTCTGGGGAGAATCTAGTGTGGACAGCCACATAAACCTTAATACATTTCTTGTCTACAGAGTCACTGATCCTCAGCATCTTTGTAGTGATAATAATATAAGTGTAGGGATCTGCACCACATTTAAACAAGTGACAGCCCAAAGCATTCAATGCACCCAAAAACATTATTTACATGTTTTTAACTATACATCAGGTGAAAAGATTTCAATACCTTGTTGTGTTAAGGTGGACAAAGTGTGCAAAGCAACAACTGTGACAGCCTTACTCCTAGACCTGCAGAAGGAAATTATATCAATGTCCATTACAAGCCAACATGTTATGTTTTTAGTTCAGTGCATCACTTAATTCAAGACTGCCACGGTATTACTTGATTCTATCATATTAGCTGCTTGTACATTACCCATAAATCACCTGTCTATAGACTTCTCTAATGTAATCTGTCTCTTGACAACCAGTATATCTTGAGTTCTAATGTCCTGTATATTGAGTATGTTGTTTGCACTTCCAAACTGAAAATGTTTCTGTTGCTTATAGACTTTACGTTAGGCCAACTTCATACTTTATACCTCTGTATTACATATATACACACTAGAGGAATATCAATTGCCTGCATGCTGATAAATGACATCCCACATATTTATATATAGATATACTAGTGAAATTGAGCAATTTATGGCAGGTTGCTAACATAAGTCTCACCTTAGTCTACAAGTTGAGCTGAATCTAGACTACAAGCAAATCAATACAACCAATGTATAACTTGCCTCTAGAAAATAAGTGATTTACCTGCATCTCGGTGGAAGCTTTTCATTGCTCCCTGATGTACCTGTGTAAAACCAACATCTAGATTGTAATCTCAGCACTTCCTACACTTGTCTCTAGATCAAAATGTATTGTTTGTCTTCATTACCAGTTTACTTCTTGCATATAAAATTTTGGAAATAATAAAGATTTGGTTTTATCTCTTCATAAAGATTCCTAAATGTTATGTTTATATCAATATATTAAAAAATCCTTTAGAGTTTGTTACTTCTCAGCTGACAAAACAGTTAGCGGCTTCCCTAAAAGATTCTGTATTACAATTACATCTGTCCAGCAACTTACAGTTTTATTAAAGTGTCTAATAATAAGTGCACACGTCTGTAATTCAAACATATGACCAATTATACTACCACAACTGTACACTATACCGAGTACATGTAAAACATAAAAATAAAAAAAATTAACAACAGCAGTGTATGTATTGTAAACACCACTGCTTTCTGTAGTGCTACAAGTCTGTAGGATATTAGTTATCACAGAGGGGTTAAAATATCCCCTTAGTACAAGGAGTGAGGGACACTGATAGAGATGCAAACTAATCGCTATCAATCAAGAGACCTCAAGAGTTTAATCAGTGGATATTGATTAAGTCAAACCCACAGCATAATGTGTCCCGAACTGAAGCCAAGATATCGATTATTACTTATTCTATTACATAAACACTTTTTTAACAGCCCTGATATATGTCAGTATTCTGTTATTAAACAAACAACCTTTACATGGTCAATTGTCATATCTCTGGGTTTTAACCATGCAGCACCTCCACTTGATAATATACATATATATGTATGTATGTATACTTTTATTTATATAGCACCACTTGGGTATGCAGCGCTGCTTTATATATAGAGTATACAAAAAGGGGGATTAGTGCAAGCAATTATATAGATAAATTAAATTTACATAAATAAAGTTTCGAAGGCTAAGAATACATGTATATGTATCTATATATAAATTTAGTGAGGTGTGCCCTGACATATTATGAAAGAGATCCCTGCCCCGAAGAGCTTACAATCTAAGTAGGAGGGACAACAAACAGATACAAGTGGGGGGAAGGATAAAAGTTGGATCCTGCTCTGATTATTTCCTGACTGTATTATTGTATTTATTGTTTCTGAAAATTGTTTTGCTTTTTCTTGATAATCATCTTTCTGGGCTCAGCTGGTTAAGAAGGCAATACATTATGGACAACTGATACTCAAACGTACAAATAGTACATTACTATACTACTGTAACTTCAGATTTCATTGTTTACAAAGACGTCCAGTATATAAAAGAATCCACATTTACATTATTACTGAATTAAAGGGTATGGATCTCTCATTATCGCCACAAGTAGACACAAAGCCAAGTCACAAACAGTTAATAATATAAATACAGTAGCTCTAATTCAAATAAGGTAAGTCTCAATGGCAAGTCCATTCAGCTACATCTAAAAGTTGGGTTTGTCAAGAATCTTAAAACAGACAATGGGAACATTAACTGGCAAGAAAGTTCAATCATGTGATGCAGACAGGTCAAAGAATCATGGATCTTGTGTTTTATGCTACTTCATTGCCAGTTAAGATTAAAGGCTAACTCATTAGCAGATAGTAGTATAAGAAATAGAATGCAGCAGTCTAAGGAACTGCCTTGAACTTCCTGGAATATTTAGGGGCTAATGCAATATAAGGGTCAAAAGTTTGCCCATGCTAATAATCTGCAGATAACAATCAGACGTTATCTAAGTGCAGTGACCCAGCAAAAAGCTAAAATCTAATTGGTTACTGCAAATTAACAGCACGGACAAACTTTTGCACCTCTTATTGCATCAGCCCCTAAAAGTTTTATAGCTGACCCCCTTTTAGTTTATAGGAACTCATCTGGACTCATATCAAGGAGACTTCACAAACTTTGCTACTTTTAAGAAGACTCTTTTAATTATTTCCAATTTTCTCCTTGTGCCATATGGTCTCTGGGGGGGAGGGCGGAATCCATAAAACAGATTAGAAAACAGGATGTAATAATTCACAAATTAAGTAAATCATTTGCCAATAACTTAATTAATTGCACGGCCGAGCCAGAGCAGAGTTCATTGTCAAAGCGAATTGCAGCATAAAAATTCTATTATTTCGAGGCAAATGATTAAATGCCATTTCATTTTCTACAAAATGAGATTATCGAAAAGAAGCAATTATGACATACCCCAGGCACTTTTACTTTTGGAATAAAAACGTATCTGGTTGGCTCAGGGATTTCTTGACTGGGATGTCATTTTTATTTCCAGCTTAATATGTGTGTGAAATATGGAAAAGCATCAGTCAAGATTTATTTTAAAAGAAACTCTTGTGAGTGATTAAGCCACACAACAATAAACCAATTCAGAATGATTCCAGTAAACCTTCCAACAATAAGAAAACTCCAATGTTCTCAGCTTTGAGTTACAAACGGTTTGGAGAAGAGAAGCTAAATTGGGTCTCATATATAAATCAGCAGTGAGTTGACCTCTCTCAAAAAAAAAAGGAATCACACACACACAACGTGGTCTAAAACAATGACGGATTGAACCGGTACTTGACAGTCGTAATTCAGCTCAAATAATAAACGGCAAAGCAAGTCCTTACCTTGAGAGTGGAGATGCACCAAACAAGCGATCATAAAGCCCACAGCATACATGTTCTTAGGATAATCTCCTTATTTACTGGGAGCCGGGTCTATAAACAGGCGCTTCTCGTTCTACCTTCTGTTTCTGTGTAATAGTTTGGAAGCGAGGAAGAAACATACACCGATCAAGCCGTGGAAATGAGCTGCACTGGGGGAAGCACCGGGGAGGGAGGGAGATGCAATTTAAAAGAATATAAAAGGAAAAGTGATGGGAGGGGGGGGGAGAGCTCGTTGTTGGTCTTGTTATGAAGCCTGTCAGTTGTTTGTTGGTGTAATTGCTATCAGCTGTACTGTGTACATTTCAGTGCTTGCTTGGAGAGTGTATTGCTGCCTCTGAATCTGTCAGCACCTCCTGGAGCCTTCAGCACCACGGACAGCACCTAGCGTCAGCACTAGGAATTACTTTAACTAGCAAAGCACTGAAATGGACAGCTCCTCACTACAGCAAGAGATGGAGAAACAGGCAACAGTTACACCGTTCACTGTACATGGATGTAAATTCAGCCAATTATTATACAGGATAAACACCAGGCAGCACATCATTAAATGTGACCATCACATGACCCCATTCTTGGCTACTGATTCTTAATTTAAAAACACTTGCATTGCAATGCAATACATAGTAATGTACAGAGAGGCGCAATCACAAAATGTAAAAATACACACAAGGGGAATGTGTGTGTTTGGGTTAGTTCAATCTGGGATTAAAGAGAGTTGCAAATCACTTATTCCCTTCTACACCCTACAACAACCCATTTGCACCAATTTACCAAAGGTTAGCGCGTCTTTATCCGTATAAAAGATGGGCTTCTCTCTCAGAGCTTGCATAAAAGTTCACTTTATTTAGGGCTTAATAAAAAACATAAATAAAAACACAAGTTACCTCCCAGGCGTCCAGTCCCTTCTGACCACCTCACTGCCAGATAGACAATACTGGAAAATGAAAAGAATAGGGCTGTCCGTTTATATTTTACAAGGGGTAATCTCTCTTTATTGCAGATACACAAACACACAACGTTTCGTCCGCTTGGGCCTTTGTCAAAATGTGATCCAATAAACTCTCTGGTGCATTGTTCACTAATAGGTCATATCAGAGGACACGTGGACCTCCTTAAAGCTATGTCCACCCTGAAATTTTTTTTTAATATATGGTCCCCCCTGGGCTCCACCCAACCGCTATAATTTTTTTTTTAGAAAGCCCCCCAAACTCTACTTACCTCCCCTCGATCCTCCGCCGCGCTCCCGGCCCTCTGCTTGCAAGGAAATGCAAGCAGAGGGGCGGGACCGGCAGCCGCGTCTGTGATTGGCTGAGCGGCAGCCAATCACAGACGCGGCTGCCGGCAGCTCAGTTCGCCGAGGAAAGAGGAGAGGTAAGTAAGAGTTTGGGGAGCTTTCTAAAAAAAAAAATATGCGGTTGGGGCTGGGAGACATGGGGAGCACATATTAAGAGGATTTGAGCTAGGGGAGGGATAGTAGAACGGGAGGAAGGGAGGGAGAGGGGGAGAGGGAGGGGGGAGGAGGGGGGAAAAGGGCTGCAGTACGCATGGCAAAATCTCCCTGAGGCCAGCTAGCAGGCAGTGTCCTATATGGACTCTGCTAGCCTCCTGGTAGTATTTTTTGGGACTTTGGGGGGGGACTACAGGAGAACCCTATGGAGCTGGGATGTGAGGTAAGGATTAAACTACACTACATGGTGGGGCCAGTAGTGGGGGATTAAGTTTTGGGGGTGGACATACCCTTTAAGGTTGGAAGAAAAGAAGTTTCATCTTCAGGTTAAGAAAGGTTTCTTTACAGTGAGAACAGTGAAACTGTGTCTTCCCCAGATGTGGTAATGACAAGTTCATTGAATAGCTTTAAAAAAGGCCTGGATAAGTTTCTAAAACTAACAAATATTGAGAATTACTGGTATTAATGCATTAGATCTGGTTGATCCAGGGATACTTTCCGATTGCCGTTTGGAGTCAGGAAGAATTCCCCCCCCCCCCTTTTTTTTTGCTGTTTTTTCTTCTTGCTTCCCTCTGGATCCCCAGTTAGGTAGAGTTTAAAAAAAAAAAAATAATAATAATAATAAAAAAAAGATGGTGAATAAGTTGGACTTGATGGACTTGATGTCTTTATTCAACCTCAATTACTATGTAACTATGTAACTATTACTATATGGTGTAGAACAAAACACACAGGGGGAGGGAGGTGTGTACTCGGCAGGAAACAGCCTTACGTGTTTTGTGACTTCCGTCACTTCCTCGGAACTTAATAAAGTGAACTTTTATGCAAGCCCGTCAGACTTTAATTTGGTGCAGTTGATGCCTGAACAGGCAGTGGACGTGGAGCTCCACCCAGACTGTAGGAAAAGATTTACGCTTCTTCACCTTTGCTTTTTTCATGTATATTAGCGCATCTTTATGAAGGGAATTGATGATTTGCAACTCTCTGTAAATGTTTACAGATTATACTACTGCAAAATACAAAATAAACAAGCAGACTCCCTTTGTGTGTGTTTTGTAACTTAGTGTGTCTTTTAGAAGGGAATAGCGGAGGGCTGCACTTTTTTTTGCAGCCACTGCAGGATTTCATATTGCAATGTTGGCACTTTAGCGTGACCGTTTTAATACCACCATATAGCAAAATGATATAGATAGTAAATCAGAATTGATCGGCACAGGGATCAATCCATTGTGTGTGTTTGATTGTATGACGTGCTAAAACAAATCACAAAATCACAAAAGCTGCAAGAGTTTTGTTAACATTTTTAGGCAGGATCCGGGTTTTGTATAAGGAGTTTTGCATGCTGGATTTATGGTGGCTGTATCTCTTTAAAAAAACTTTTAGGATGTATTCACCACAACAGGTTCAATATTGCAATTGTATCCATTTTGTATGTCAATTTTAACAAAAGCTTAAAGCTGGCATCAAAATCATGCAAAACAGTCACATTTATTGAAAGCTTCTATTGTAATATTAAATCATCTATGTGGCCTCAAGGGGGCGTTATAGCTTCTCTCTCTAATCTCCCTGATGGTGTGACTTTAATTTTTTACTAATACTTGACTAGCTACATATTCACGTATATTATTATAAGTGGAGCTGCATTGGTATTTCCTAATAGGAGAAAATGAATCAGAGTCTCTAAGTAAATCATGTTTTTCTACGGCAAAGATTGACTTTTATTAATCCCACTGTCTTCTGGCATGGGAAAAAAACATTTTGCCCTAAGGGATATGCAAGCAATGCCCAGGCTACATATAATCACACACTGTTCGCTTTAGTATTGCATAGGATTCTATTCTCAACTCATCATTTTGTAACACTATGAGCACCAACATTAGCCAATAGCAACCAACACCAAGAAACAACTACCAGTACTTTCCAGTTTCCGATTGTATTTTTGAAAAATTGTAGAACGTTGAAGGTTATTTTTGAGAGTTACCGAAAATAACCCCGTGTAAAAAATCATCGAAAATGCAGTCCAAAGTCCCAAATGCTGAACAATCTGCCGGTTTCGGACGGAACATTTGGGTTTCGGAACTGAGGGGGTCCATGTTGGAATCAGGTACTAGTCGGACCCGGATCCCATATCTATATTTAATGTAATGAGCACCAACATTAGCTAATAACACCCAGCACCAAGAATCATCACCATCAACCCTCTTTATATTTAACACTATGGACACCGACATTAGCTTAATAGCACCCAGCACCAAGAATCATCACCATCAACCCTCTTTATATTTAACACTATGGCACCACATTAGCTAATAGACCAGCACCAAGAATCATCACCATCAACCCTCTTTATATTTAACACTATGGGCACCAACATTAGCTAATAGCACCCAGCACCAAGAATCATCACCATCAACCCTCTTTATATTTAACACTATGGGCACCAACATTAGCTAATAGCACCCAGCACCAAGAATCATCACCATCAACCCTCTTTAATTAACACTATGGGCACCAACATTAGCTAATAGCACCCAAACCAAGATCATCACCATCAACCCTCTTTATATTTAACACTATGGGCACCAACATTACCTAATAGCACCCAGCACCAAGAATCATCTCCATCAACCCTCATTATGGGCACCAACATTAGCTAATAGTACCCAGCACCAAGAATCATCACCATCAACCCTCTTTATATTTAACACTATGGGCACCAACATTACCTAATAGCACCCAGCACCAAGAATCATCCCATCAACCCTCTTTATATTTACACTATGGGCACCACCATTACCTAATAGCACCCAGCACCAAGAATCATCACATCAACCCTCTTTATATTTAACACATGGGCACCAACATTAGCTTAATACACCCAGCACCAATAACATCTCCTCACCCCTCATTATGGGCACCAACATTAGCTATAGTACCCAGCACCAAGCAATCATACCATCAACCCTCTTTATATTTAACACTATGGGCACCAACATTACCTAATACACCCAGCACCAAGAATCATCACCATCAACCCTCTTTATATTTAACACTATGGCACCACCATTAGCTTATAGCACCCAGCACCAATAATCATCTCCATCAACCCTCATTATGGCACCAACATTAGCTAATAGCACCCAGCACCAGAATCATCACCATCAACCCTCTTTATTTAACACTATGGGCACCAACATTAGGTAATAGCACCCAGCACCAAGAATCATCACCATCAACCCTCTTTTATTTTCACACTATGGGCACCAACATTAGCATAGCATAGCACCCAGCACCAAGAATCATCACCATCAACCCTTTTTTATATTTTATAAAGAAGCACCAAGGAAGACTTGCAGAAGCATTTGTTTTGGTGCTCCTCACAGAAATAATATTGCCAATTCCAACCTTCTGTACCATGAAATTTAAATTTTTTTCTATGCACTAATCTGCAGCACCCAAACAGATATTAACTCTTTTACTGGTCTACTGCTAAAACATCTTATGAGTTGTAGCTTTAAATTTAAAGCACAGCAAATTTTGCACGTTCCATTAAATAAGCCTGTGAGACTTTTTAGAAAACTATAAAATTTAAGATTCTTAGGTTTCCGTTTCTCTCTCTCTCATTTTCTCTCTCTTCTTTCTCTCTCTCTCTCTAACTCTATCTCTGCTCTCACTATTGCTGCTCTCTCTCTTACAGCTCTCTCTAAAGCTCTCTCTCTCTCTCTAAAGCTCTCTCCTCTAAAGCTCTTTCCCTCTAAAGCTCTCTCTCTAAAGCTCTCTCTCGCTAAAGCTCTCTCTCTAAAGCTCTCTCTCGCTCTTAAAGCTCTCTCTCAAGCTCTCTCTCTAAAGCTCTCTCTCTAAAGCTCTCTCTCTAAACGCTCTCTCTAAAGTTCTCTCTCTAAACGCTCCTCCTCTCTCTCTCTAAAGCGCTCTCTCTATAGCTCTCTCTCTCTCTAAAGCTCTCTCTATCAAAGCTCTCTCTCTCTCTAAAGCTCTCTCTCTCTCTAAAGCTCTCGCTCTCTAAAGCTTTCTCTCTAAAGCTCTCTCTCTCTCCTAGCTCTCTTCTAAAGCTTTCCCCACTAAAGCTCTCTCTCTAAAGCTCATCAATTAAAACAACTGCATCGTGTTAATTGATATGACAAGAACATCAACAGAAATGCCAGATACAATTTTGTACACTAGCTTTTAGTCAATGAAAAGACAAGAAGGAAATTAATATAGAAAGTCAAAATGTCACTAGAACGGGTAAACTACTCAAAAAAGAAACTAAATAAATGAACCTTCCCTGTAAATCTATGGGTTTGTTTGGCTGATCTATTTGTTCTGTATCACATAGTCGCTGCATAATGAAGATGTTCTTTGATTGTAGAGACAATAAATAAGTACTTTTGCTCTCATAAACGCCAGTGCTGGAGGCATCACACACCAAATTGTGATCAGGGAAAAAAAATACCTAATTAGCTGGATATTATAGTTAAAAGCTAGTGACAGTTTTTTTTCTAATGAATATGTCTCGATTGTTGGAGCTTTGAGTGGGGACGCACTTTTTCATGGTACTAGAACGTTTGTGTGATAAGATATAACATTTTATGTACTGTCATACAAGCATTCTAAATGGAACTCTGGTAATGCCTGTAGCTTCTATTCAAATAATTGCATTTGTTTTTATTTATTAATTGAAGGTTCCATACATTTCCACCTCTTACTTTCTATGCCTAAGTGCTGCCTGCAGTATATCAGTGTACGCCTGAGTTATAAACTAGGGTGGGAGAGGAAGATCGTGCTTGCCTCATTTACTATGACTTGTAAATATCCAATTCTCCAGAAATGATCCATTCTCAGGAAACACAAGTAAAAGATCCACTTCCCAGGAGACACATAATTAAAACCAAGATTTCATTTAATAGTGGCAGGAGGTTGTCCTAAGCCAAATCAAATATTTCACACAAAGTGCTTTGTTTCTAGTGTTAATCTAGATCTTATGTAATAACTAAAGCCATGAAGAGAGAGTTCTTGTTTTAACAGTAAAACCTATCTGTAAAAGAGAAAAAGATAAAATAGACTCAGATCCTGTATGAAATCTCTAATTGCTAATAGACATCTTGCTATCTAGATTCTTCAGAGTGGATCACAGACCCACAGACCGCATAGTGGCACATGCTCATTAAATTCTCTTTCCCCTTCCCCACAACTCACCATAGCTGTACAGTAACCACTGGTTGACCTTTCAGCAAAAAGTCTATAAAGAGTCAGAAAACCAATTGTTATTTACTACCAGGGGAGCAGGGGGAGAATCCGCAGGAGTCCCAGGATCTTTTTAATTTTCTATGACAGATATAGCCTCCTCCCAGAATAGCTACACCAAAAAACAGGAATTAGCAAAAACCTAAAGATTTCAAAGTTCATTTGGTAAATAGGGTAAAAAGGGAAATAAGGGAATACATTTAGGGTTTTGTTTTCATTTTAGCTTTAGTTTCTCCTTCAAATAAATGTCTGCTACTTTTTGTGTATCCTTACAGTCTAATTGGTCTACAGAACCCCCATATGTTAAATGAATAGAAAAGATAATTAGCTCCACAGTTGTGAGGAAGTCTTGTGAACGTATCTGTCCGTTACCATAATGCAGTTCTGGAATTGGTTAAAGATAATGTAATATAGATACAGCAGCTAATGCAAACCTCCTCTGCGAGGAAAGGAAAAACTAGTCTAAAAATAACATAAAGTAAAAACAAATCCCATTTCAATAAAGTGTCAGGATAAAGAAGCTTTTATTTCAGGCTAAATGAAGTGCAGGATATTCTGGTAACCTTGACTTTACACATAACCTTTTACATGGCACACAAAGCCTGGTATACACAGCAATAGTTGTCAGTCTCTAGTAAAGTCTAAACAGATGTCTCTAGTTTAACCCTTTGCCTACCAATCCTACAGGCAAAGTATGTAGGTGCTACTAATAAGCCCATAATGGGGGCAATGTTTTCCTCTGAATAAGTTCTGCCTTTAAAATCCTTGTCCATCCTAAAACAAAAAACTCTTACATGTCTGTCACCTGCCCCCAACTGATATATTTAGCACATAATTTGATGTATTATTAACCAGATATTTAGTATAATTATTGAATACATTCTGGCAGAGAAAGCAGACTCCCTCCTAGAGATGGGATCCAGGTCCGACACGAATTAATCATTAAATACGTGGTTACAAATGCAAACAATAAACGGTAAAAAAAAACAGGGTTGCAGGCAAATAACTGACAAGTCACCATTTTTTTTGTTTTAAGGTGGATTATGCTCTTTAAGTGACACCCTATAATGGTGACTTAAATAAGGAAAATCCCACAGATTGCTTGCAGATGGAAGGTGAAATGATCATCTTCCACAATACTTAATTTCCGTCTGTCATCATTGTGACCAATGTCTAGGGAATGAGAAATTATCACACTGATTATCGGCACTTGGATTTTCAATATCTGTCATACAGATAATGCTGAGACAGTCAATGGGCTAGTGTCAATGGGAATAATCATTAACTCTTCTCCTATAGTAAGCTCTTTGGTCTTAGTTTAACCTACTATGTAACTATAAAGGAAACTAAACTAAAAACTATTAACTTTAGATGGCAGAGTAGCATCCACTGCTTTAAATGTCTTTAAAAAATTAAATTGCTTCATTTAATAACCTCTGTTTACTGGTTTTATTGTGCTTCAAAGGACAGACATAATGTCAACGGAAGACCCTCCTCTCTCCTGTCTCCTCTGGCATTGGGCACAGAACAGCAGAAAAAAGTAGAATGCGCACCATGGATTGTCCCCTGGCTTAAAGCACCAAGAATCATCACCATCAACCCTCTTTATATTTAACACTATGGACACCGACATTAGCTAATAGCACCCAGCACCAAGAATCATCACCCATCAACCCCTCTTTATATTTAACACTATGGGCACCAACATTAGCTAATAGCACCCAACACCAAGAATCATCACCATCAACCCTCTTTATATTTAACACTATGGGCCACCACATTAGCTAATAGCACCCAACCAAGAATCATCACCATCAACCCTCTTTATATTTAACACTATGGGCACCAACATTACCTAATAGCACCCAGCACCAAGATCACTCCATCAACCCTCCTTATGGGCACCACATTAGCTAATAGACCCAAGCACCAAGAATCATCACCATCAACCCTCTTTATATTTAACACTATGGGCACCAACATTACCTAATAGCACCCAGCACCAAGAATCATCTCCATCAACCCTCATTATGGGCACCAACATTAGCTAATAGCACCCAGCACCAAGAATCATCACCATCAACCCTCTTTATATTTAACACTATGGGCACCAACATTAGCTAATAGCACCCAGCACCAAGAATCATCATAGAAACTATTTACTATTGGTGATATGAATCACATTTATATACAAATATAAACCCTGGAAAGACTATGTATACTATTGGTGATATGAATCACATTTTATACAAAATAAACCCTGGAAAGACTGTGTTACTATTGGTGATATGAAACATTTATATACAAATATAAACCCTGGAAAGACAGTGTTACTTTTGGTGATATGAATGACATTTATATACAAATATAAACCCTGGAAAGACTATGTTACTATTGGTGATATGAATGACATTTATAACAAATATAAACCCTGGAAAGACTATGTTACTATTGGTGATATGGATGACATTTATATACAAATATAAACCCTGAAAGACTATGTTTATTGGTGATTGAATCACATTTATATACAAATATAAACCCTGGAAAGACTATGTTACTATTGGTGATATGAATGACTTTATACAAATATAACCCTGGAAAGACTGTGTTACTATTGGTGATATGAATCACATTTATATACAAATATAAACCCTGGAAAGACTGTGTTACTTTGTGTGATATGAAGGACATTTATACAATATAAACCCTGGAAAGACTGTGTTACTATTGGTGTAATGAATCACATTTATATACAAATATAAACCCTGGAAAGACTGTGTTCTAATTGGATATGAATGACATTTATATACAAATATAACCCTGGAAAAGACTGTGTTACTATTGGTGATATGAATGTAATTTATATACAAACTACAAAATGTGGCCCGTTGGTGCACAGTGTGTTTTTTATGTGTGTTAATTTTATATAGTTTAATTTGCTGGAGTAGTTACATATATTGATTAAAATATATGTGTAAGCTACCCGCCACTTACAAGGCCCTCCATATTAGGTAGTCCTATCTAAGAATGACATATTTTAAGTAATAATGCTGTTATTTTTGTAGTGTAATTATTATGTATTAGATAGTTTTTTCCTAATGATAACTTCCCGGCACTTGGAGCCTTTCCCGGTAGTTCCGTCTTCCAGGGGTAGTTTGCGGCTGATCGTGGCTGAAAACCAGGCCCCGCCGCGAGTGTTGGGAGGCTCTGCAGGGCTTCCCGTGGCACTTGGAGCCCTTCCGGTAGTTCCATCTTCCAGGGGTAGTTTGCGGTTGTCCGTGGCCGAAAACCAGGCTCCCAGGCCCCGACGCAAGTGTTGGGAGGCTCTGCTGGACTTCCCGCGGCACTTGGAGCTCTTCCTGTAGTTCCGACTTCCAGGGGGTCACCAGAAACACATCTCCCTTCATACTATAAGGCCATACCATATGGTCAGGTTATTACTTGATCACAGCTCCCAGGCTCCCAGGCCCGCCGCGAGTGTGGGAGGGCTCCGCGGCACTTGGAGCCTTTCCCAGTAATTCCGTCTTCCATGGGTGTTTTGCGGTTGTTCCGGCCGAAAACCAGCTCCCAGGCCCCGCCGCGAGTGTGTGGAGGCTCCGCGGGGCTTTCCCGCGCACTTGGAGTCCCAGACCAGGTGCTGTCATGTATACATACATACTGTACACACATTTACTCCTCCTCCACTAATCCCAGGGCTCTCAAGCAGGAACAGGCAGCGTCTCAATACCTAGCACAGCAGGGATCGCCCACCATTTTTATAGGCAATGCCTCTCCCAGTTAAACGGACCACTATTGGCTTTTACCTGGATTCCGACCAATGTGGAAGGGTTTGTTAGATGCTATAGTTTACACACAGGCGGTAGTAGAGGAACCTGGTGCTTGTTTAATATGGGGTATTCCTATTGGCTGCTAGAATACAGTCGGCCACTATTACAGTAATGTGACAATTTATATAATTGACTAACTGGAAGCTGATCATTGTGAGCACTGCTGCTAACAGGACAGAGAAAGAGACAGAGAGAGAGACAGAGCGAGAGAGTCAGAGCGAGCGAGAGAGACAGAGCGAGAGACAGACAGACACAGAGACAGAGAGAGACAGATAAGAGCACAGAGAGAGAGACAGAAGACACACAGAGACTGTACACTAAAGCAAAAAATAACATTTAGACACTTACCAGCATAAGAAGGAAACTTCCCTTCAGGGAAGCAGCCAAAACAAAAGGATCCTTTAGTAAAGCAGCCTGTAGGGAAAAGAAAAGTCTTCAGTAAGCAGTGTTGTTTAGCCACGCCCACCCGCTCCCACTTCACATTGCATCAGGATGTGAAGCTCTCTCCCAACAATGCAATACAGCAGGATATAACTCTAAAGCATCCTGACACTCTCTCCCACAATGCATTACAGCAGGATATAACTCTAAAGCATCCTGATACTCTCTCCACAATGCAATAGATGGATGTCATCTACACTTACTGGGAAAAGCAAACTTTTTTTGATTGGCCATTAACTTGCACATGCTCAGTAAGTCTCTACCACATGCAAAGCTAAAGGATGTTACTGTAAAGCATGCATTGCGTCAGGATGTGATGTAGTGCTACAGCAGCTACAAGAGCCACCTTTGGATAATAAGGACAATGAGGAAATTACACAGCAAACTTCCATGCAGAATTTAATAAATTTGAGAGGTGTGTCTATAGCTCCCATTTTGACCAGTCCATTCAAACGTGGGGAGATTCTGTATGTTAGTACTTTTTATTTTTTTTCATATGCTATTTACACA
This sequence comes from Hymenochirus boettgeri, assembly GCA_019447015.1. Taxonomy (NCBI): domain Eukaryota; kingdom Metazoa; phylum Chordata; class Amphibia; order Anura; family Pipidae; genus Hymenochirus; species Hymenochirus boettgeri. The sequence continues at coordinate 58,165,259 of CM033470.1, read as the reverse complement.
CATGTTACACACATTATATATCTTTATTTTGAACATATAATAAACTAATTAATGTTATACCTTTTACATTACAATATACTTTAACTATGTATAATATTATTTTAGCCTACCCCCACCTACATAGTACAGTCTAAAAACTCAATGCAATCTCCACAAATGGAAAATATTTATTATAAGGAAGGATATAAACCCTGGAAAAGCTATGTTACTATTGGTGATATGGATCACATTTATATACAAATATAAACCCTGGAAAGACTGTGTTACTATTGGTGATATGAATGACATTTATATACAAATATAAACCCTGGAAAGACTATGTAACTATTGGTGATATGAATGACATTTATATACAATATAAACCCTGGAAAACTATGTTACTATTGGTGATATGATGACATTTATATACAAATATAAACCCTGGAAAAGTTTATGTTCTATTGGTGATATGAATGACATTTATATCAAATATAAACCCTGGAAAGACTATGTTACTATTGGTGATATGAATGACATTTATATAAAATATAAACCCTGGAAAGACTATGTTACTATTGGTGATATGAATCACATTTATATACAAATATAAACCCTGGAAAGACTATGTTGCTATTGGTGATATGAATACATTTATATACAAATATAAACCCTGGAAAGACTATGTTACTATGGGTGATATGAATGACATTATAAATAAAAATATAAACCCTGGAAAGACTATGTTTATAGGTGATATGAATGACATTTATATACAAATATAAACCCTGGAAAGACTATGTTGCTATTGGTGATATAATCACATTTTTGCGGTTATTGTCATGCTAAGAAATTTAAACAGAGCCTCCTGAAATGTGACCACGCCCCCAGATATTGCTGTCACGCCACACCCCCAAACATTATGGTTACGCTCATACCCCCACATCAAGGCCACACCCCCAAAGATAACTGCCATGCATTGCAACCATGACCCCAAATGTTGTGACCACACTAACAGATAATTGTGGTCACCCCCCAAAAAAACCCAAAACATTATGGACAGCCCCCATACATCATGGCCACACCCCCCAAACATCCCAGGTCTATTCCCGAATCAAACCCACCACATACACACATCCTGTCCATGCCCCCAAACATCACAGGCACACCTCGAAACACCACGCCACCGCCCCTAAATGGCATGTGCCCACCTTTGAAACAGCATGGCCATGCCCCCAAATATCACAACCACCAAATGTCACGTCCAAGCCTCCTGGACACCACAACATCACAGACACGACCCAGACTGTCCACACCCTAGAATGGCGTGCCCCCACCCACCGCAAACATCGCACACATGCCCCATCCACCTATTCAACCAGGACGGTTGGGGTATGGACTACATGGGAATTACCTGCATTACCTGGATTTAAGCACCAGACACACACTGCCCACATGTCACACACTTCACAGACAGTTACAACTAAAAGAACAAAGACATCATGGCACTTTCAATTCAGAAACTAACTTTATGGATTGGGATCTAGTAGTATTAAAGTGGTCCTTGACAAGGATAAAGTGTTTAAAGTCAAACAAGGTGAAATACTGCTAACAAATGTCCAAAAATTGAGCACGCTTAAAGGGCATGTCCACCCTTTTTAACAACTTTTAGCCTTTAATAGAATACCCTCCCCCCGCCCCAACCGCCATAAAATAATTTAAAAAGTGACCAATCTTTACTTACCTCCCTCTCTCCTCCGACGCAAGACACTGCAACAGGGGGCGGGACCGGCAGCCGCCCGTGATTGGCTGAAGGCAGCCAATCACAGACACGCTGCCGGCTTCTCAGAATGCCGGTGGAGAGAGAGAAGAAGTAGAGTTCGGGTCCCTTTTTACAATTATTTTTATGCGTTGGGGCTGGGGGAAGTTGTTCTATTATACGGGCAAGGGGTTTTATGCTAGGGGGAGGGATAGCAAAATGGGAGGGAGAGGGAGGGGAGAAGGGCTGCAGTACGCATGCCAAACTTCTCCCGGAGGCCAGGTAGGAGGCAGAGTCTTATATGGACTCTGCTATCCTCCTGGTGGGCAGTTTTTGGGACTTTGGGGGGGCTACAGGAGACCTTATGGAGCTGGATGTGAGGTAAGGATTAAACTATACTACATGGTGGGCCAGTAGGGGGGGGATTATAGTTTTGGGGGTGGACATGCCCTTAAAAAACACCCAGAGCTCAGACAGCGCAACAGAATGAAGCCCGGCTTCAACACAGACAAAGAGACATGCTTCAGAGACATGCCTGTCAGTCACTCAGTGCTGAGATATTCAGTTGCAATCAACACGCTTTCCCAACGCAAATTCCATGTAGTATGTCCACTAAGGTTGCAATAAACATATGTGCTATACGTCCCTCAACAATGTCACCTCCTGAACTCATAACTATTAAATACATGACATACATTATACCAACTGTGCACTTCTTTTTCTGCCTGTCTCTTCAATCTAAGCCAAACAACACACCTGCACGTAAAAAAATACTTTACCCACAAGTGTACACGGGCAAGCCAGGCACAACTGCTAGTATCATAATATTTTAACTGGCTAGCTATATAATAATATCTGAATTTAGGCAGTACCAAGCCTGCTTGCGTTTTGGAGCTTTGTAAGGTTTGTTATTTTACCCTAGCTCAATTTGATGCCCATAAAACTGAGACTATTAGGCTATTGAGTATTGATGTGAAAGTATACATGTAATAGTAAAGCGTTACAGAAGATGTTAACCCTATATAATCCACAATAATAATAATAATATTGAGTGCCGTAAGATGGATTTTGGAATATATGTTGCCAAGTGAAGAGCATATACAGAATCTTAGGTAGAAAAATTTGTTTGACCAAATCAATTAGTGATTTGACATTTAGATGATAGTATTCTGTCAGAAGTTTAGTTAGAATAGCACCCAGGTATTCTACACTGTGTTACAGCTGGGATCAAGCATGAAGTGTATTGTATTATGTTCTCTGTTTTTTCCAATTTATACAAACTGGACTTGTATAAACTGGACCAAATAAGCACCAAATAGAGTTAATATCAATATGAGATACAAGGTTTGTAGATTCCCCCCCCCCCCATATTCTCCAAGACTAGTATGCCATCAGCATCACATTGCTAATTTGCTAATAATATATATACCTAGTTTAAGGCTAAGAAAAGCTGGATTTGAGTGCATTTTAATTGCTAGGGCTTCTATTGCTATCGTGAACAGTGGGTGATAGTGGACCAACCTGCCTTGTTCCTCTAAATAAAGAAACCTGGTAAGTGTTTCCATTAACTGTTACATGGGACACACTGGTTCCAGATAGGATCTGTAGCCATCTGATAAAAGTGTCTGCAAATCCAAACCTAATATAGAGGCATGCCCAGAGAAGTTCCTACTCAATTGAATCGAAACTCTCTGCGTTTTTAGTGATCCCTATCCCCTTTATTGTCTTGATTAACTTGAAGCTGTACAGTGCCTCTCTAATATTCATCGATGTTGATTTGTTGGGCATAAGGCGGTTTGGTTGGGGTGAATTATATCTACACTCTATAGATCCCATTGCCTGTGTTATTTCCTCTAAAGTAATGTCTGTGTCTATCATTTGCTGTTGAGTGTCTGTTAATTGTGGAAAAGTCCCATCTGCCAGATAGTCATATACCATTGTGTGAAAAACTATTTGCCCCCTTCCTGATTTCTATTCTTTTGCATGTTTGTCACACTAAATGTTTCTGCTCATCAAAACCATTAAATATTAGTCAAAGATAACATAATTGAACACAAATTGCAGTTTTAAATGATGGTTTTTATTATTTAGTGAGAAAAAACCCTCCAAATCTACATGGCGCCTGTGTGAAAAGAAATTGCCCCTGAACCTAATAACTGGTTGGGCCACCTTTAGCAGCATAAACTGCAATCAAGCGTTTGCGATAACTTGCAACGAGTCTTTTACAGCGCTCTGGAGGAATTTTGGCCCACTCATCTTTTGCAGAATTGTTGTAATTCAGCTTTATTTGAGGTTTTCTAGCATGAACCGCCTTTTAAAGGTCATGCCACAACATCTCAAAAGGATTCAGGTCAGGACTTTGACTAGGCCACTCCAAAGTCTTCATTTTGTTTTTCTTCAGCCATTCAGAGGTGGATTTGCTGGTGTGGTTTTGAGTCATTGTCCTGCTGCAGCACCCAAGATCGCTTCAGCTTGAGATGACGAACAGATGGCCGGACATTCTCTCTCTCAGGATTTTTTGTAGACAGTAGAATTCATGGTTCCAACTATCACAGCAAGCCTTCCAGGTCCTGAAGCAGCAAAACAACCTCAGACCATCACACTACCCACCACCATATTTTACTGTTGGTATGATTTTGTTCTTTTGCTGAAATGCTGTGTTACTTCTACGCCGATGTAAGGGGACACGCACCTTCCAAAAAGTTCAACTTTTGTCTTGCCGGTCCACTAGGTATTTTCCCAAAAGTCTTGGCAATCATTGAGATGTTTTTTAGCAAAATTGAGACGAGCCTTAATGTTTCTTTTTGCTTAAAAGTGGTTTGCGCCTTGGATATCTGCCATGCAGGCCGTTTTTGCCCAGTCTCTTCTTATGGTGGAGTCGTGAACACTGACCTTAATTGAGCAATTGAGCCTGCAGTTCTTTAGATGTTGTCCTGGGGTCTTTTGTGGCCTCTCGGATGAGTTTTCTCTGTGCTCTTGGGGTAATTTTGGTCGGCCACCACTCCTGGGAAGGTTCATCACTGTTCCATGTTTTTGCCATTTGTGGATAATGGCTCTCACTGTGTTTTCGCTGAGTCCCAAGCTTTTGAATGGCTTTATAACCTTTACCAGACTGATAGATCTCAATTAAGTTATTTTTTTAACTTATTTTATAGGGGGGGGCAATCACTTTTTCACACAGGGCCATGTAGATTTGGAGGTTTTTTTCTCACTAAATTAAAAACCATCATTTAAAACTGCATTTTGTGTTCAATTATGTTATCTTTGACTAATATTTAATGTTTTTTTGATGACCAGAAACATTTAAGTGTGACAAACATCAAAGAATAAGAAATCAGGAAGGGGGCAAATAGTTTTTCACACCACTGTATATCCTGAGTCGAATATATTGCATTGATGATTTGTAAACATCCAAAAATCTTTTAGTATATCCTAATTGCTTGTCACTGCACCTTTAATTGGGTCATTGATTTCTAGTACTATTTTTATGAAGTGTTTTTTTCATTAAGGCTAAGTAAATTTGACGATTGGTTGCCACTCTCAAATGTCAACTGCTTTTGAAAAAATATTTTCCTAGATGCATAATATTATATTGCTGTCGCACCATCAGCCATTTTCGGTTGTTTCTAATGTGGGGTTCTGGCTATATTGCAATTCGTATTCCTGCAATTTTGGGGCTAATGATTCTTCATACTGGCATGCTTACTTTTTAATATATGTTATTGTAGATTGTAATGTCCCCCTAAAAAGGCCTTAAAACAGTCCAAGTGGTTGACATAGGAGGGTCTGGGTATCCCAGTTCACATGTTTTGTTCCTATACTCCTTACTGGTTGGAAATTGACTTAAACCAATAGGGTGGAATTTTCTGGTCTTTTTGGCAGTGTATGTTTTTCTGTGTATATCAGGTCTAATAGAATGGGGGAATGGTCTGACACCCCTCTCGGGAGATGTCAAACCTCTTTTATTCTGGGGCCCAGATTTGTTTTCCAATATATAATCAATCCATGAAGTATGCGATGTGTGGTGGGATACAAGGTGTATTGAAAAGTCTATCCATTAGGGGAGTGATAACTTGGTTAAAGTTGCCTGCACAGGTCACTCCAGCATGAGGATATTTTACTGTCAGATCTAATTATGTCTTAAAATTTTGTAGTTCCCCAGTGGGAGGTTTATAGAGCCAATGATCACTATTGTATAAATCCATTTCAACAACTATGCCCACATCTCTTATGACATTTCTGTGTGTGCTGGGATATTTTGAGCATCTTGCTGTGTGAGGATTCCGGAGCAAATTGGTTCTGGAGCTCTTTGTCTCTCTCCCTTTTCTTATGTTTGTTTTTTGGCAAGTAAAAATAGTTGTGCCGTATTAGTCCAATGTTTTGTAAAAAGTAGAGTACTGTGATACTTTTAATGGACTAACAGTTTATTTTAGTAGACAAGCTTTCAAGGATCAACCCTCTTCCTCGGGTCAGAGCAGTACTGATTAACAAAGGTTAACAGAAAGTAAGGAGCTAATTACATTAGATAACAAATATAATAAACCCAAAAGGCAAAAAATAAAACCCAGATATATCTGAGGAATAAGAGGGGCAATAAAATAGAGAAATAACAGTATACTAGGGGGGCAACCAAAGGAAAGGAGCGAGGTAGCATGGGTGGGGGATGGGGAATAATGAGGGGGGGTGCTGGATGAGAGAAAAGCGGACACTGAGAATATGCACATATTGTATCCCCTCCACATACCTAGTAAGAGGAAAGTTACACACGGATTATGAAAAATCATCCCAGGCACCAAGCCATGCAGGGCCCCTGCGTGTAGAGCTGTGCCACATATTAACATTTCTACATCTGTAATACACAGGAAGGGGGTATTTAACATCCAGGATCTTCAGCTGCACATCCGCAATGTGTGTATTTAATACAATGTAACAAATGTACGGACACTATGTCCCCTATATTATATCCCTTATCCTTCCTTTTTTGTATCCTTCCTTTATATAAAAATATTTTCCATTTTGTGAGATTGCATTGAGTTTTTTAGACTGTACTATTTAGGTGGGGTAGGCTAAAATATATTAAACATAGTTAAAGTGTATATTGTAAATGTAAAAGGTATAACATTAATTAATTTGGCTTGAAAAAGCCAAATTACTGTTCTTTCTATTTCTTCTTCTCTTCTTCTTCTTCTTCTTTTTCCTTTTTTCTTCCGTTTTATTCTTCCGCTTTTTTGGACCGTATCTCCTCCCACAGTTTTTGAGCTAGAGACATGAAATTCGGTACGATTGCGGGCATATAGGAGAAATTCTATCTAAATTTCCGGACATTTTTCCCATAGACTATAGTGGTAACAATCCTTAAATGTGGATATTTCAAAACAGTTTGTTTCATGGTCATAAATACAAATGTTATACCCCCAACCCCCCACACAGACCCAGGTACACCCCCTACTGACCTACCTTTCCATCCCATGGAAGCCATATTAAAAGGGTAAATAAAGTCAAAAAAACTAATTTAGATTTATCCTCAAAAAAAAGTAGTGTTTTATGGTTATAAACACAAAAAGACATACCCCCTCAACCAGACCTACTAATCTACTTTTTCCATTACTGTGGCAGCCATACTTAAAGGGTAACTAAAGTAAAAAAAAAACTAATTTAGATTTATATTTCTCAATAAAGATAGTTTTATGGTTGTAAACACAAAAAAGACATACCCCCCTCAACCAGACCCAGGTACACCATGTCTCTGATCTACTTATCCATTACGGTGCCAGCCAAATTTAAAGGGTAACTAAAGTCAAAAAAACAATTTAGATTTATCCTCAATAAAGATAGTTTTTATGGTTGTAAACACAAAAACACATACCCCACCCCCTCACACCGGACCCAGGTACACACACCTACTAATCTACTTATCCATTACTGTGCAGTCATACTTAAGGGTAACTAAAGTAAAAAACGAATTTAGATTTATCCTCAATAAAAAATAGTTTTATGGGTTGAAACCACAAAAAGACATACCCCTCAACCAGACCCAGGTACACACACCCCTACTGATCTACTTATCCATTACTGTGGCAGCCATACTTTTAAAGGGTAACTAAAGTCAAAAAACAAATTTGATCAATATCAAAAAACGTTGTTTTTTTTTTACCCCAACATGATACAGGTATACACAGCTACTGACCTACCCCTCCATTACAGTTTCAGCCATACTTAAAGGGTAACTAAATAAAAAAACGAATTTTGACCAATCATCAAAAAGTTTTTTTTTTTTAACTCTCACCCGACACGGGTACACACACTAACTGATTCTACTTATCCATTACTTGGCAAGCCTACTTTAAGGGTACTAAAGTCAAAGCAAATTTTGATCAATAATCAAAAACGTTTTTTTTAAACTCTCAACCTGACACAGGTACACACACCTACTGATCTACTTATCCATTACTGTGGCAGCCATACTTTAAAGGGTAACTAAGCAAAAAAAAGCTAATTTTATCAATAATCAAAAAACTTTGTTTTTTTTACCCCCAACATGATCCAGTATACACAGCTACTGACCTACCCTCCATTACAGTTGCAAGCCATACTTAAAGGGTAACTAAAGTCAAAAAAACGAATTTTGACCAATCATCAAAAAGTTTTTTTTTAACTCTCAACCTGACACGGGTACACACACCTACTGATCTACTTATCCATTACTGTGCAGCCATACTTTAAAGGGTAACTAAAGTCAAAGCAAATTTTGATCAATAATCAAAAACATTTTTTTTAACTACTCCAACCTGACACGGTACACACCCTACTGATCTACTATCCATTACTGTGGCAGCCATACTTTAAGGGTAACTAAAGTCAAAAAAGTAATTTTGATCAATAATCAAAAAACTTTGTTTTTTTACCCCCAACATGATACAGGTATACACAGCTACTGACCTACCCCTCCATTACAGTTGCAGCCATACTTAAAGGGTAACTAAAGTCAAAAAACAAGAATTTTGACCAATCACTCAAAAAGTTTTTTTTTAACTCTCAACCCACACGGGTACACACACCTACTGATCTACTTATCCATTATTGTGGCAGACCATACTTTAAAGGGTAACTAAAGTCAAAGCAAATTTTGATCATAATCAAAAACTTTTTTTAACTCTCAACCTGACACGGGTACACACACCTACTGATCTACTTATCCATTACTGTGGAGCCATACTTTAAAGGGTAACTAAGTCAAAAAGCAAATTTTGATCAATAATCACAAAAAACTTTGTTTTTTTTTTACCCCCAACATGATCCGGTAGACACAGCTACTGACCTACCCCTCCATTACAGTTTCAGCCATACTTAAAGGGTAACTAAGTCAAAAAAATTTTTGACCATCATCAAAAAGTTTTTTTTTAAACCCTCAACCCGACACGGGTACACACACACCTACTGATCTACTTATCCATTACTGTGGCAGCATACTTTAAAAGGTAACTGAAGTCAAAAAACTAATTTTGATCAATAAACAAAAACGTTTTTTTTAACTCCTCAACCTGACCACGGGTACACACACCACTGATCTACTTATCCTTACTGTGGCAGCCATACTTTAAAGGGTAACTAAAGTCAAAAAGCTAATTTTGATCAATAATCAAAAACTTTGTTTTTTTTTACCCCCAACATGATACAGTATACACAGCTACTGACCTACCCCTCCCCTCCATTACAGTTGCAGCCATACTTAAAGGGTAACTAAATTCAAAAAAGCATTTTGATCATAATCAAAAACTTTTTTTTTTAACTCTCAACCTGACACGGGTACACACACCTACTGATCTACTTATCCGTTACTGTGGCAGCCATACTTTAAAAGGGTAACTTAAAGTCAAAAAGCAAATTTTGATCAATAATCAAAAAACTTTGTTTTTTTAACCCCCAACGTGTATCAGGTATACACAGCTACTATGACCTACCCCTCCATTACTGTTGCAGTCATACTTAAAGGTAACTAAAGTCAAAAAAACTAATTAGATTATCCTCAATAAAGAAGTTTTTATGGTTAAACACAAAAAAAGACACCTACCCCTCAACCAGACCCAGGTAACACACCTACTGATCTACTTACTCCATTACAGTGGCAGCCATACTTAAGGGTAACTAAAGTCAAAAAGCAATTTTGATCAATAATCAAAAAACTTTGTTTTTTAAACCCCCCAACGTGATACAGGTATACACACTACTGACCTACCACCCCCTCCATTACTGTTGCAGTCATACTTAAGGGTACTAAAGTCAAAAAAACTAATTTCAATCAAATCATCAAAAAAAAATTTTTTTAACTCTCAATCCCGACACGGGTACACACATCTACGATCTATTTATCCTTACTATGACAGCCATACGTAAGGTACTAAAGTTAAAAAAACTCATTTTGACCAATTATCAAAAAAGTTAGTATTTTATCCCACACACCACACCTGACCTACTTTAATGCATGTGACATATTTAAAGGGTAAGTAAAAACAACATGTCCTCTTCATTGATATTATTGAGTTTTAAAATCTGTAGCACAACACAACAAATTCCCTTCCAAAATGCAGTCTTTCAGCCATTCAAGAGTTATACTTAAACTTTCCCTTTCTGTTAGTTTATTAATATTGTTCAAAATAAAGATATATAAGTGTGTAACGTGTGTAAATGCATATGAAATAAAAAAAAAAAGGTACTACACATACAGAACTCCCCACGTTGAATGGACTGGTCAAAATGGGGCTATAGACACACCTCTCAATTTATTAATTCTGCATGAAGTTTGCTGTAATTTTCTTATTGTCCTTATTTCCAATAGGTGTGCTTTCTGTAGCTCTGTAGCACTAATCACATCCGACGCAATGCATGCTTTAGCTTTGCATTGTGGTAGAGACTGAGCATGTGCGAGTTAATGGCACTCAAAAAAAAGTTAGATGACTCCAGCTGTATGCATTGTGGGAGAGAGTATCAGGATGCTTTAGAGTTATATCCTGCTATATGGCATTGTGGGAGAGAGTGTCAGGATGCTTTAAGTAAAACATAATTTATATAATGATATGAATCACATTTATATACAAATATAAACCCTGGAAAGACTATCAGGGAAATTCAATAAAAGTTCTTATCCGTTAAACTGGTGCTAATATTGCCCCAACCAATCAGATCTTATTTAACATTTGAAAGACAACATCTGATTGGTTGAGGCAAAATTAGCACCATTTTAAACGATAAGAACTTTTATTGAATAACCCTGTATGTTACTATTGGTGATATGAATCACATTTATATACAAATGTAAACCCTGGAAAGACTATGGTACTATTGGTGATATGAATGACATTTATATACAAAAATAAACCCTGGAAAGACTATGTTACTATTATTGATATGAATGACATTTATATACAAATATAAACCCTGGAAAGGCTGTGTTACTATTGGTAATATGAACGACATTTATATACAAATATAAACCCTAAAAAGACAATGGTACTATTGGTGATATGAATCTCATTTATATACAAATGTAAACCCTGGAAAGACTATGGTACTATTGGTGATATGAATGACATTTATATACAAATATAAACCCTGGAAAGACTGTGTTACTATTGGTAATATGAACGACATTTATATACAAATATAAACCCTAAAAAGACTATGGTACTATTGGTGATATGAATGACATTTATATACAAATATAAACCCTGGAAAGACTATGTTGCTATTATTGATATAAACCACATTTATATACAAATATAAACCCTGGAAAGACTGTGTTACTATTGGTAATATGAACAACATTTATATACAAATATAAACCCTAAAAAGACTATGTTACTATTGGTGATATGAATCACATTTATATACAAATTCACCGCAACATCGCAGACATGCCCCATCCACCTATTCAAACCGGGGCAGTTGGGGGGTATTCTACACAGGAATTACCTGCATTACCTGGACTTTTAATAAACAGACACACACTGCCCACATGTCACACACTTCACAGACAGTTACAACTAAAAGAGCAAAGACATCATGGCACTTTCAATTCGGACCAGAAAGTAACTTTATTGATTGGGATCTAATAGTCAATATAAAGTGGTCCTTGAGCATGGATAAAGTGTTAAAGTGCAAACAAAGTGACATACAGCTAACTAATGTACAAAAAATTAAGCACGCTTAATAAAAACAAACAACACTCAGACAGCTCAACAGAATGAAGCCCGACTTTAACAACACAGACAAAGAGCCGCACGTCACATGATCAGAGACACTGACGCCTGTCACTCAAGTGCTGCGATATTCAGTTGCAATCAACACGTTTTCCCAATGGCAAATTCCATGTAGCATGTTCACATGTTGGTTCACCACAATATTTGTATATTTATGCTCCAAGTGGAAAAACTGATAACGTTGTAAATAAGGTTTTGCAATAAACAGGTGCTATTCGTCCCTCAAGCAATGTCACCTCCACAACTCATAACTATTAAATACATGACGTACATTACCAAATATGAACTTCTTTTTCCGCCTGTCTCTTCCATCTAAGCCAAACACACAACTGCACGTAAAAAGTACTTTTGTACACATGCAATGCCGGGTACAACTGCAAGTACAAAAACTATCTGATGCATTGTTTACTAATCGGTCATATCAGAGGACACGTGGACAGCCTTTAAGGTTGGAAGAAAAGAAGTTTCATCTTCAGGTTAGGAAAGGTTTCTTTACAGTGAGAACGGTGAAACTGTGGAACTGTCTTCCAGCAGATGTGGTAATGGCAAATATTGAGAATTACTGGTATTAATACATATACTGTAGTTCTGGTTGGTAGAGTTTGTATATAAATGTCATTCATATCACCAATAGTACACAGTCTTTCCAGGGTTTATATTTGTATATAAATGTGATTCATATCACCAATAGTAACACAGTCTTTCCAGGTTTATATTTGTATATAAATTCCTTCATATCACCAATAGTAACACAGTCTTTCCAGGGTTTATATTGTAATAAATGTGATCAATCACCAATAGTAACACAGTCTTTCCAGGGTTTATATTTGTATATAAATGTCATTCATATCACCAATAGTAACATAGTCTTTCCAGGGTTTATATTTGTATAAAATGTGATTCATATCACCATAGTAACATAGTCTTCCAGGGTTTATATTGTATATAAATGTATCCATATCACCATAGTAACATAGTCTTTCAGGGTTATATTTGTATATAAATGTCATTCATATCACCAATAGTAACATAGTCTTTCCAGGGTTTATATTGTATATAAATGTCATTCATATCACCAAAAGTACACTGTCTTTCCAGGGTTTATATTTTTATATAAATGTCATTCATATCACCAATAGTAACACAGTCTTTCCAGGGTTTATATTTGTATATAAATGTGATTCATATCACCAATAGTAACATAGTCTTTCCAGGGTTTATTTTGTATATAAATGTGATTCATATCACCAATAGTAACATAGTCTTTCCAGGGTTTATATTGTATATAAATGTCATCCATATCACCAATAGTAGCATACAGGGTTATTCATAAAATTTTATCGTTAAAATGGTGCTATTTTGCCCCAACCAATCAGATGTCAGCTTTCAAATGTTTCATAAGATCTGATTGGTTGGGGCAAAATTAGCACCATTTTAAACAATAAGAACTTATATTGAATCTCCCTGATAGTCTTTCCAAGGCTCATTTTAAAACCTTTCGGAGCAAATTGTAATGTGTTACACGACCTAAGGGAAATGTCTGGGCAAAGGAATTGTGAGGGGCACACTAAGCTGTGAATCACAAAGTCTTATTTCATCTAGCAAAACACTATGTTTCGGGATCGCTATGTCCTCTTCCTCAACTGTAATCCAAATACAACCCACTCTCCCTTTAAAGGGTATGTCCACCCAAAAAAATATTTTTTTTATAAGATTCCCAAGGGTTCCCAGACCCAACCCTTTACTTGTATCTTAGAAAGCCCCCCTAACTCTACTTACCTCCCCTCTTCCTCCGCGCGTCCCGGCCCTTGCTAGCGAGAAAATGAAGCAGAGGGGCGGGACCGGCAGCCGCATCTGTGATTGGCTGAGCGGCAGCCAATCACGGACGCGGCTGCCGGCAGCTCACTTCGCCGGAGGAAAGAGGAGAGGTAGTAAAGTTTGGGGAGCTTTCTAAAGATACAAATATTGCGGTTGGGGCTGGGGGCCCTTGGCGAATCTTATATATTAAAGACTTTACGCTAGGGGGAGGGAATCGGGGGAGGGAGGAGAGGGAGGGGGAGGGAGGGGGAGAAGGGCGCAGTACGCATGCCAAACTTCTCCCGGAGGCCAGGTAGGAGGCAGAGTCCTATATGGACTCTGCTAGCCTCCTGGTGGGAGTTTTTGGGACTTTGGAGGGGGACTACAGAAGAACCCTATGGAGCTGGGATGTGAGTAAGGATTAGACTACACTACATGGGGGGGCCAGTAGTTGGGAGGATTATAGTTTTGGGGGTGGACATGCCCTTTAAAGACACCTGGAGTATTGGGTTACAGCTGAGGAAGAGGCATAGCGATCTCGAAATGTGTGGTGCGGGTGATGAAATATAGGCTTGTGATTCACAGTTTAAGTGTGCCGTCACAATTCTTTGCTTGTGCTATAGCTTAGGGTCTTGGTAGAGGACCCAGTGGGGGAGCACCTTGTAAGCCACTGGCTAATAGCCAAAGAGGGAGTGCCTAGACCCTAAAGAAATATTGCAGTAAATGTCTGGTTCCCTCTGTTATAAAAGTGTTGTTCTGTGTGTGAGCTTTCGAATTGTGTAGCCGTACATTACTCTGTTGTTGTGCCACTGAAGTGGACTCTGTGTTTATTGTTGTGAAGTGTTAGCAAACAGTTGAGTTACTGAATTGAGGAATCACACTCTGCAAGTTACTTGCAGGCTTTTTGTTGTTCAAATTGGACTTCATGGGCGTCAGCCCTTCAGAGGGCGTCGCCGTTATGTGAGTCATTCAGGGGTTGGGTGTGAGGGGAGGCATATATGCATACACAAGGATACACACATACATACATAAATACATACATACATACACACATACGTACATACATACATACATACATACAAGATATCTGCTTTATATAGTAGATAGATATGGTTCAATGGTAATACGCAACAAGTGGAATTAATGTTAACTTGCTACCTTAAAGCTGCTACACTCAGAACACCAACTAATTGGCCAAGGAACACCCTTGCATAATCAGGCTTTAAGACATGGATAAAACAAATATCCAGTAATATGCATATTTAGTGGCATGCCACCAGAAACCCCCTTTTGGAACAATGCTCATTTTCCACAATTAAGACGGGTACAAACTAACGGATTATTGGCCCAACTGAGCGCTCGCTATGAGCGGACCGCTCGGCAGGGACAAATGTCCATTGGTCATGGCAAATTCGTCCACGGCTGAAAGTGCAAAAGATCGATCGGAATTAAAGGGTATGTCCACCCTTAGAACTCACTTTAACATGCTGGTACCCCTGGTCCCCCAGCCCCAACCGCATAATTTTTTTTTTCAGAAAGCCCCCCAAACTCTTAATTACCTCCCCTCGTTCCTCCGCCGCACTGCCGCTCTGCTTGCGAGATGCAAGCAGAGGGGCGGGACCGGCAGTTGCGTCTGTGATTGGTGAGCGGCAGCCAATCACGGACGCGGCTGCCGGCATTCAGTGCAGTGGAGGAAAGCGGAAGAGGTAAGTAAGAGTTTGGGGAGCTTTTTGAAAAAAAAAAAATATCGGTTGGGGCTGGGGGACATGGGGGAGCAGCATATTAAGGGGGATGACGCTAGGGGATGGATGTAGAACGGGAGGGAGAGGGAGGGAGAGGGAGGGGAGGGAGGGGGGAGAAGGGCTGCAGTGCGCATGGCAAATATCTACCGGAGGCAAGATAGCAGGCAGAGCCCTGCTATCCTCTGGTGGTTAGTTTTGGGACTTTGGGGGGGGTCTACAACAGAACCCTATGGAGCTGGGATGTGAGGTAAGGATTAAACTACACTACACGGTGGGGCCAGTAGTTGGGGGGATTATAGTTTTGGGGGTGGAATGCCCTTTAATGACATGTCCGATCATTCGTTCGTCTGATCTGGAAAGTGACGTGAATCGGTCGGTCAGCCGAAAATATCTGTGGTGTGTACCAAGATCAAAACATTTGCCTGGAGCAAATCAATGGCCGGAAATTGGTCTTCAGATAGTAGGAGATATGCATGTGTATGTATGTATATGTTTATTTATATAGCGCCATTGGGATGCAGGCGCTGTACAGTATTAAAATACAATACAAGTCATACAAGGGGGATAAATACATAGATAGTTCAGTACATAAATATATAGCTATATAACTAGAGTGCTAGGCTTTGCCACAAGAGGAAAGGAAGTCCCAGCCCCGTAAGAGCTTACAATCTAGTTAGGTGGGTAACATACAGATATAATGTAATGCAGTGCAAATAAAACAATCATAGTCTGTGCTGGTTACCAGGATGTAAGGGTAGATTTAAACCTGCTAATTGAGGTTTCTTTACGTTGAGAGAGGGGAATAGATTCCAGAGGATGGAGAGCTACAAGAGAGAAAGGTTAAGGCGAGAGGAAGCAGTCTGAGAGGGGGGTCTGTTACAGAGCTGTCTCCGCGATGAGCGGAGGGTAAGGGCAGTAACATATGGGAGACTAGAGAGGAAATATAAGGAGGACCAGCAGAGCGAAGGGATTTAAATGTTAGGAGAAGGATTTTGTATATAATGTGCTGTTTAACAGGGAGCCAGGTTGTTGTCCGTACAGAGGATATTTGGGATCAGGTTTATTAAAGAGCGAAACAAACGTGTGGCGGAGTTAAGTATAAAATGAAGGGGAGAGAGGTGGGAAGGAGAAGTCCAGAAAGTAGTAGTTTGCAATAGTCCCGGCGCGATAGGATGAGAGCATGATCTGGAGTCATACAAAAAGGTAGCAATGTGCTTTTCAATAAGGCCACTGGTGTGGAAACCACAGTTCCCTTTAACTAGATCAATAACTTTTTGCTTTAGTTCCATATAGAGAGATATAGGGGCTTATTCCTAAAATTCGGTATTGGTAAGAACCAGTTAGTATGTTAGTTTGAGAATATTACATAGTAATAAAATAACACTCGTAACAGGTATTTAGCAACCATGCGGGCGGATAGCGGCCATATAACATCACCTCCTATGTTTCTGTCTTACAATTCACAAATAAACATTTATATAGAAGACGTCAAATGTATATTTATTACAAAAACGTGACTAACCGCCCATTTTACATTTTACTGTACCAGCAAAAGACCACAAAACACTGATGTGTCTGCCAATACACACTTATTTACAAAACTACTGCACAGCGCATTCAGGCAAAGGACAAAACAAGGTTTATTTTAGGATTTTATTGCCAATGGATTTTTGAACTTCCCAAAGTTGTGAACTTACCTGTAATTGAATATCTGTCAGGTTAGTCCTTCTCTAATGGAAAGCTTTAGTATCCCGCCTATTTTATGTTAAACACAATTTTATTTATGTACATTATTCCATTAAAAATAAGATCTTTATTGAAAAACTAAAATCACTGCAGATTAAATACATCTACAAGACATCAAAGCTTACTACATATCATTTCGGGCAGTATGAAAATGAGCAAAGATAAATCCCTTTCAGAACTGGCGAAACATTCAGAATTTGATTAGCGGACTTTTGTCCAAATATCATGAATTCAAACCCGTGTAAAGGTAGAAAATTAATGTCGAAATTTATGTAAAAATTCAAAAAATTCCATTTTATGTGTTCTGCTGGCATTGCACCTAGGTGTAATCATGTAATCTTTGGCCAAATGATAGATCTCCCTGCCCATCGCCTAATCGCCGCATAGTGCTCCGCTGATAAAACGGGGTGGGCATGGCTTGTGGGTGGGTGTGGCTTTGTGGGTGTGAGCGCAGCTAGCCATTTTAACTTTTAGCATCATTTATTTGCACAGTTTCTTTTAATAGACATTTATCCACACCATAATAACAGAAAATAAAGAATTTTGCCCAAAAGAGCTTGCCACCAAGTCAAGGTAAACTCTATAAACAGGACCCTAACTTAACTAACTAGTCTTACCTAGCCATCTAAAGCTAATCTATTGTTAACTGTATGAAATGCCTTTTAAAGGGAATGTCTCACCACTCTAATCAAAAAAGCATATGCAGTAGAATACCTCCCAAAAGTTCCCTTTATAGAAAATTTTAAATCGGCTCACACACGAGCAATTATACTTACACTTTTTTACACTATACTTTTTTTAAAGAAATGTCTCAGCGGTTGGGGGTAGGCAGGGGGATCTATCATATATGGCCAAACTTCAAATCTGGGTGGTCATACCCTTAAATATCATTCAATTACCTATTCATATCTCTAAATGTAAAAACATATTTCGCTCAGGATTTAATATATTAGAATGATCAGTTTTTTTGTGTTGGGCACACAGAGCTAAAAATACATTTCTTCTATAGACTTTGCTTAAAACTTGTCTAGTGGTGTTGTTCCTTATATTACTGCAATAAAACCCCCATTTCATCTTGTCTTCTTACATCATATCCATTTTGTCCAGGTAGAAATAAGATAGTCCTGACAGAAATGAGTATTACAGGAGCAATTTCTTTCCTGACAGTATTTATGTGATCAGGCTCCCAGCAGCCTTATTCCCATGTGTGAATTATTGACAAGAACTGCCCTTGATTATGGCAATTTGATTTTTCCATCACTGGGTAAGCTAACCTGGCAGAGAATATGTACCAGGAACCACAATGTAAAAATAAGTGACAAGAGCAATAAGTAGCCATAATGCTAGAAAATTGAAGGAAAAAAATGTATCACTAAGCAATTCCTTGTGTTCGCCATTGAATACTCATTCAAAACCCAGATAATGACAGTTGATTAAGACTGGCTTGACTTTTTCTTTACATCTGCAGTATAGTATTCTATTTATCTATGTCTGTCTGTCTGTCTATCTATCTATTATCTATCTATCTATCTATCTATCTATCCATCTATTATCTATCTATATCATCTATCTATCATATCTATCTATCTATCCATCTATTATCTATCTATATCATCTATCTATCATATCTATCTATCTATCTACTATCTATCTATCTATCTATCTATCTATCTATCATCATCTATCTATCTATCTATCTTCGTCTTACTATCTATCTATTATCTATCAGTATCTATCTATCTATCTATCTATATAAAATCATCGATATATCATTTATTTATCTATTTATCATCTATCTATCTATCTATCTATCTATCATCTGTCTATCTATCTATCTATCTATCTATATACTATCTATCTATCTATCTACTATCTATCTGTCTGTCTGTCTACTATCTATTATCAATCTATCAATATCATTCTATCTATCTATCTATCTATCTATCTTCTATCTATCTATTACTTCTATTGTCTGTCTGTTTGCCTGTCTGTCTACTATCTATTATCTATCTATCGTGTATCATCTATCAATCAAATCAAATCAAAATAGCTTTATTGGCAGGATCAATTTACAGTTTGACATTGCCAAAGCAAACAAAAAAATAATAAAATAATAAAAATGTTAGTATGGGGGTATAGAAGGTTCACAGTAGGGGGACATGGGTATCAATATAATAATATTAGCAGTACTATAAGGGGTATATTGGGTTTAGTCTTTAAGTCGATTGAGGAAGGATTAAAGGGATAATTGGGCAAGTAGTCCTTGGACATTGAGTTGATTTTTGCTCTCTCAGTCTGTGACATGCCGTTACATAGTGTGGCCCAATATTTACTGTGGCTTCCTCCTCTCCCAGCAGGATATAGAGTTTTCTCTCTCCATCTAAGCAGTTGAAGTCTGGGATAAAGTCCGACAGTATCTTGAAATGGGGGTCCCGTTTTGCTTTGTATTTGGGGCAGTGGTAGAAGGAAGTGGGTCTCATCTTTTAAGGTTCCCTGGTCACAGGGAACCTTAAACATACAAAATAGAAGCCTAGTTCACATACAATTCATATGCTTACATTTGGAATGTGAACTTGGCTTTTATTTTGTATGTATAATATAGAGAAGGTGGTCCCAACAGCAAAACCAGCACTTAGACAGCTTGTGCGCTTTGTTGTCTGCTTGCGCTGCGATCCCTGTGTCATCTTCGTGGGGGGGGGGGGGGGGGGAGAATGGTAATCACATGTGCTGATCACTGGGTTGCAATGCAAACAGCTCCAGTCCACCTAATGTGGCCACTCCATATTGTGGTTTGATGGTGTTTGGTGAACAATAATGTGTGTAATCAAGATACTAGTCAGGAATCCAGCAGCAGTCTCACTAAAACAT
This sequence comes from Hymenochirus boettgeri, assembly GCA_019447015.1. Classification (NCBI taxonomy): domain Eukaryota; kingdom Metazoa; phylum Chordata; class Amphibia; order Anura; family Pipidae; genus Hymenochirus; species Hymenochirus boettgeri. The sequence continues at coordinate 58,145,115 of CM033470.1, read as the reverse complement.
ACTAAATAGTTCAATGAGATTGCTGTTGGTTTCAGTGTTTTGATTAAGGATGTGTTAGATATCTTCCTGTGTTTGTGTTATAATAGTCTGGGCTGAATGAAATGACAGCGACTTGGCTGAGAAATAAGGTAAAAAAAAAAAAATCAACTGCAGTTATTGCGATATTTTGGCCAACCAACTGAAATATTGCAGCAGGTGAGCGGCAATATAAATATCATTTTAGCCTTAGCCTAGTATACAGCCACAAGTGTCATTCAATGCAGGGATTTTGGCAACTACCAGGGCATGTCAGATGACCAAATGACAGAACGTCTGATAGCAATTAGTCATTTAGCTAATACCTTGTTCTAATTAGGCGCAGAATCTTTTTTAAAATGCAAATGATCTCCATTGGGAATTATTATTGTATCTTTCCAACAGAATACAGTGCTTAATGTCTCTAGTTTGTGATGAATTGTGTGTTGCAGGGAACTCAAGGACTAAACCATTTTCCCTTATACAGATGGACTGAGCGAATATTAATATCAGAACACAATAAAAACACCCTATCTAATGCTTATAAAGGGGCTCCCAGTCTTATAGAATTGTGACTATTACTCATAGCTCAAATAAGTAGGGCCAAGATGAAATTAATAATTTAGTGGTGAGCACGTTTGCTTGCGTGGTCTTTGCAAATCTATAATGCATGTCATCTGATTAAAAAAAAACAAACATTAAATGTTAATGTTGTACTTATTAAGTTGCTGTCTATGTCTTAATAATATTCCATTTTGTAGTAGTGTTTTTTTTATGTTTCAGATCTACATGTATTGCTTACGTTCTAAAAGGAAAATATTACTTTGCAGGGGGGAATAGAAATCTCTTTCGGTGCAACTATAACTTGTTGCCATTTAAAGGAGAACAATCCCCCCTAAAATAACGATTTTACATTAAAATTAAGCAGCAATACACCATTATGGACTCATTGTGCAGTAAAGTGATGTCAGCAGGTCACATGGTTCTACGCAGCCAGGGGACAATCCATGGTGCGGCATTCTACTTTTTTTCGCTGTTCTGTGCCCAATGCCAGAGGAGACAGGAGAGGAGGGTCTTCCTTGACATTATGTCTGGTCCTTTGAAGCACAATAAAACCAGTAAACAGAGGTTATTAATGAAGCAATTTAATTTTTTAAAGACATTTTAAAGCAGTGGATGCTACATTGCCATCTAAAGTTAATAGTTTTTGTTTAGTTTTCCTTTATAGTTACTAGTAGGTTAAACTAAGACAAGAGCTTACTATAGGAGAAGAGTTAATGATTATTCCCATTGACACTAGCCCATTGACTGTCTCAGCATTATCTGTATTGACAGATATGAAAATCCAAGTGCGATATCAGTGTGATAATTTTCATTCCCTAGACTTGGGTCACAATGACTTGACTAGACGACGGAAATTAAGCTATGTGGGAAGATGATGATCATTTCACTTCCATCTGCAAGCAATTCGTGGGATTTCCTTATTTAAGTCACCAGTATAGGGTGTCACTTAAAGAGCATATCCACCTAAAACAAAAAAAAATGGTGACTTGTCAGTTAATATAAACCCTGGAAAGACTGTGTTACTATTGGTGATATGAATGTAATTTATATACAAACTAGCAAAAGTGTGCCCGTTGGTGCACAGTGTGTTTTTTATGTGTTAATTTTATATAGTTTAATTTGCTGGAGTGTTAGTTACATATATTGATTAAAATATATGTGTAAGCTACCCGCCACTTACAAGGCCCTCCATATTAGGGTAGTCCTATCTAAGAATGACATATTTTAAGTAATAATGCTGTTATTTTTGTAGTGTAATTATTATGTATTAGATAAGTTTTTTCCTAATGATAACTTCCCACGGCACTTGGAGCCTTTCCCGGTAGTTCCGTCTTCCAGGGGTAGTTTGCGGCTGATCGTGGCTGAAAACCAGGCCCCGCCGCGAGTGTTGGGAGGCTCTGCAGGGCTTCCCGTGGCACTTGGAGCCCTTCCCGGTAGTTCCATCTTCCAGGGGTAGTTTGCGGTTGTCCGTGGCCGAAAACCAGGCTCCCAGGCCCCGACGCAAGTGTTGGGAGGCTCTGCTGGACTTCCCGCGGCACTTGGAGCTCTTCCTGGTAGTTCCGACTTCCAGGGGGTCACCAGAAACACATCTCCTTCATACTATTAAGGCCATACCATATGGTCAGGTTATTAGCTTGATCACAGGCTCCCAGGCTCCCAGGCCCGCCGCGAGTGTTGGGAGGCTCCGCGGCACTTGGAGCCTTTCCCAGTAATTCCGTCTTCCATGGGGTGTTTGCGGTTGTTCGCGGCCGAAAACCAGGCTCCCAGGCCCCGCCGCGAGTGTTGGGAGGCTCCGCGGGGCTTTCCGCGGCACTTGGAGTCCCAGACCAGGTGCTGTCATGTATACATACAATACTGTACACACATTTACTCCCTCCTCCAACTAATCCCCAGGGCTCTCAAGCAGGAACAGGCAGCGTCTCAATACCTAGCAACAGCAGGGATCGCCCACCATTTTTATAGGCAATGCCTTCTCTCCCAGTTAAACGGAACACTATTGGCTTTTACCTGGATTCCGACCAATGTGGAAGGGGTTTGTTAGATGCTATAGTTTACACACATGCGGTAGTAAGGAGGAACCTGGTGCTTGTTTAATATGGGGTATTCCTATTGGCTGCTAGAATACAGTCGGCCACTATTACAGTAATGTGACAATTTATAATAATTGTACTAACTTGGAAGCTGATCATTGTGAGCACTGCTGCTAACAGGACAGGAGAAAGAGACAGAGAGAGAGACAGAGCGAGAGAGTCAGAGCGAGCGAGAGAGACAGAGCGAGAGACAGACAGACACAGAGACAGAGAGAGACAGATAGAGAGACAGAGAGAGAGAGACAGAGAGACACACAGAGACTGTACACTAAAGCAAAAAATAACATTTAGACACTTACCAGCATAAGAAGGAAACTTCCCTTCAGGGAAGCAGCCAAAACAAAAGGATCCTTTAGTAAAGCAGCCTGTAGGAGAAAGAAAAGTCTTCAGTAAAGCAGTGTTGTTTAGCCACGCCCACCCGCTCCCACTTCACATTGCATCAGGATGTGAAGCTCTCTCCCACAATGCAATACAGCAGGATATAACTCTAAAGCATCCTGACACTCTCTCCCACAATGCATTACAGCAGGATATAACTCTAAAGCATCCTGATACTCTCTCCCACAATGCAATACAGATGGATGTCATCTACACTTACTGGGAAAGCAAACTTTTTTTGATTGGCCATTAACTTGCACATGCTCAGTAAGTCTCTACCACAATGCAAAGCTAAAGGATGTTACTGTAAAGCATGCATTGCGTCAGGATGTGATGTAGTGCTACAGCAGCTACAAGAAGCACACCTATTGGATAATAAGGACAATGAGGAAATTACAGCAAACTTCCATGCAGAATTTAATAAATTTGAGAGGTGTGTCTATAGCTCCCATTTTGACCAGTCCATTCAAACGTGGGGAGATTCTGTATGTTAGTACTTTTTTATTTTTTATTTCATATGCTATTTACACACTGTTACACACTTATATATCTTTATTTTGAACATATTAATAAACTAATTAATGTTATACCTTTTACATTACAATATACACTTTAACTATGTATAATATTATTTTAGCCTACCCCCACCTACATAGTACAGTCTAAAAACTCAATGCAATCTCCACAAAATGGAAAATATTTTTATATAAAGGAAGGATATAAACCCTGGAAAAGCTATGTTACTATTGGTGATATGGATCACATTTATATACAAATATAAACCCTGGAAAGACTGTGTTACTATTGGTGATATGAATGACATTTATATACAAATATAAACCCTGGAAAGACTATGTAACTATTGGTGATATGAATGACATTTATATACAAATATAAACCCTGGAAAGACTATGTTACTATTGGTGATATGTATGACATTTATATACAAATATAAACCCTGGAAAAGTTATGTTACTATTGGTGATATGAATGACATTTATATACAAATATAAACCCTGGAAAGACTATGTTACTATTGGTGATATGAATGACATTTATATAAAAATATAAACCCTGGAAAGACTATGTTACTATAGGTGATATGAATGACATTTATATACAAATATAAACCCTGGAAAGACTATGTTGCTATTGGTGATATGAATCACATTTTTGCGGTTATTGTCATGCTAAGAAATTTAAACAGAGCCTCCTGAAATGTGACCACGCCCCCAGATATTGCTGTCACGGCCACACCCCCAAACATTATGGTTACGCTCATACCCCAACCATCAAGGCCACACCCCCAAAGATAACTGCCATGCATTGCAACCATGACCCCAAATGTTGTGACCACACTAACAGTATATTGTGGTCACCCCCCAAAAAAACCCAAAACATTATGGACAGCCCCCATACATCATGGCCACACCCCCAAACATCCCAGGTCTATTCCCGAATCAAACCCACCACATACACAAACATCCTGTCCATGCCCCCAAACATCACAGGCACACCTCGAAACACCACGCCCACGCCCCTAAATGGCATGTGCCCACGCTTTGAAACAGCATGGCCATGCCCCCAAATATCACAACCACCAAATGTCACGTCCAAGCCTCCTGGACACCACAACATCACAGACACGACCCAGACTGTCCACACCCTAGAATGGCGTGCCCCCACCCACCGCAACATCGCAGACATGCCCCATCCACCTATTCAAACCAGGACGGTTGGGGGTATGGACTACATGGGAATTACCTGCATTACCTGGATTTAAGCACCAGACACACACTGCCCACATGTCACACACTTCACAGACAGTTACAACTAAAAGAACAAAGACATCATGGCACTTTCAATTCAGAAACTAACTTTATGGATTGGGATCTAGTAGTAAATATAAAGTGGTCCTTGAGCAAGGATAAAGTGTTAAAGTACAAACAAGGTGAAATACTGCTAACAAATGTCCAAAAAATTGAGCACGCTTAAAGGGCATGTCCACCCTTTTTAACAACTTTTAGCCTTTAATAGAATACCCTCCCCCAGCCCCAACCGCCATAAAAATAATTTAAGAAAGTGACCAAATCTTTACTTACCTTCCCTCTCTCCTCCGACGCAAGACACTGCAAGCAGGGGGCGGGACCGGCAGCCGCATCCGTGATTGGCTGAGAGGCAGCCAATCACAGACACGGCTGCCGGCTTCTCAGAATGCCGGTGGAGAGAGAGAAGGTAAGTAGAGTTCGGGTCCCTTTTTACAATTATTTTTATGCGGTTGGGGCTGGGGGAAGTTGTTCTATTATACGGGCAAGGGGTTTTATGCTAGGGGGAGGGATAGCAAAATGGGAGGGAGAGGGAGGGGGAGAAGGGCTGCAGTACGCATGCCAAACTTCTCCCGGAGGCCAGGTAGGAGGCAGAGTCTTATATGGACTCTGCTATCCTCCTGGTGGGCAGTTTTTGGGACTTTGGGGGGGCTACAGGAGAACCTTATGGAGCTGGGATGTGAGGTAAGGATTAAACTATACTACATGGTGGGGCCAGTAGTGGGGGGGATTATAGTTTTGGGGGTGGACATGCCCTTTAATAAAAACACACAGAGCTCAGACAGCGCAACAGAATGAAGCCCGGCTTCAACACAGACAAAGAGACATGCTTCAGAGACATGCCTGTCAGTCACTCAAGTGCTGAGATATTCAGTTGCAATCAACACGCTTTCCCAACGGCAAATTCCATGTAGTATGTCCACTAGTAGGTTGCAATAAACATATGTGCTATACGTCCCTCAAGCAATGTCACCTCCTGAACTCATAACTATTAAATACATGACATACATTACCAACTGTGCACTTCTTTTTCTGCCTGTCTCTTCAATCTAAGCCAAACACACACCTGCACGTAAAAAAATACTTTACCCACAAGTGTACACGGGCAAGCCAGGCACAACTGCTAGTATCATAATATTTTAACTGGCTAGCTATATAATAATATCTGAATTTAGGCAGTACCAAGCCTGCTTGCGTTTTGGAGCTTTGTAAGGTTTGTTATTTTACCCTAGCTCAATTTGATGCCCATAAAACTGAGACTATTAGGCTATTGAGTATTGATGTGAAAGTATACATGTAATAGTAAAGCGTTACAGAAGATGTTAACCCTATATAAATCCACAATAATAATAATAATATTGAGTGCCGTAAAGATGGATTTTGGAATATATGTTGCCAAGTGAGAGAGCATATACAGAATCTTAGGTAGAAAAATTTGTTTGACCAAATCAATTAGTGATTTGACATTTAGATGATAGTATTCTGTCAGAAGTTTAGTTAGAATAGCACCCAGGTATTCTAACTGTGTTACAGCTGGGATCAAGCATGAAGTGTATTGTATTATGTTCTCTGTTTTTTCCAATTTATACAAACTGGACTTGTATAAACTGGACCAGAATAAGCACCAAATAGAGTTAATATCAATATGAGATAGCAAGGTTTGTAGATTCCCCCCCCCCCCCATATTCTCCAGAAAGACTAGTATGCCATCAGCATACATTGCTAATTTGCTAATAATATATATACCTAGTTTAAGGCTAAGAAAAGCTGGATTTGAGTGCATTTTAATTGCTAGGGCTTCTATTGCTATCGTGAACAAGTGCGGTGATAGTGGACCAACCTGCCTTGTTCCTCTAAATAAAAGAAACAACTGGTAAGTGTTTCCATTAACTGTTACATGGGACACTGGTTCCAGATAAAGGATCTGTAGCCATCTGATAAAAGTGTCTGCAAATCCAAACCTATATAGGCATGCCCAGAGAAGTTCCTACTCAATTGAATCGAAAGCTCTCTGCGTTTTTAGTGATCCCTATCCCCTTTATTGTCTTGATTAACTTGAAGCTGTACAAGTGCCTCTCTAATATTCATCGATGTTGATTTGTTGGGCATGAAGGCGGTTTGGTTGGGGTGAATTATATCTACCACTCTATAGATCCCAAATTGCCTGTGTTATTTCCTCTAAAGTAATGTCTGTGTCTATCATTTGCTGTTGAGTGTCTGTTAATTGTGGAAAAGTCCCATCTGCCAGATAGTCATATACTCAGTGGTGTGAAAAACTATTTGCCCCCTTCCTGATTTCTTATTCTTTTGCATGTTTGTCACACTTAAATGTTTCTGCTCATCAAAAACCATTAAATATTAGTCAAAGATAACATAATTGAACACAAAATGCAGTTTTAAATGATGGTTTTTATTATTTAGTGAGAAAAAACCCTCCAAATCTACATGGCCCTGTGTGAAAAAGAAATTGCCCCCTGAACCTAATAACTGGTTGGGCCACCCTTAGCAGCAATAACTGCAATCAAGCGTTTGCGATAACTTGCAACGAGTCTTTTACAGCGCTCTGGAGGAATTTTGGCCCACTCATCTTTGCAGAATTGTTGTAATTCAGCTTTATTTGAGGGTTTTCTAGCATGAACCGCCTTTTTAAGGTCATGCCACAACATCTCAAAAGGATTCAGGTCAGGACTTTGACTAGGCCACTCCAAAGTCTTCATTTTGTTTTTCTTCAGCCATTCAGAGGTGGATTTGCTGGTGTGTTTTGAGTCATTGTCCTGCTGCAGCACCCAAGATCGCTTCAGCTTGAGATGACGAACAGATGGCCGGACATTCTCCTTCAGGATTTTTTGGTAGACAGTAGAATTCATGGTTCCAACTATCACAGCAAGCCTTCCAGGTCCTGAAGCAGCAAAACAACCTCAGACCATCACACTACCACCACCATATTTTACTGTTGGTATGATGTTCTTTTGCTGAAATGCTGTGTTACTTCTACGCCAGATGTAAGGGGACACGCACCTTCCAAAAAGTTCAACTTTTGTCTTGCCGGTCCACTAGGTATTTTCCCAAAAGTCTTGGCAATCATTGAGATGTTTTTTTAGCAAAATTGAGACGAGCCTTAATGTTCTTTTTGCTTAAAAGTGGTTTGCGCCTTGGATATCTGCCATGCAGGCCGTTTTTGCCCAGTCTCTTTCTTATGGTGGAGTCGTGAACACTGACCTTAATTGAGGCAATTGAGGCCTGCAGTTCTTTAGATGTTGTCCTGGGGTCTTTTGTGGCCTCTCGGATGAGTTTTCTCTGTGCTCTTGGGGTAATTTTGGTCGGCCAGCCACTCCTGGGAAGGTTCATCACTGTTCCATGTTTTTGCCATTTGTGGATAATGGCTCTCACTGTGGTTCGCTGGAGTCCCAAAGCTTTTGAAATGGCTTTATAACCTTTACCAGACTGATAGATCTCAATTAAGTTATTTTTTTAACTTATTTTATAAGGGGGGCAATCACTTTTTCACACAGGGCCATGTAGATTTGGAGGTTTTTTTTCTCACTAAATAATAAAAACCATCATTTAAAACTGCATTTTGTGTTCAATTATGTTATCTTTGACTAATATTTAATGTTTTTTTGATGACCAGAAACATTTAAGTGTGACAAACATGCAAAAGAATAAGAAATCAGGAAGGGGGCAAATAGTTTTTCACACCACTGTATATCCTGAGTCGAATATATTGCATTGATGATTTGTAAACATCCAAAAATACTTTTAGTATATCCTAATTGCTTGTCACTGCACCTTTAATTGGGTCATTGATTTCTAGTACTATATTTTATGAAGTGTTTTTTTCATTAAGGCTAAAAGTAAATTTGACGATTGGTTGCCACTCTCAAATGTCAACTGCTTTTGAAAAAATATTTTCCTAGATGCATAATATTATATTGCTGTCGCACCATCAGCCATTTTCGGTTGTATTCTAATGTGGGGTTCTGGCTATATTGCAATTCGTATTCCTGCAATTTTGGGGCTAATGATTCTTCATACTGGCATGCTTACTTTTTAATATATGTTATTGTAGATTGTAATGTCCCCCTAAAAAGGCCTTAAAACAGTCCAATTGTGTTGACATAGGAGGGTCTGGGTATCCCAGTTCACATGTATTTGTTCCTATACTCCGTACTGGTTTGGAAATTGACTTAACCAATAGGGGTGGAATTTTCTGGTCTTTTTTGCAGTGTATTAGTTTCTGTGTATATCAGGTCTAATAGAATGGGGGAATGGTCTGACACCCCTCTCGGGAGATGTCAAACCTCTTTTATTCTGGGGCCCAGAGATTTGTTTTCCCAATATATAATCAATCCATGAATGTATGCGATGTGTGGTGGGATAGCAAGGTGTATTGAAAAGTCTATCCATTAGGGGAGTGATAACTTGGTTAAAGTTGCCTGCACAGGTCACTCCAGCATGAGGATATTTTACTGTCAGATCTAATATATGTCTTAAAATTTGTAGTTCCCCAGTGGGAGGTTTATAGAAGCCAATGATCACATATTGTATTAAATCCATTTCAACAACTATGCCCACATCTCTTATGACATTTCTGTGTGTGCTGGGATAGTTTGAGCATCTTGCTGTGTGAGGATTCCTGAGCAAATTGGTTCTGGAGCTCTTTGTCTCTCTCCCTTTTCTTATGTTTGTTTTTTGGCAAGTAAAAAATAGTTGTGCCGTATTAGTCCAATGTTTGTAAAAAGTAGAGTACTGTGATACTTTTAATGGACTAACAGTTTATTTTAGTAGACAAGCTTTCAAGGGATCAACCCTCTTCCTCGGGTCAGAGCAGTACTGATTAAACAAAGGTTAACAGAAAGTAAGGAGCTAATTACATTAGATAACAAAATAATAAACCCAAAAGGCAAAAAATAAAACCCAGAATATACTGAGGAATAAGAGGGGGCAATAAAATAGAGAAATAACAGTATACTAGGGTGGGCAACCAAATGGAAAGGAGCGAGGTAGCATGGGTGGGGGATGGGGGAATAATGAGGGGGGGTGCTGGATGAGAGAAAAGCGGACACTGAGAATATGCACATATTGTATACCCTCCACATACCTAGTAAGAGGAAAGTTACACACGGATTATGAAAACATCATCCCAGGCACCAAGCCATGCAGGGGCCCTCGGTGTAAGCTGTGCAACAATATTAACAGTTCTACATCTGTAATACACAGGAAGGGGGTATTTAACATCCAGGGATCTTACAGCTGCACATCCAGCAATGTGGTGTATTTAATACAATGTAACAAATGTACGGACACTATGTCCCCTATATATGTATCCCTTATCCTTCCTTTTTTGTATCCTTCCTTTATATAAAAATATTTTCCATTTTGTAGAGATTGCATTGAGTTTTTAGACTGTACTATGTAGGTGGGGGTAGGCTAAAATAATATTAAACATAGTTAAAGTGTATATTGTAATGTAAAAGGTATAACATTAATTAATTTGGCTTGAAAAAGCCAAATTACTGTTCTTTCTATTTCTTCTTCTTCTTCTTCTTCTTTTTCTTTTCCTTTTTCTTCCGTTTTATTCTTCCGCTTTTTTGGACCGTATCTCCTCCCACAGTTTTTGAGCTAGAGACATGAAATTCGGTACAGATATGCGGGGCATATAGGAGAAATTCTATCAAATTTCCGGACATTTTTTCCCATAGACTATAGTGGTAACAATCCTTAAATGTGGATATTTCAAAACAGTTTGTTTCATGGTCATAAATACAAATGGTGATACCCCCAACCCCCCACACAGACCCAGGTACACCCACCTACTGACCTACCTTTCCATCCCCATGGAAGCCATATTAAAAGGGTAAATAAAGTCAAAAAAACTAATTTAGATTTATCCTCAAAAAAAGATAGTTTTATGGTTATAAACACAAAAAAGACATACCCCCTCAACCAGACCTACTAATCTACTTTTCCATTACTGTGGCAGCCATACTTAAAGGGTAACTAAAGTAAAAAAAAAAAACTAATTTAGATTTATTCTCAATAAAAGATAGTTTTATGGTTGTAAACACAAAAAAGACATACCCCCCTCAACCAGACCCAGGTACACATGTCTACTGATCTACTTATCCATTACGGTGCCAGCCAAATTTAAAGGGTAACTAAAGTCAAAAAAACAAATTTAGATTTATCCTCAATAAAAGATAGTTTTATGGTTGTAAACACAAAAAAGACATACCCCCTCAACCGGACCCAGGTACACACACCTACTAATCTACTTATCCATTACTGTGGCAGTCATACTTAAAGGGTAACTAAAGTAAAAAAACGAATTTAGATTTATCCTCAATAAAAAACCAATAGGAATACCCCATATTAAACAAGCACCAGGTTTCTCCTTACTACCGCATGTGGATGTGTGAAAACTACAGCATCTAACAAACTCCTTCCACATTGGTCAGAATCCAGGTAAAAGCCAATAGTGTTCCGTTTTAGATAGGACTATCCTAATATGGAGGGCCTTGTAAGTGGCGGGTAGCTTACACATATATTTTAATCAATATATGTAACTAACACTCCAGCAAATTAAACTATATAAAATTAACACATAAAAAACACACTGTGCACCAACAGGCACACTTTTGCTAGTAAATATATAAATATATTTATATCTCCATAGGAGATTGCATTGAGTTTTTAGGAGCTACCAATGTGGTGGGGGGTTTAGGATATTACACATAGGAAAGGTATATATGTTTGTTTGTACTATCTCACTGTTACCATTTAAATGACCATTAGTAAATGTATATAAAGAATAGCACTGACTTATGTACAATACAAAATATACAAAATACATTAACTTACTTACAGAGCTGAGTGTGCCCAGGGCACACTTTTGCTAGTATATATAGATATATAGGGAAAACCATTCAAAAACTACAGAAGAGGATGAACTCCCACAGAAGTAACATCACCAACTATAATGAGAATAATAACTGTTTGCCTGTGGGGCATCATTTTTATCAACCAGGACACTCCATGGAAAACCTTCAAGTACGGATCTTGAAGGGACAGTTCAGTAGCAACCAAGATAGAAAAACATTTGAAGCCAAAATGATTATTTCACTTCAAAAACAATTTCCACTGCACATGCCAGAAACCTCTCAGAGAAAAGGTAAGGGGCAGAAACATTTTTACACACAGACAGGCTCCTACTCTTCACTTTCAGGGACTTTGGTTAGACACTGCAGGAGAACCATTTGGAGCAAAGGGGTAAGGTAAGGAATTTTAACACTATACAGTGCTTTAATAGGGGGTACAGTTACCCTTTAAAAGACATGTCTGCCTTTAAAACAAACACAGTTTATTGTCAGTTACCTGCCGCCAACACTAACTAATATATTGTACACTTAATTAGATGCATTTCTAAGCAGATATTTTAGGTAAATTATTGTATCAGAGTAAGAGTCAGAGTCAGAGTAAGCTGACTCCTCCCTCCATGCTGTCAATCAATGGCTGTGACTGCACACATCCAGGAAATAATTGTTTGCTCTTTCCCTGCTTCCTCCTCTGCACATACTCAAGCTTATTAAAGCTCATTGAGCACAGGGTAGTGGTAGATACATTTGCCAGCACATAAGAGAACTTATCTGATATACAAATGCATGTAATAAACTGGTAAAAAAAAGCAGTTGAGGTTGTGAACAGATAACTGACAAGTCACCAGTTTTTGGTCTTGATGGTGGACATGTCCTTTAATCACCAGAAAGACATTTGTATGGACTAGTTCCAAAGCTTTTGATGACCTAGCTATACATTAATTCTAATTAAATTATGATTTTATACTATAGCTGTTTATAATCCTGGTAACAATAAGTCTGACACTTTTTTTATTTCCTTAGTATCAATACCAATATTTTCGGATAATTAAAGGCTTTTTGTTTCTGATTGTTCCTCTTTACGGTTCCATAGCTTTGTGGTTCACCTTCTGTTTCTGGCTGTTGTCTTTCTTTTACATTCTTCTTAAATTTTCATGGAGCATCCCAAGAAGCTATAAATATTAATGTAAGGAGGTTTTGAAAGTGCTGTGAACAGGAGCATTTTGAAGCCAAATTGAACCTTCCGATATTATTATATTCATATTACCTTAATCTCCTTGACACATTCTTTTGCACAAGCTCTGACTCCTAATGAGCCTTTCTCTGTAACGGTTCCTATGTATAAAAATGAACATTTACATTAATATTGATTTTAGAATATAATCAGCAAGTAAATGGCTGACTTGTCTGGAATTTCATGGTGAGAAAATCTGTATACTATTTAAAAACTGAAGTCTTTATACAAGATAAAATATCAATACCTACACCACATGCAAACAAATCACCATAGAAGTCGTATGATTCCTTTAATAATATACAGCCTATCACTGGACAATGGTAGCTATTCAGTTGTATAGAGACGTTCTTGCGGAACACTTTTTATTTCATGTAAGTGCATGATATTATGGTTTGCTAAAAGTGGTAGATTAAGACTATCTTAACATTCATTATAACATCCCCTCCTTCGCTATATCAACTCACCGACATTAACTAATGCTAAAGTGCTACTTATTCCAATGGATAACCTTAGATTCACCCACGTTAATGTAAGGAGAACTAAAGGTAATATGTACAATGACCTGAATAGATTGATTAATTAAAGGGAAAGTTCAGTGGAAAATATCATTATTTTTAAAATTCTTACAGGGAGATTCAATAAAAGTTCTTATCATTTAAAATGGTGCTAATTTTGCCCCAACCAATCAGATCTTATTTAACATTTGAAAGCTAACATCTGATTGGTTGGGGCAAAATTAGCACCATTTTTATTAAATAACCCTGTTAGTTTTATGCATACCTAGTTATTCTACATATTCTCATCCATTTTTAAAAAATAAGTTGAATTGGTACCCCTTGTTATTCCTTGTTGTCAACATTTTAGGTTCTGTAACAGTCCTTCTTCTTTCCAGAATGCCCATTACCTTGGAATGTTCATAACAGTAATTTGTACTCATTGGCTGTTGGATGGGTCAAAAATGCTCAGATTTCCACTGAGCAACTGAATTAACCCAGGAGCTGGGTCAAGGGCAAAACCATAACGGTCTCTATTAGGGGTCCTGCAAACAGGATATCAGATATCTCGGAAGCATTTATTTATATGCAGAAAAATGGAGCAATAAAGCTTTCCACTGGGGATAAAAATGGAGCAGAACCTCTGCCCATTACTCTGGGGAACCTGGGAGTAAGAAATTATTTCTTGTTTCTTAGATTTTGTGGGCAAACCACAGGACTGTTTTCAAACATTTTAAAAATTTCTAGACATTTTCAAAAATACTACATGGAATTCTAGAACAGGAAGTGCAAGAAGTTTCCGGTACTGGACTGTGTTTTTTAAATACTGTGGCCATTGATACGTGTTTCCCAGACATTTCCCATGTCCCTGAGCCATTTACAGTAAGTTACTATAACAAAAAAGAGTGGTTGGGGGTAACCCAAGCCCTAAGAAACCCATTTACCCTGTAGAAAAAAACAACAGGGGCACTCTAATGGCATAACTATAGGAAGTAAATAGCCTCACAAAACATGCGAGGCTCAAATAACTGTAGCACCAAAATGAATCGTCCAGCCAGCAAATACACAATATATAAATATTTTATTATACCTCATATAGGTCAAAACAGTGATACTTCACAAAGATATATCAAAAAGATCCTAACACCAGATAAAAGACTATACAAAAAATGTGTTAGCCCCCTAGGCGTCCCTAGGTGCTAAAATACTAAAAAACTAACGACTAGACATAGGTAGGTAGCGGTGGACTTCTATGTAAAAGATACAATGACTGCATATAATCGCACATGGAAGCTGTAAGCAAAAAGCAAAAAGCAGAATAGGTGATAAAGTGGTAATATATATGTATGCAGCAAAGGTAAGGGCCCTCGCGCAACCACTATTCGTCCATGTGGTCGGTGGGGTAACCGTCCTGTAAAGCAAAATAAGCAAAGGCAAAAAAGAATGGAATGAATAAGTCAGTATATCAAATGCAGGTGCAAGCAAACAAAACGAAATACTTAGGCTTCCTGAGGACAGTCCCTTGTTAAGCTGGTCCGCTCGGTATCTTCCTCCTCATGAATTGGGATGTATCCCTACTCAGTGAAAGCCTGTGTTCAGCTATCACACACAGGGTTCCTGCTGTGTGGACACATATCCACTATCTGGCATACGGAAGATCCGCTCCACCGCCACCTCCTAAATCTAGTCGAGGACCGACGCACGTTTCGAGAGGCCACTCCTTCTCTTCTTCCGGGTCTAAACTAAATTGCACTGTGTACTGGATTATTAGTCCGGTGCCGGCAGTGAATTCCCTGATTATCTTGAGCTGGGAACATAAAATTATCAGTAAGGTTCCACATAAGGTTCCTATAAGGGGAACGAAGGACAAGGGGACACACCAAGGCACTATACACTATGTTGGCAGGGGGTAACAGATAGATTCAAAAACTTAACCCCTTAGAGTCATGATAAAACACTAATATCTACATACTATATTTATTTCTAGGAATGGCGTACAACCAAACATCAAAAATCAATAATATCAATGAAAAGGGGTTCACCTTTATACCCATGATTTAAGCTCCTTGTAATGGATAGATAGTTTACTAGATAAATAGAACATAACACAGCCAAGTTTACAGAAAGCATTTGAATATAATTTCTTCATTTAACCCGTTGGGTGCCAATGATTTGTTTCGATATCCAAAGCGTTCCCTTTGAAGAATAAGCTGATCCCAATTACCTCCTCTAGGGGGCTTATCGACTTTTTCTAATCCCCAGATTTTGAGACCATTGGGATTAGAGTTATGTGCGGCTTCAAAGTGTCTTGCTACTGCACTTTCAGTGTTTTTATTTTTTATATTCCTTACATGTTCAAGGGCTCTGGTAGCAAGTGTACGGATGGTTTTTCCTATATATCTTTTGCCACACGGGCATTCTAGGACATATATGACTCCTATTGTTTTGCAATTGATGAAATCTTTGATTTCATAGGGTTGTGTTGACCCATAATCAAAGTGGGTTTTTTTAGTCATGTAGTCACAGGCTTTACATCGGCCACATTTATATGACCCTTTAATTTTATGCTCATTTAACCATGTTTTGTTTGAGCTATGAAAATAACTGCGGGTCAGTTTTTGTCCAATTGTGGGTGCCCTTTTTGCTATTATTGAGGCCGATTCACTGACTTTGTCACTTAATGTTTTGTCTGATTTAAGTATAAACCAAAATTTATTCAAAGTGGATTTTATCCACATCCAATCATTATTGTATGGTGTTATCAGCTTTATTTTACCACCTCCATTATTTCTTTCTCTATTATTAAACAGTAATTCAGTTCGATTACTGTATTTAGCTCTCTTGTATGCTTTCCTTAACCATTTATCTGGGTAACCTCTTTCTGAAAATCTGGTATGTAATTCTTTTGCTGCTTTCTCAAAATCAGCTTCACTTGTACAATTACGCCTGATGCGTAAATACTGCCCTACCGGGATACCTTTTAATAATTGGGTAGGGTGCAGACTTTGTGCTCTAAGAAGTGTATTACCTGCTGTGGGTTTACGATATGTATTTAATGATATTGAATTGCCTTGTTTTTTGATTAATAGATCTAAAAATGGTATTTCTGACTGGCTAATATAGCTTGTGAATTTTAAATTCCAGCTATTTTGATTTATAGCTAATAGGAATTTGTTCAATTCACATTCTGTTCCATCCCACAGCATCACTACATCATCTATATAGCGGGCCCATAAGAGAATGTTAGGTGATGCCCATTCTAAGTCTGCTCCCATTATAATTTCCTTTTCCCACATGCCTAGGTATAGATTTGCGTACGTAGGCGCGCAAGCCGTACCCATGGCAGTCCCGGTTAGTTGTTGGAAGAATTTCTTATCAAAAGTGAAGAAATTGTTATACAAAATCAATTCCAAAAGCTCAAGAATGAATTCTGAATGCCTCCTATATTTATATTCTCTCGTCATTAGATACTTGGCAACACGTTCTATTCCTTTAGCGCGTGGTATTGAGGGATATAATGCCTCTACATCAATACTTACTAGGAAGGTTTGTTTGTTTATTCGTAAACCATCCAGCCTTCTCACTACCTCTCGAGAATCTTGGAGATATGATGGCAGTGTATGTAAGAAAGGTCGTAGGGCATGATCCACATATTTGGAGATGTTATCTGTGGAACTCCCTATCCCCGAGATAATGGGGCGTCCCGGTGGATTCTTTGGATTTTTATGGATTTTTGGAATACAATACAAGCATGGAATTTGAGGATGTTCTATAAAGAGGAAATTGAATTCATTCTTGTTAATAATTTTGGAGTCAAGTGCTTTCTTAAGGCATAGGTACACCCTTTTATTCAAATCTGATGAGGGATTGTTTTCAATACATTTATATTGAGTTTTGTTTCTCAATTGACGATTGACTTCCTTTAGGTACATTTGTTTGTCCATCACTACTATATTTCCTCCTTTGTCTGAGGGTTTTATTATTAACTCCGAATTCATACTTAGTTCCTTCAATGCTTTTCTTTCACTGAAGGAAAGATTATGCTTAAATTTGGAGGGAACATAATTTTTAATTTCTTGTTTACAGTAAGTTACCATTGTTATTTATACCTTCATTTTAGGCAGAACTTTTGAATTTTTTTACTCAATGGGACAGCTTGTGGATTTTCTAATTTTCGGATGTTTTGAGAAAATCCATTAATCTGCAAGTGGAACGGATTTCAGTGCGTTCGGCCATCTTTACTTGTTAGTGGTGATCAGTGACTGTTCTCTGGTAAAACTGAACCAGGATTTTCAGTCATCTAGTCAACAGGCGTTTGTTTACAATTCCATCCCTATGTATATATTTGTACTTTTAAATGACAACTAAAGCCTCAGAACAATGTTAAATTAGAAGGCAGATCTCCTTGTTATAAAAGCAGTAATCAGTGTCTTACCTATCATTTTAATACGGTTGTTGAGAAATTTAACTTTCTTACATGGGGTTTGTGATTTACTTCCCAGTGTTCCAGTATCACACATTGTGGTCACTGACCATTATGTTCTTTACACATGCTCACTCCTAAGATACTGCAGGAACTTGGTACAGTTAGTAACACCCACTAGTAGCCTCTAGCCAATCCTTTTACAGGACAGAATAGGCAAGGGTGCATGTGACTGAGATCAGGGGTGTGGCCAGTCACTGTACATACACACAGTTATTTCATCCAGTTCTTCAAGTGTTAACATTTATTTTAATGCCATTTACTGTATTGCTATTTTACAATTTATTGGTGTTTTTAGAGGGTATATTTTCAGATTCTGGAGTGTAACAATTTGGGTTTAGTTCTCCTTTAATGGTCATAACGGTAGAGAAAGCTTGAGAGCCAAATATAAAAATTAAAAAAAACTACCATGGCTGACAAATATCAATGAATTGTTCAACCCATATTGCAACAAACAACAATATTTTTATAGAGAAACTATTGCCGTGTATGTTCTCGGGAATGAAAACAATTATTATCCAAACAATCACTGATCCAATAATAATATAGGTACGCGCATGGCTGCCTTTACTAATACATTAACAACATTGACATAGGAAGAACTTGCCTCTATATTCTTTTGTGTTTCAGTGCATGAGGTGGAAATGTTGGGAATATGAACATAATCTTGTATTATCCTTGGCATTCCTGTAAGTAGTATTACAATCATGGGTGGTCTACCACATAGAGATTGTCTCATTTGCTTGCCATCAATAGCATCTAACATTGCTTAGAAAATTTATTTTCAGTGACAGGGAAATTAAGCCTGTCCTATATTAAGTAAAAAATGAGAAACTGATGTACGAGCAGTATCAGGTACAATGAGAAAATTTAATGAATCTGTCTAGACTACCTAGAAAAAATAATGATCGTATTGGCCTGATTAAAGTGAGACCTGACCTGTGGTAGGTTAAAAGTCTTCAAAAAGGAATTGTACACTGTACACTGAAAAAAATTACTTTGCCTCATTTTAATCTATAAATGAATACATGAAAGCACTCTGATGTGTGAATCGGATGTGTTTGTGTTGCTGCATGATCCAGTACAATCCAGTACTTGTTTTGCTCAAGCTCAGTCCTTCAGTCTCCCAGCCCCCTTGCCAGACTATCTGACTCTCTGTGTTGGCAAGCATGCTTAGTAATCCTTATGAGGCAGCATTGTGAGGAATTTCCCACCATGCAGTTCACATAACAACTGTCACCATTCCAGCTACAGCAATTCTATCCATAACAGTACATACAGAAGAGTTTATGATACTAAGGCTCTTGATTGAAAGCTGATAGTTGTGAAGAATTATAGTTTCCAGTAATGGCCAATTTAAAAAAAAAAAATCCCAGGGTACAGTACATATCTTTTAAGAAACATTTGTTACAGCTGGTCAGCATTCTGTCTATGACTGTCTAAAAAAAAAATCAGACTTTATATTTAGTACTGTCATTAAAGTCTATGCACTGTCTAGACAGAAAGTAAAATTTAATGTTTCCAGTGAATTGAAAACAGAACCTGTTTTAGATAAAGTAAAAGTTGTTCTTACTAGACATTGAACCCAGTTCTGAATTGGATTTCACAAATCTGATCAGATTCAGATTTTTTTGAATTCGTGGAATTTTTTTCCATAATTATTGAACAAACTGCCGTGGATTTACGAATTTGGAATTTGATTTTCGGAATGTGTTTCCGAATTTATGAACCCTTGATCCTGTGAATGGGAAAAATACAGAATTCATGTAGCACACGTGTAAAGGGAAGTTCTGGATATTTGTACGTGTTCCCCAGACCATTTCCCAGAGCCATGTACTGTTACCATTGCTATTTTAATCATTATTTTATTTAAACTTTTCAGATTTTTTGCTCCCCAATGACTTAAATGGCTCAGATTCCGAATTTAATCAGAAATTCAAAAATCTGAAATCAGAAATCAGGAACAGATTTTAGGAGGCTTCGGCCATCTCTAGTTCTGGCAGTCAACTGAAAGTTCCCGTTTATAAACAGCTTTAGGGTGAATGATAATCATCTCAGTTTAACATCTGTAGCACTAGAACGTATAATGTAACTCTCGTCTTTATAACTGAATATTAACTGTACTCCCCTCCCCCAACACTAACTGCCACAAGCGTGCAGGAGGGGAAGTGCCAAACCCGTTCCATGTCCTGTATAGAAGGCACTCGGCCTCCGGACTTTTGCTTTTGTATAGTCACGGAACTCCTTGGTGACTTCTAATATCCTTATAATTTACAGTTGGGGGTACATTATCAACCATATAACATATGTGCTGCTCATGTAACATGAGAATTGGATTCCTTGCTGTTTCCAATTGGTGGGAAAGACAGTGATATAACTAAAAGGCAAATAAATTATATAGAACAGGCAACACATTCTACGACTCTATCATGTATTTAGCTTGTGCTTCAAAAGTTAAAATCAAACTTAAGATTTAGAAGGAAACTTCATTTTCACTAAGTAACGGTAAGGTGTGGATGCTGAAAACAACAAACAACAATGCTGATAAACTACCGCTGTCAACTATTCCCGGTATTAGCTCCCTCTAGCTATGGGGATAGGCCGTGGCCATGCATGTGGTTTTACCACTGCACGTTACCAACAGATTCCAATGGAAACTGGTGATACACATGGATCGTTATTGCTTGTGTATGGCCTCTGTAAGAAATTATGGATTTGCAGATAAGGCAATTAAGGGGCAAGTCCAGCCCTCAAATGAAAATGTATATACTAGGGATGGCCGGTTCGCGGATCCGAACCCGGATCCGCCGCGGATTTATCCCGTTCGCGAGCGGTGGAATTTTCCGGATTTTCCGCCTTCCGAACTTCCGATTCGCGGATTTTTTGTATTTTCGAAAATTTTCGAAAATACGAGAAAACGCGTAATTTAGAAAATTTTCGAAAATACAAGGATTTCTCTTATTTCCATAAATACGTATTTTCGAAAATTTTAGAAATTACGAGGATTACTCGTATTTTCCAAAATACATATTTTCAGAAATACTAGTTTTCTCCCCGTAATTTCAAAAATTTTTGAAAAATCTCGTAAATTCGAGGGTATTTTTCATTTTAATGGGTCCAAAAAAATTCGAAAATCCGCGGATCCTCGAGCGGACCGGATTTTGCGAAGTTCGGACATCTCTAGTATATACAGGTAAATCACCCCCAAAACCCTAAACTGTAATTGTTTGAAATAGGAATTATATAAGTCTAACCTGAAATCCTGCAGTCTTGTTGCCCCTGTTTCTGCTTCCTGGTTCTTTCAGTTAGCAGCTGTCAGTTATGGATTTGACATTTAACATCACAGCTAATGACTGAATGCTAATCTGCTAGCTGCCTCATCTGAGCATGCCCAGGCTCAATACCAGGTCACTAAATTGCTCAGTGTCCATGAGGCATCTAGAAGCATAGCAGGCATACAGTAATGCATTCAGAGGACAAAGTAGGATATATTAACATATTTTAAAGAGGCCATTGTTTCTAAAAGATCTTATTATGAGGGTGGAGTTGTCCTTTAAGGACTCCTAAAGACATGTAGGATGGTGCAATAAACTGAAGGACTTTTAAAGGATTTGGTTTATTGTTCTTTGCATTATAGAGAGCCATGCAATAGACATGAATAGACTGAAATGGGGAAAGGATGGAATTCCAGTTTGTAGAATTCTGCATAAAAATCTTATTGACAGATCACTCAAGGTGCAAGCCATTCATGTCTTTTAAAATGCAAATGAATCCCTTTACATACATATCAACACTGAACCATATATTTAAGGTTACTGACTATGTAATCCCACTATCTAGATCTGATTGCAATGGAAAACAATTATGTACATTGTGACCTTGCTTTCAATACCCACGTTTAATTCGCTGATATAAACACAGCTTTTTATTCAATCAAGAAGCACATCTTCAGACAAAAGTGAATCTAAGAAGATAATGAATGACAGGGATAAAAACTCATCTAAGCTCTTCAAGGACTTGTTCATGTTTTACATTTGGTCAAGGAGCTTTATTGATATTAATTTTGCTTAATTGATTTTGGCCGTGTCTTTTGTCATAAGTGTCAAAAGTGCATTTGCTTCTATTAAACTATCATTGCTGTAATAAAAGTGTATACAGCGTAATTAAAAAAACTGATTTAATTCGCAGAATCCACTGTAAACATCATATTACCATTATTAATGGCTCTACATTCTCAGTCTTCGTCCTTTTTTACTATTGATACAATAAAAGAATTTCTTGGATCTGGCTTAACAACATTGCTTATCTATCCCTATATATAGTTTTCTTTTTTATCCACAGTAACATAAAGGGTATCTATACTCTTTACTCTCTTTACTCTTATTTTAAATCTGAGCTGTAGATCCTGAGAAATCAGCATTTTTAATCACAGCATTTACAGGGAAAGACCTGTCACTCCAGAAGCAGAAAATTATAATATGTTCCCTATCCCTGACTTCTTACTTGGATCTTTGGCTGCCAGCACACTTTCTGCAACAATTAAGAGAATCAGCAGAGAAAAGAAAGAAGGGGGAGGGAGAGGGAAATGTGTAGAGCAGTGTCCATGTGCAGAGTAGTGTCCATGGTGAGGCTGTGCAGAGCTTATAAGTGTCGCAGACACTACAAGAAGGCAGTGAGTAAAGGAGGTGGGGGCAATTAGGAGCACTCACTAAACATTAATAATTAAATGACAAAGCAAGCACAGATAAATATGTGACTACTGCCATTTTACTTTTCTCAAATTGTATTTTTTTTCGATCCTCTCATCTCAGGTAGGGGCCATTATTGTGGATCAGTATTCCTGCTTTTAGTGTGATTTCTCTATAGATTTTTATAAATTTTATATGCATTGGTGGCACTTTAGTGGTATATGTGAAGGGAAATACAGGTTTTGTAGAGGGTTTGGGTAATAAATTTGTGTGATTCGGACATACATATTGGTTATGTTGCTTCTTATATGTATAGGTCGGAGTGCTTATACTGGGTCTTTTTGATCCTCTTTGGGTTGGTTTTGGGTGGGTTTATAATCATAACTGGTAGATGCCACAGTCAGTAAATGGCAGATTCTTTTTTTATTGTGTAACAAATGGACTAATGTGATGTTGACTTGAGAAAGCTATGAAAATTTGAATGTTGGTAACAATGTAGAATCAGTCGACTACAGGGGACTGGCAGATTTAGAAACTTGGGTAGAAGCTGCATCTATTCCGGAATGGCAAAATCCTAGTCAACGTTTAAACTCTTCGATTAACGAAATGATATATTAAAGGGTATGTCCACCCAAAAATAAACTTTTTATATGTTTTATATAATAGCACCAACCTCAAACGCATGTTCATTTTTCTCAAAATCATTTGCTTTGCCTGATATTTAATGAGATATATATCAGGCTGCACTTCCTCTCCACTTCACTTTAGAGACCCCGAGCTGCAGCTTTAGAAAAAAAAAAAAATTCTTGCGTGTTGTGTGTCTCTCTCTCTATCTCTCTCTCTGGGCTGGCTGGCTGCAGCTGTTGATCCTGGATTTCTTCAGTACACATAACTTTACAGCTGTGATTGGTTGAGAGGGAAAATCCAGAGATCCAGGGGTCAGACCATTACTGATGCAACTTCCTCTGTTCTCACTGCTGGATGCTAACAGACATGCTCAAGAACATGAAAAGAACAGAGGCAATATAATGTAACCTGTCTCTGTTCATCGCTGTATTGGTCCATGCTGCAGGATTAAGCCAGCTACAAAGGTCTGTAACTTTTGAACCACTGGACCGATTTACATGCTGTAAAGTTTGTTTTGGAGCACTTATTTGGGCCAAATAAATATAAAAAGTTAGTTTTGGGGGTGGACTTGCCCTTTAGGAAATAATACGTGTTTCCATTAGATCACCACCACATACTTCCCATCTGCTGTTAAATTGGTCTTCAGCGGCCAGGTGAGGTCAACTGATCAGTTCTGCTCCTCCACCACCGTGCGCTTGTATGTTAATTTGAAGTAAACCCACTCTGGCAGTACGTTCATAGAAAAACCCTTCCCAGGTGCCATTCTTCAAGTGACATGTGATCAATCAGAGACATTAACTGAAAAAGCCATAATGGGGGAATTTCTATCTGCTTAATACCAATTTCAAGTGTTTCAACCTTGAGCGGCATGTGATTTGGCCATTGGTGTATTTGAACGTTGTGGTCCAGCAATCTGTTGTAATTGAATCTGCACCGGTTATCACTCTTCATATTGTAGCTTGAAAACAGACAATGACCAAAATATTTTCTTGTTTTAACTAATCCTAGGTGCGGTATAGATCCTCCAGGCCCTTTATATGGAAAAATAAACAGTTCACTCTTTTCTGCTGACACAGTTACACGTAAACATCATTGTTTATGGGCTTGAGAGAATTCTTTTCTGCATTGAGTGTTCTAAACATTACGGCAACAGTTTGAAAGGACAAATCCCAAGTTTCAATGTTGAACTAGCCTGCTATACATTATAAAAAACTCAACACACGAGTCCCGTTAAATGGCTCTGGTTCTGTGAATTGCATACCCTGTAATAATTCACAACATACACACTTCCCACAACGTGATTTTAATGCAATTACGGCATTAAAATCTTGCGCTTATAGTAGCACAGACGTGATATTAAATCACTGGCGGCGTTTGCGTGGGTGTCTTTTGCAAAAAACCCGCGCAGCCGGTGCTAAGATGGATATTAAATTGGTTAGCATGATTTTAACTCTGGAAAAGAGCCCAGCGCCTCCCCCTAATGAGGCTGTATATCTTATTAATTGCAAAAATATTATGAGGCAAACTGAAGTATCCACCATTAAAATCTACTGAACATGCTCCTGCGAATGGGAGGTGTACTCCATAGCAGTGACTGCTTACTTTAGATGGCACCACCCACCAGATAAGCCCCTGTACATTTAGAAATGTGTAGCTCTGGAAAATAATCTGATTTGTATATTTGCCATCCTAGAGAACATTATATAACGAGTTATGATTTTCTTATTACTATTGATATTCTTGTTCGCATTTAGCAAGTAAATCATCTTTCTCTATTTGTTTCTTTTTAAATGAATTGTTGCCTTTCTACGTTTATTACAGTGTTAAATGTTTCTTAATGATTTTTCTGCTTCCTCTGCAAGTTCCAATACTCGGGCCAATGTCTCGGTAATTAAAATGCCCATTTATTAAGACTTGCTCCCAGACTTAGAGCTTCTGCTATCTGCATTGGAGCTGAGCCTCTCTGTCTTTATTACCATGCAGAGGTTTGTAACTAGAACCTATAATTAGCTGGCACGTTCACTTTCTTTCTTTGCAAAGTTCAAGCAGTAAGTTTTAAACTTTAACACTGAATTATTCAAATACATTATACATATATATATATATATTGCTAAATATTAAGATGTACACCGTTTTGACGTTCCCTAATCTTGCTTGAACAAGGAATACGATTCTGTAGTAATTTTCCAGCCATATTTGTAGTTCAGCCATCTTCCCACAATGCTGAGGTCCAATTTCTCATAATACTGTATATAGTTAAATCTCTCCCAGACAGGTTTCTTGTGTTAGCGTGCATAAACCTAGTATTACTTGTGGTTAATTTACAGACTTTGATAAACTATTCTCCTCTATGATAATCACATTTATGACTCGTTTCCCCTTTCACATAGTTTTGCCCAATTTTAACCTAGTCATGCGTTCCTACCCCTCCCTTATGTATTCATTAATAAATTAATGTTTACAGTGTAACCCTTTTGAAATAAAAAAAATAACATGCGTGGTATAAAGGTGATACCTTTATTGGCTAACTAAGATAATCATAGCAAGCTTTCAGAACATTCTAGTTCCCTTTTGTTATTTTTTTTATTTCAAAAATGTTTACCTTGTAAACATTTTGACTGGCTAACACGGTACACCACCTTTTCCTGAATCTTAATAAATTAAATAAGATAGGGAGAAAATTAGGCTTCACAGCTCCCTTTCACTACATGAAAATAAGGAACGGAGACTTCTGGGTAATTTCCATGTTTCCATGGTAGCCCTTACAAAATGCTTTACCTAATTAAAGGTTTTTACAGCATTCCACAAGCTAAATGCAAAACCATAGAGCCAACCACAGATCGGTTTTGGCCTAATTGAGCCATCATCAGTGTAGTGTAGGCCTTTGGTTTTGCAGTGTGAAGCGCCTATCGTGTATTTTCATGTATTAATTAAAATCACGCTCACTTCAGCCATTTTGAAAAGGTTTCATCATAACTACCAGGTAGAAAGATTCCCACCTCTCTCCCTTTCAGTCTATACTTAACTCTGCCACATGTATTGTTTTGCTCTCTAATAAACCGGATCCCAAATCTCCTCTGTACCGTACAATCTGGCTCCCTGTTAAACAGCGCATTGTATGCAAAATCCTTCTCCTAACATTTAAATCCCTTCACTCTTCTGATCCTCCTTATATTTCCTCTCTAGTCTCCCCTTATTTTCCTGCCTGTACCCTTCGCTCATCGCAGAACCAGCTCCTGTACAGATCCCCCACTCGTACTGCTTCCTCTCGCCTTAAACCTTTCTCTCTTGTGGCTCCCATCCTCTGGAATTCTATTCCCCTCTCTCCGCATCAAGAAACCTCAATTAGCAGTTTAAATCTACCCTTACATCCTACCTATCTGGTAACCAGCACAGTCTATTATTGTTTTATTTGCACTGCATACGTCTCACTCCAGCACTTATACCCATTCCATTGTATCTGTGTGTTACCCACCTAACTAGAATGTAAGCTCTACGGGGCAGGGACCTCCTTACCTCTTGTGGCAAAGCCCTAGCGCTTCTAGTTATATAAGCTATATATTTATGTACTGAACTATGTATTTATCCCCCTTGTATGACTTTATTGTATTTTATACTGTACAGCGCTGCGTCCCCAAGTGGCGCTATATTAATAAACATATACATACATACACATACATAGAAAACACCTCTTTGCCCAGGTGAGTCTTGTCTACAGACACCACTACAGGAACTTTGGAAGGCAGAAGAATTATACAAGACAACAAATGCTTTTATTTGCAGATAATATGACAGCTTGATTTAAATATGTCCTGTCACGAGAAAACATATTCAGGTTAAGCCTTACATGCCAACAGTCCCCAAACATGTGGGACAGTCCTGGCCTTTGAACCTCAGTATCACAAATCCTAGTGATGTGCACAGATTGATCTGCAAAGGTCTGGAGTTGTATTACCAGTTCACTGCAGATCAGAGCAATTAAGCAGCAGTAAATATTTTACTTTGCATTCTCTCAGTGAGCAGTGGAATGTAAATCTAATGATTTACTGTTTGCTGTTCTTAACCCTTATTGTTCTGGCCAATGGATTAGCTTCTACATTTCTATTAGTTAATTTTCTCATTAGATGTAAATGGAATGTGCCTAAAGCTGGATACACACAGCAAAGGTCTATAAAAGATGACAGACAAAATCATAAAGATTCGGTCTTCCATTTATTAAAAGATCTTTATAACATTCGGGATGCACAATTCCTTCAGCCCTGGCCAACTCCCTATAGTATACTTTAGTACAGCGAGATAAGATGACCGTAGGCCAAGGAATTTTTCCAGAAGTTCAGAGCAATCCCAAGGTGACGGTGAACGCTTGCCGGCCTCGGGAATGCTCGGAATTGTGGAACACACTTTAAAAGAGGGCCAATTCCATTGGATCGAACGGGAGGCAGGCATAGCAGACATCTCACTCGGGAATGCTCGGAACTGCAAAACACACTTTAACTAAGGGCCAATTCCATTGGATCCAACGGGAGGCAGGTATAGCAGACATCTCACTCGGGAATGCTCGGGAATGCGCGGAACACACTTTAACTAAGGGCCAATTCCATTGGATCCAACGGGAGGCAGGTATAGCAGACATCTCCCTCGGGAATGCTCGGGAATGCTCGGAACTGCGGAACACACTTTAACTAAGGGCCAGTTCCATTGGATCCAACGGGAGGCAGGAATAGCAGACATCTCACTCGGGAATGCTCGGAACTGCGGAACACACTTTAACAAAGGGACAATTCCATTGGATCTAACAGGAGGCAGGCATAGCAGACATCTCCCCATGCCAAATCCATGCCATGTTGCTGATATATGATAAATGATAAGACTACAAGGCCCAAAAGTTGCAGCTCTCCTGCTGGTTGTGCCCCCACCTTTACCAAAACGTTTCCACCAAGTATGGAAGTATTAAACCATTTCAATAAACAACAATGATATTTTGTTTAACCCTACTGCATAAATAATTAACAAAAACTTAACAAATGGCGGAAGACAGAGATGTTCTCAGGGAATCATTAATTGATTTTTATGAACTGATTGTATGAATAAATTCATTCACTTGCAGATTAGAATACATAATGGACTGGAATATGTTATTAGACAAGACAGTTACATGTTTGAATAAAAGCGGGTTGTCACATGCTAGGCTGGATCAACATTGAACTGAAACAAATCCCTTGCAGACAGAGGTGGGACACGGATCTATCAAACCATAAAGATGGAATAAACTTCATGATAAATCTAAGAACAGAAAAAACAGGAGGGGACAAATGTGGGCACTTATGGCTACAACAAATAGGGGGCTTTGTCTTAAAGGTCATGTCCACTCTTAATACAAAAAACACCCACAATCCCAACTGCTATTTTTACTAGTTTATTACATGCCTTTGTAACCTAATATTTAATCATATGTTATTTTCCGTTCTGTCTTTTTATCAGCTTGAACATGTGCAGAAGAGGCAGAAGAGGAATCAGCAGTCAATCATTGGTTGTGATGTCAGCAATCACAGCCTTGATTGACTGCGTGGAGGGAGGGGCCAGCTTACAGAATCAGGACAGTATTTATCCTTAAATATCTGGTTAATAAAGCAGGTAATAAAGTGCAAAATATATTGGTTGGGGTTGGGGGCAGGTAACTGACAATTGAACAGTTTTGTGTTTTAAGGGTGTGCAGGTCCTTTAAAGGAGACTGAAATTAATAGTTTATTTAAAATCCTCTAAAAATGAAGACCCAAACTTTTATATTGTTTCATTCATGTTTGAAAGCTAAAAAGGAAATTAAAACCAGTCCAATCATTAGTGTTTCCTCTCTTAACATTTCCTCAGTCATTTTCTGCTGGTAATGTCCCATTCAAATCTATGGGGTAGGTGCCAAGTAAATATCTGGCTCACACAAGGTATTACCAGAAGCAGGAGGATCTTGGGAAGAAATGGAGGAGCAGCACTCAGAAACCCATTCATTTTTAGCTATCTGATAGCATTTGTAAGGTTAAAAATATAGCAGTTCACTTCATTACTCAGAGAAGCATCTGGATTTAATTTCCTTTTAAAGCCTCGTTCTCCTTTAAGGAGGAAATATGGTGTTTATGCCCAGTATGTTGTTGTATTTATGCTGAAATATCATGTTATTTGCGATAGTGCAATCTATTAAAAAATGACAGGTGTCTATTGATGTATATTGATGTCACTTGCTGATTCAGCCTTCAGCCCATATTTAATAAGTGAGGTTTTTTTCATGATAATCTCCACATATATCAAATGTGTATAATATCCAAACTATTTCCGTTCCAAGTCAACTCAAACAGAATTTAAACCAACTTATTGTATAGGAAATTATTGTGTGTTTCACTGTATAACTGGAGAAGAAAAACAGATTAGCGAATTGGGGTAACTGTTAACCTTTCTGTTTTGTTCACACAAAAACACACATGACAGTGACAGCCTGAATAGCCAAATGGTTACAAATGACAAGCTATTTATTTACACTAAAAAATTGCTGCAATTTAGCTGTTTTATATCATTTAAACATGCCATTGACGTATTCCCCATCAGAATGATAAAAGGGCTCAATTGAAATACTGTAGATGTAGCAATTGTCCCTGACAATTGATTAAAAATCAGACCATACAGTATTGAACACTGACTTGATTTGTGTAGAATGGAGATAAAAAAGAAAATAGGAAAATCAGAATAAAAAGATGAAGACCATGTTTGTAAACATTATTTAGGGACCAACAGAATATTATCAACTTCTGTGACTCCAAAATGATGAATGACTTACGGTACAAAATGATTGGATAGGGACCCGTGCTTTAAAATGAATCGATAGGAGCCTGTGCTTTAAAATGATTGGATATGGGTCTGTGCTTCAAAATGGTTGCATAGGGACTTTAATATTTTTGTTTAGAAAATGTTGACATACAGTAGTCTCTTGTTTCATTTATAACTTACCTATGCCGGTTTGCAGTAGGCAATACCAATAGTTCTAATCAATATATGTTCTATGAGGCAAGAAATGTTATTTTACTCTGTGCAGTGTTTGCTGACTCCTCCCTTCGCTATTATTCCCTACGGATAACCTCTTAATCTCACATTTGTTTTAGGATAAGTTTAATCACGAATGCTTGATAATGTATTGATTACTCCTATATCCCGGCAAGCATAGGCTGTAAAAATGAACTGAAACACTAAAACACATTTTTATAGTGCGGGGGGGATAGTAAAATGTATTTTTATAGTCAATACGGAATATATAGGTAGAAGAGTATATTATTGAACTTTTCATTTCCCATGTAACATAACAGCAATGCTTTTGAATTATTAACTGGGAAGGGTTTATATCTGGAATGCTGCCATTGGCATTCTCGTTTAAATCACTGCTGAGCTATCCAGTCCAATTGGAGCAGATTTTAAAGAAAAATAAAATAATTCCCACCCCAAAAACTGGCGGTCCCACCTGGCGGGGTCCCACCTGACTGGTATTTCACCATCAGGGCCAGTAAATGGTTGCTACTGTTGGAAGAAAAATGTAAAAAATGCCTGCCGTGTTTGTCATTTTATCTAGGCACTAAGACGCACCTCTGAACACCGATTGCACTGCCGCTATTTTTAACCAGGTGAGGTAGTGACAATTTTAACAGGCTTGTTCAATATGAGATGTGCAAAACATCTGATAGCATCCAATTGGTTGCTGAAGTTAACTCATGAGACATTTTTATTTACTGGTAACATACAGCACTGAGAATGACTGTTGGATGTGCCCATACACAGTACAATGCTATCGGCTCCCTATACTGTAGTAAAACAAGCCAGTAACAGAAAATTTCTGTCTTGCCCTGTAGGCAATGAAAACAATGGAGGACGTTTGTTAATTTCTGAACCTATCCATGCAAATTCACGATATTCACGGCAAATTCCATCGGAACCGCTAATGAAAATAAATGGGATATGTTACAGCAGGGTTTCTCACTGTGGAAAGTAAAACATTAGGTAAAATAAAGAGACCTTTATAACAAAAATGAAGTAAAGGTTATATTGGTATTGACTAACTGATATTTAAGGGACACTAAACCAATTTTATGTACTTTGTTAAGTACATGAAACATGTAGCTATTATTCCTGTGAATAATAGAATACCTGGTTAACAGTTATACACTTAACTACTGGCGATCCACTTGCGGCTTCTCCCCAGCAGATGGTGCTGTCCCAACTGAGCTCCTATCTTCTCTGCACACCAATACTGTTATCCGAGTGTTCTATTTTTCACAGGGAGTTGGGAATAAGCGTTCTCACCTCCCTGTGAATAATAGCTGCAGATTTCATGTACTTATGAAAATAAAACCGGTTTAGTGTCCCTTTAATCATGGCAAGTAATATATATATATATATATATATATATGGTGTTGAATGAAAAGTATGATGTAACAGGTATAGCAGAAACGTGGTTGAACAGTTCTCCCAACTGGGCTGTAAATTTAGAAGGATACGTCTTGTTTAGGCAGGACAGAGAAAAAAGTAAAGGGGGAGGAGTATGCGTTTATGTTAAAAAAAGAATTGAAGCCAAATTTAAAAGAAGAGATAACTGGCGATATGAATGTAAAAGTGGAGTCAATATGGGTGGAATTAGGCAACAGGAAAGGAGGTAATGTCATTGTTGGTGTCTGCTATAAGCCGCCAAATGCTAGCAGGGAGGAAGTGAGTCAGCTTCATATGCAGTTTGCAAGGGCTGCAAGTTTGGGAAGTGTGCTCATTATGGGGGACTTTAATTACCCTGACATTGATTGGTGTAGTGGAACTGCCAACACAGAAAAGGGCAGAAATGAGTTCCTGAATTTGCTGCAGTATAATTTTCTCTCACAGGTGGTTGAAGTTCCTACTAGAAAAGGAGCTCTGTTGGATATGGTAATATCTAACATCATGGAGTGTATTATAGATATAAAGGTAACTGGAGGCTTAGGGAATAGTGACCATGAAATAGTGTCGTTTGGAGTATGTTATCGAAAGGAAAAGTGCGCTGGGATAACAAAGACTTTTAATTTCGGGAAAGCAAATTTCCCCAGGTTAAAAGTAGCTCTTCAGAATGTCAACGGGATAATGTATTATCAGTTAAAGGTACTGAACAGAAGTGGACTGTGTTTAAAGGGATTTTAAGCCATTTCACATCTACCTTGGGAAATAAATGTAAAAAAAATAAATCCGCGCCCATGTGGCTGAATTCTGATGTAAAGAGGCAAATGGAAAGGAAGAAAAAGGAATTTAAAACCTTTAAGTCAGAGGGAACGGAAAGGGCCTTTAGGGATTATAAAAACTGTAACAAGGAGTGTAAGAAAGCAATCAAACTAGCTAAAATTAATAATGAACTTTGGTTAAAGCATCACTAAGCCTAAGCATTTTTTAAAAGTATGTTAATAGTAAGAAGATGAGGACTGAAAATGTGGCACCATTAATTAATGGGGATAAGTTAGTTACAGAGGATGGCGATAAAGCAAATGTCTTAAATATTTTTTTCCTCTGTATACACTAAAGAAGATCCAAGTACAGATATCATAGAGTATAGTAGCAATAATGGTATAAAAGATGCAAGTGCACTTTGGTTAACCGAGATATGATACAGAAAAAACTAAATAGGGTTAATATTAATCTCCTGGACCGGATAAAATACATCTTCGGGTCCTTAGGGAGCTAAGTTCAGTTTTAACTATGCCATTGTATCTTATTTTTGCAGATTCCCTCATGTTTGGAATTGGAAAAAGGCTGATGTTATTCCAATATTCAAAAAGGGTAGTCGTTCACAGCCGGGTAATTACAGGCCTGTAAGTTTAACTTCAGTGGTGGGGAAGATACTGGAAAGTAGCTTTTCAACCCAGAACACCTATACATTGAAAGATTCTCCTCAAGTTATTTGCATTTAGTAGACATAAGTATTAGATTTTGTAACAAAGGAGGCTTCCATGTTGTTGCCAGTACAACTCATAGTTCATGTTGGCTTCAAAGAGCCACGCCCCCTTGACCCCAGGATCCACTGTCTCTATACACAAAGTTTCTAGCTTCTGTTTCTGTGATCTTAGTTGAGTTGCTGATGGCGCACCATGTAAATGCTTAGGGGGAGATTCAATATGGGCCTTTTCCATCTAAAACCCACGTTAACCCGAAGAAATTTCGGGTTAAAGTGGGTTTAAGACGGATTTTAGAGCGCAGCGCCATTTCCAAATGTTTTTGGTAATAGCTATAGATGCAAAACCCCTACCGTAAAGTTTTGCGCTACATAGTAGCACGACACTTAACGGTACTGTAAGGGAGGCGTTTAACCCACGCTCTTACCTTAGCCCGATCCCGCGATGCAATAACTGACATAATCTCGTTTACGTCAGTTATTGTATCGCGGGATCGGGCTAAGGTAAGTAACGCGGCGTACAGAATTGAATCTCCCCCTTAGTTTTTAGGAACAAACACACCAAGAAGGCACAGGTTCTAATCCCCGAGTTTACTTATGAAACAATATAACATAGTCTGCTGCCTGAGTTTATTGCTTTTTTTGTTTGTTTGTTTCCATGTTTCTAGAAAAATATGTACAAACTTTATATATAGCAGCTCTGTTATTAATTTACCAACCAGCGTGAATTGCTGACAGTCTTCCAGTAGCAATACAAAATAGTGAACTGATTTTACTGAGATTTACTGAAATGTACAGCTGTCCATGCAAGTTTACTGATTGCGTGTTCTGCTAAATTGGATTAGTAAAAAAACTGACTATTGGGGCACAGGTTCTATACGCTCCCTTTGTTTTTATTATGTGTCTAGCAAAAGATAATGGGGCATATTTATAAATGCTTGTTAAGTTTTCACAGCCGTTTTCCCTGACCTTTCCGCATAAATCGCGTTTAACACGAAAAGTTAACGAGGCGTTAACTCCTCACACCGATACCCACCCGTTACCGCCGCTTCTATTTATAAAGCGGCGGTAACTGTTTCGCATTGCTAGTATCGGCCGTCGGATATGGGCAGGCATCTCCTCCCGGGGAGGCACGGCCACCTCGCCGTGGATGGTCGCATTCGCTACGGAGAGTGGCAGGGGTGTACACCCACCCTCGCCCCTGCGGCGGGTGCAACCACCTGCCGCCGCCCCCTTCCCAAGTTTTCATAAACTTTCTTGAAATCTGATTGGTTAATGTAAAGCATGTAAACCAAGCATTAAAAAATTGACCA
Organism: Hymenochirus boettgeri; assembly: GCA_019447015.1. Taxonomy (NCBI): domain Eukaryota; kingdom Metazoa; phylum Chordata; class Amphibia; order Anura; family Pipidae; genus Hymenochirus; species Hymenochirus boettgeri. Next base: position 58,110,591 of record CM033470.1, on the reverse strand, counting down.
ATCAGAAACGGATTAGCGTTTTCTGCAAACCTATATAAAGAGGTATCTCAGTAGATGCCATCGCAGTAGATGGCTGAAGATAGAAGAAAGAAGCGGCTGGCAACATCAGTTCCGCTAAGGCCGGCGGTGCCAGCAGGTTCACTGGCGGCCGCGGTGAGCCTACCTGGCATCGGCAACCTCAGTGGGGTTGGTGTTGCCACCCCGAAGACGTCGTGACGGATCAAGACGCTGACAACAACGGCCTTGTTGAGGTAGTCAGCGCCCGCTGGGGGTACCCCTGGCAGCCGCAGGGGTACCTCTTGGGGATCGGCGGCCTCAGTGGAGCTGGTGTCACCAGGTCTGGAAGAAAGAAGACGCCGCCCAAGGGCTCTTTTGAGAGTTGCTCACTGGGGGTCCCGGTTCGAGCTGCGGGACCCCCGCCAAAGGCACTTGTCAGTGCCGCAAGGACCCTTACAAGGGCTGGGGAAGGGGGTCCTGGTTCGAGCTGCTGGACCCCTAAGCCCCAAAAGGCCCTTCTCAGGGCCCCCGCTGGAGGGTGTCTCCACTCCTCCCAGCTGGCCCTTCCCCTCCCTGCCAGCGGCGGGGCAGGGGTCTTGAAAGGGGCTGCTGGCAGCCCCTCCTAGCCTCCTGTTCCGAGATTGCCGTGGGCGGGGAAGGGGTTGGGAGGGGCTGCTGGGAAGGGGGGCGGCAGCGGGTGGTCGCACCCGCCGCGGGTGGCGAGGGCGGGGTGGGCGACCTCCTTCCTGGCATGCCCTCCCAACCAGGATCGCCGGGAAGGGTTTATAAGTCCCTTCGCGGCGATACTGGACTTAGCGCATCCAGTATCGCCGCAAAGGGACTTAGAATTACCGCCACACATCGCGAAACACATCGGCGGTAATTTTTTTGCGTTATTTTCGTTTTTTTATAAATATGCCCCAAAGACTTTACATGTACTAGTTAATTACTTATTAGCCCTTGTGGCGTAGTAATTACTTATTAGCCCTTGGGACGTAGCGGTAGAAATCTTTGTTTTTAGAAAGACACAGTATAGAAGGCTGCTGGTTCGATTCCCTATACTAACTTTTATTTTTTGCTGAAATGCTAAATGTTCTGTTTCTTTCATCATGCTAGCAAAGACATACACTGCAAAGATTACCTTTCTTTTTTGTATGACAAATTGTTAGGGACAGGAGCATTTGTAATTTGTTTACACAAAAACTGCACTGAAATCTATGTTCTGTGTCAGAGGGAGGGATCTCTGAGCTGTAACATGATTGGCTGTCAGGAAGCAAGACTGCAGTTTCCTGTAAATGTGTACTGCGCACACTTTGTGGGGTGTTCCCAGATAAGGTGAATTATGGGAGCTGACCGCTTGTACTCACAGGTTATTTTCATAAATTACCCAGCATCCACAGCAAAGGGAGAGATGAGACACAGCTTGTTGTGTGTTTCTGAATGTGCTCTGTCTATTGGGACAATGTCGCCTGGGGACTTTAGTTCTCCTTTAATTGAGAACATATTCTAGAGTATGTTCCAAGGACTGACATTATGAGTAGTAACCAGCATGGATTTAGGAGGAATAGATCTTGTCAAACTAACTTGCTTGGCTTTTGAGGTAAGCAGAAATTTAGACTCTGGTATAGCAGTAGATGAAGTATACTTGGATTTTGCAAAGGCTTTTGATCCAGTCCCCCATAGACAACTAATGTATAAGCTAGGTTTGTTGGTCTGGGAAAGCACATTTGTACATGGATAGAAACTTAATTATATGAATAGGATGCAGAGAGTAGTTGTTAATGGGGCTTCATGATTATGGACTAAAGTGCTAAGTGGGGTTCCACAGGGTGATGGGGCCACTTCTATTTAATCTATTTGTTAATGATTTGGAAGTGGGTATTGTCAGCAAGGTTTCTGCGTTTGCTGATGAAATGATGATTGGGGGAGCTTGAATATAAAGAAAGACTGGATAAGTTACAATTATGTAAGGGGCTTGCGTGGGGATATGATTACTGTGTATAAATACATTAACGGGCCTTACAATAAACTATCTGGGGCATTGTTCACCAATAGAACATGTCTGAGGACACAAGGACAACCCTTAAGACTTGAAGAAGAAAGGTTAAGGCTTCAAGTTCGGAAAGGGTTTTTCACTGTGAGAACGGTAAGGCTATGGAACTGACTTCCAGTGGACGTTATGGCAGGTTCATTGGTCAGTTTCAAAAGAAAGCTGGATGAGTTTCTGCAAACAAGGAATGTTGCAAGTTACTGGTATTGATACATAAAGTAGAGTTGATCCACGGAAATTTCCTGTTGCCACTTGGAGTCAGGAAGGAATTTTTTCCCCTTCATAAATTTGTTGGTTTTTTTTTTTTCCTTCCTCTGAATCAACAGTTAGGCAGGAAATGAGGATATTGCTAGATGGTTTGGACTGGATGGACTTCATTTAACATCAAATACTATATTATATATTATAATATTATTATATGATTAAAGAGCATGTCCACACCCAAAACTACATTTGCCCCCACTACTGGTCCCACTGTGTAATGTTTAAAAATCTTTACCATACCTCTCTGCTCCAAATGGTTCTCCTGTAATGTCTGCCCAAAGTCCTAGAAAGTGAAGACCAGGAGCCTGGCAGGTAGGGAAAACATTTCCGCCTCTTAGGTGTCCTCTGAGAGGTTTGTGGCTTGCTAAGTGCAGCCCCCCCCTCTCTCTTACTCCCACCCAGTCCCTGTTTTCTCCATGGTTTCCTAGCGTGAAATCCATTTGCTCTAGTGTAGGGGACCCTCCTTCACCCCCAGCCACTATAGTAGTTTGTAAAAAGACTAATCCAAACTCTACTATACACCTTGTTCCCCGGGCGTTCTACACTGCTGGAAGCCGCATCCGTGATTGGCTGCCTCTCAGCCAATCACAGACACGGCTGCTGGTATAGGCCCCTGCTTGCAGTTTCATGCTAGCAGAGGGCCGTGTCTGATTGCCAGGGGAATGAGGCTGTGTAAGTACAGTTTGGTTTAGTTTTTTTACAAACTACTATAGCGGTTGGGGGTGGGAGAGGGTCGCCTACACTACAGCAAATTTTGAAAAAAGAGGTGGACATGCCCTTTAATATATACTGTTGATGTATTTGGTCATGGTTACCCATTCAGGAATCCCCCTATTGAAAATCATGCACTTACCCCTGAAATGCACATGTGTTAGCAAGTCAATGTTATGGCACCCATACACAATAGTTTATGCTACTGTATGTGATCACTAGCAATTGAAAATACCTTGCACCCTTATTTATTTGATGTCTATTATTGTTTGGCATGCACGGTAAATATAGGAATAGGTGGAAAGTTTTTAAGGGTATGTCAACTCATTTTTTAACTACTATTTTTTCTGTTTAAACTGAAGAACGGGAGGGATATGAGCTATGGTGGTACTAATTTATCTGTGCTTTGCCTCATCTTAATCTATAATTGAATACATGTAAGTAGTACTTACTCTGATTTGTGTGTGTTGCTGCATGCCTTTAATCTAGCACACATTTTGTTTAGGAGCAGTATCCCCCTCCCTCTTTTAACCACTCCCACTTCCATCCGACCTGACATTTTTTGCACAAACCAGCTGTCAAGCCTGCACACAGCATACAGTATTCCAACTGTCAAATCTCTGTCACTATTCCAGCTACAGTAAAACTACTCACAGAACAATAGTTTTTGAGAGCAAGGAACTTGATTGACAGCTGAAATATAAGACATTTTAGATTGGATATCTAAAGTAATAGGGGGTAGATCAACAACAACAAAAAAATACAGTGGTGGTTGGGAAGAATTATAGTTTCCAGCTATGGTCAATTTAAAATAACCTATTTTTTCAGTATAGATGCCCTTTAAAAGGCATGTCCACCCCCAAAACTATAATCCCCCCCAGTAATGGCCCCATCATGTAGTGTAATAAAATCCCTACCTCACATCCCAGCTCCATATGGTTCTCCTGTAGTCCCCCCCCCAAAGACCCAAAAACTGCCCACCAGGAGGATAGCAGAGTCCATATAGGACTCTGCCTCCTACCTGGCCTCCGGGAGAAGTTTGGCATGCGTACTGCAGCCCTTCTCCCCCTCCCTCTCCCTCCCAATTAGGATTCCCTCCCCCTAGCATAAAACCCTTTCCATATAACATTCCCCCTATCCCCCCAGCCCCAACCGCTATATTTTTATTATTAGAAAGTGCCCCAAACATTACTTACCTTCCCTCTTTCCTCCACCCAACTGAACTCCCGGCAGCCGCATCCGTGATTGGCTGTCGCTCAGCCAATCACAGATGCGACTGACGGTCCCGCCCCTCTGCTTGCATTTTCTCGCAAGCAGAGAGCCTGGCAGTGCGGCGGAGGAAAGAGAGAAGGTAAGTAAAGTTTGGGGCACTTTCTAATAATAAAAATATAGCGGTTGGGGCTGGGGGGACAGGGGGAATGTTATATAAAAAAAAAAATTCAAGGGTGGATATGCCCTTTAATGTTTAGTGAGTAATGTTTTCTGCACAGCCTCACCATAGACATTGCTCTGCTTACGCATCTCCCCCTCCCTCCCCCCTGCCTACTTTTCTTTGCAGATTGTCTTAGTTGTTGCAGAAAGTGTGCTGGCAGCCAGCCAAAGAACCTAGTAAGAGGTCATGGATGGAGAAGATTAACATTTCTTCTGGGGTGACAGGTTTTTCCCTATAAATGCTGTGATTTTAAATGATGATTTCTCATAATCTACAGCTCAGATTTAGAATCCAATTTTAAAGATTCCCTTTAAGGCAAAGAGGAAATTAAGGAAATCTAAGGTGGTTCAATACAACTTGTGTGTCTGCAGTTACACTGTAACATTGGTCAGAATGTTCACCCTCTGCTATTAAGGGGGGATAGTGCTGAAGTCACATTGAGGGGATAAGCACATACAGAACCAAAGTAACTAATAGTGGGAAGATGTGCACCTCCTTAAAAATGATGTTTTGCTTTTGTAAGAAAAAAACTCGCAATAGACTTCTATTCTGCCAGTCTGAGACATGATAAATAGCTTTTACCTCTGTAAACACATTTCATACCTACATTTGAGGGATACACCAGGGAGCCATCGCATGTAATGCTGGGGATGTTAAACTACGGACTATATTAACTTTTCAGTACGCTCATGGGGCCAGTTACCCGTGTTCGGATTTCTAATTACATATTATGGTAAAATATTGCTTCCGTGTTTTCATTATGTTTAGTTATGCTTATTGCTAGGAGACTTGAGGATTATGCTAAGTAGTTTTATACCTTGGGAATCCGTATTCTATTCATTAGGCTTTTCGCACTTAGGAGTTAAATTACTTTTGGTGTTTGGAAATATTGACGCTATCTAACAAATAACCCTTCAACAGAGAACATTTGTGTTTTTACATCCTAGAGGAGCAGCAAACATAACATAGCGATAAATACAATACGATGTCTTAGGATGGTTACTGTGTGTGCAGATCTCCTCTATATATATAATTAATATGTCTCTTAATGTATACTTCTACTGTAGTTATACAGATCCATCTGTTTGGTGGGGGTGTAGAATGTAACTAGAGTATAATACATATACATGTATAATACATAAATAAATTAATAACCTTAAAGGATATGTGCACCTTTTTTCAATCACCTTTTGTCTTTCTCCTTTAATGTTTTCATTTCCATTTTTTTACTTTTTCCAGTCTAATTTCATCATATAGTAAGGAATCTTGATTGGGATATTTACAGATTGATCTGCTCAAGTAGTGATGGACTCGAACTCGAACCAGAACCTTAGTTCAGGTTGAACTTTATGAGTTTGTACGAACTCGAACTATCCAAACTACGAACTAGTTTGGGTTTTTCAAACTTGTGGACTTATTTTCGATAATTTTCAAATGGGTAACCCTCGAATGTATCCTTTGATTTCGGTAACTCTCGAATGTATCCTTTGATTTTGGTAACCCTCGAATGTATCCTTTGATTTCGGTAACTCTCAAATGTAGCCTTCGATTTCGGTAACCCTCGAATGTAGCGTTTGGTAGCCCTCGAATGTAGCGTTCGGTAACCCTCGAATGTAGCGTTCGGTAACACTCGAATGTAGCGTTCGGTAACAGCTACACCAATTGCGTTCGGTAACACTCGAATGTAGCGTTCGGTAACACTCGAATGTAGCGTTTGGTAACACTCGAATGTAGCGTTCGGTAACACTCGAATGTAGTGTTCGATAACACTCGAATGTAGCGTTCGGTAACACTCGAATGTAGCGTTCGGTAACACTCGATGTAGCTTTGAACACTCGAAACTTTTGGGGGGGTACAGCGTTCTGTAACACTCGAATGTAGTGTTCGATAACACTCGAATGTAGCATTCTATTTCGGTAACCCTCAAATGTATCATTCGTATCAGTACAAAAACACAAAATAGGTGGGACAAAGCAGACATTGAAATTTTAATGTGAGATTGTGTCAGACAAAAAACAATTTGCAACCATAATTTACTTTTAAAAAGGAACATATTTAGAAATACAGGTTTACTTCATTATACTTTTGTGGCTCTGTACAGGGCCCCTTATCTAATGAGGCAGAGTGAGACATTTTTGGCGGCGTCTCTATGGTAATGGGGAAAGGCCGCAGGGGTAAAAAAAACAGTCCTTTTGCACATGCTAAGAGTGCAGGGAGTGCTCTTACCCCATCGATCCCCCATAAGTATCGCCCAAACCCGATGTGGCGATCACTGGGAATTTACCTCTGTAGTGCTGGGAGCCTGATCCCCTGCAGTCTGCAGGGAGTCCCTGTGATGTCAGAGGACTTCCTATGACCTCCCCTGGTTTTCCCCCAAACAGCCCTGGTGGTCTAGTCAAAGAAGTTAACATGTGATCTGCACTGATCGCAAGTTTACGGATGAAAGACTTCCATTCACAAATTGAATTTCCCTGGCGGTCCAGTGTAAGGTACTGTACCGCGATCTCCATTTAGATTGCAGCTCAGTACCTGCTATAGTAAGCTGTCAGTGAGATAGATCTAAGAGATCCATTCACAAATAGAGCCGGTCAAGTGGAGGCACTGCACTGTGATCAGCTCTTTGATCACAGTTCAGTACTTGCTAGATAGTAAGCTGTCACACTGACATCTTACAATAGTATTTGTGAATAGAGATTTTTGTTTTTTAAAAATTGTTATTCAAAGACTTAAGAAAAATGAAAGGCACAGATCAATATTAGGTCACTTCTGGTCACCTAAGTATTAATCTTTGGAGAAAAAATCACTGATCAAATTTCAACTTCTAGAATGGGCATTGATGGCTGTATACCAATTTTGTTATTATTCCCAAAGATAATCATCAGATCATTGTTGGGAATGATAAAAAAAATTAAAGTGAAACACATTTCCAAAAAAACCTTAAAGTGATAAGCTTTGATGCCCTTTTCCAAGCTGCACAGAAACTGCCCATGCTGTGTGGGGCACTTATATAATATGGTATCTGTGTGGGGGCCGTTTATATTACAATTGTTTTCTTCTTTACTTTCCCCATTAACCACCAGTTTACTTTTCTCAGTTATTCAACTTTTTCTTTCAATGTTAACCACCAGATTCGCAGATATCTGCTAACTATCTATCTATCTATCTATCTACCTATCTATCTATCTATCTATCTATCTATCTATCTATCTATCTATCTATCTATCTATCTATCTACCTATCTATCTATCTATCTATCTATCTATCTATCTATCTATCTATCTATCTATCTATCTATCTATCTATCAATGGAATTATCTATCTATCTATCTATCTATCTATCTATCTATCTATATCTGTATGTCTGTCTGTCTGTCTCTCTATCTATCTATCTATCTATGGCATTATCTATCTATAATTGTGAAGGTTATATAGATTTAGTGACAGATTGGGCCATATTTATAAAGGCTTGATATCGCTAAATAGTAATACTGCGCCTTTACTAATCGTAAAACCACCATAATTGTACAATCACCTATACAATACCATTGCCATAGTAGTAAATGTACGGCCATACTTTTACGCTAACTCACAATATCTGAGACTTCCGATTTCAAGGGTTAGCAGCCAGGATATTTCAAGGCTGAAATGTCAGATTCCCTGGTGCTTCTAATAAAGATTCCATATAAAATTGCTTAGATAGATAGATAGATAGATAGCATATGTAAAGCATAGGGAAAACACTCGTGACTGCGCATTTCCCTCAGTTGTGGCCGGCTCCCAATATTTTAGGTACCATGGCCGAGCAAATTTCTTTCATTTAAAACGTTGCTAATTTTGCCCCAAGCAACCAGATCTTATTTAACATTTGAAAGCTAACATCTAATTGGTTGGGGCAAAATTAGCACCATTTTAACGATAAGAACCTTTATTGAATAACCCTGATTGTTTATGTTAATGGCTTTTAGTTGGCCAGATCTTTGTTTAGCACCAGATGTGAATAGGGCTGCTAGAGGGCTGACTTTTCAAGCCACAGAGATGCACAGGCAGCACAGTCAGATTTACATTAACATGGTTAATAACATTAAAAATGGTTTGTTTGTTTCTCCTGCCATTTGTGTGTTTAAAGGCAAATATGAATTTATGAAATGTTCTGCTAAATCTATACACACGACTATGGTCTGTAACTGACGGATAAAGACTTCTTGCAGTTAATAATAATAGAGTGTGTAGTGTGCAGACGGTGGGTACATGATTGTTTGGCTTGGGATTTCCTGATATTTCCATTGTACCATGGCTAAGCTATTAACTGTCTTTCTCTATCAGACACACAGTCGCTCTATGATGAAGTGCGTTCTGTCTATAATCATTAGAACGTTTTGTTCTGAACTTCTGGGTGATGCTGAGTTTGCAGTTGGCACGTTGGGGAAACAAAGCTCCTGCTAAGCAGTTCAAATACTGGGCAGCAATAAGCACCGGTGTCATGGTTGACCTTGCAGCATTTGTAAAGAAAGCCCAGGTTACCTGCTTTGGACAGCTATGAAACTTTTATTACACTAATCCATTATGTTGGATATAGGTGGATAATATACCTACTGTAAGGGCTCGTTTACACAGCATGTGTTTCTGTCAGTTTGTATCCATTTTTTTCATACATTTGTATCCATTTTTTAACAATGTGTATTCCATAGATTTCTATAGAAAATGTATGAAAAAACGGACAGAAATGCTGCATGCGGTGCGTTTTTTAAACGGACTGGAATGGATTGTAACGCAGCAGGTGTGAACGATATTATGAAATCCTATGGGGTTTTATTTTTTTAAAAGCACCTGCGTTTGAAAAACGGATACAAACTGATGTAGTGTGAACGAGCCCTTAATTATAAGGATATTAAATTTTACAGAGGATTCCGGGACCATATAGAAGGGCACGAAACTCTGAGGTGACATTTTTATTATTATGGATTTATATAACGCCAACATCTTCCGTAGCACTTTACAATTACATGGATACATTCACATCAGGCCCTGCCCCGAAGAGACCATGACCCTCCTCCACTGTAATATCCCTTATATATTACACTGTAAGGGGATTATTATACCTTATATATTACACTGTAAGGGGCGCATTATCCCTTATATATTACACTGTAAGGGGATTATTATACCTTATATATTACACTGTAAGGGGATTATTATACCTTATATATTACACTGTAAGGGGCGCATTATCCCTTATATATTACACTGTAAGGGGCGTATTATCCCTTATATATTACAATGTAATGGGTACATTATCCCTTATATATTACACTGTAAGGGGTGTATTATCCCTTATATATTACACTGTAAGGGGATTATTATACCTTATAAATTACAACTGTAAGGGCGTATTACCCTTATATATTACAATGTAATGGGTACATTATCCCTTGTATATTACACTGTAAGGGGCGTATTATCCCTATATATTACAATGTAATGGGTACATATCCCTTGTATATTACACACTGTAAGGGGCGTATTATCCCTTATATATTACAATGTATGGGAACATTATCCCTTATATATTACACTGTAAGGGGATTATTATACCTTATATATTACACTGTAAGGGGCGTATAATCCCTTATATATTACACCTGTATGGTTACATTATCCCTTGTATATTACACTGTAAGGGGCGTATTATCCCTTATATATTACACTTTAATGGTACATTATCCCTTGTATATTACACTGTAAGGGGCGTATTATCCCTTATATATTACACTGTAAGGGATTATTATACCTTATATATTACACTGTAAGGGGTGGATTATCCCTTATATATTACACTGTAATGGGTAACTTATCCCTTGTAATATTACACTTAAGGGACGTTTATCCCTTATATATTACAATGTAATGGGAATTATCCCTTATATTTACACTGTAAGGGCGTATTATCCCTATATATTACACTGAAAGGGGCGTATTATCCCTTATATTACACTGTAAGCTGCGCATTATCCTTATATATTACATACATGTAGGACACATTATCCCTTATATATTACACTGTAGGGGATTATTATACCTTATATTACACTGTAGGGGCGTAATTATCCCTTATATATTACAATGTATGGGTACATTACCCTTGTATATTACACTGTAAGGGGCGTATTATCCCTTTATATTACAATGTAGGGAACATTATCCCTTATATATTACACTGTAAGGGGCGTATTATCCCTAATATATTACACTGTAGGGGCATATTATCCCTTATATATTACACTGTAAGCTGCGCATTATCCTTATATATTACACTGTAAGGGACACATTATCCCTTATATATTACTGTAAGGGACACATTATCCCTTATATATTACACTGTAAGGGCACATTATCCCTTATATATTACACTGTAAGGACCTAATATCCCTTATATATTTACACTGTAAGGGTCACATTATCCCTTATATATTAGACTGTAAGTTATATATTACACTGTAAAGGCACAATTATCCCTTATATATTACACTGTAAGAAGCTGTATTATCCCTTATATTTACACTGTAAGGGGCGTATTATTCCTATCCTTATATATTACACTGTAAGGGGCACATTATCCCTTATATATACACTGTAAGGGGGCATTATCCCTTATATATTACACTGTAAGGGCGCATTATCCCTTATATACTTACACTGTAAGGGCGCATTATCCCTTAATTATTACACTGTAAGGGGGCATTATCCCTTATATATTACACTGTAAGGGGCACATTATCCCTAAATTACGCTGTAAGGGGCGCATTATCCCTTATATATTACCCTGTAAGTGGCGCATTATCCCTATATATTACAACACTGTAAGGGGCGCATTATCCCTTATATATACCCTGTAGGGGCGCATTATCCCTTATATATTACACTGTAAGGGGCGCATTATCCCTTATATATTACACTGTAAGGGGCGCATTATCCCTTATATATCACACTGTAAGGGGCGCATTATCCCTTATATATTCACACTGTAAGGGGCGCATTATCCCTTATATATTACACACTGTAGGGGCGCATTATCCCTTATATATTACACTGTAGGGGCACATTATCCTTATATATTACTCTGTAAGGGAAACATTAACCCCTATATATTACACTGTAAGGGGTGTATTATTCCTTATATATTACACTGTAAGGGGCGTATTATCCCTTATATATTACACTGTTTTTCCTTTAGTAGAAGTGAAGAATGGATTAGCCCAGGACTGTCATTCACACTTGGTACGAGGAAAGGTCATTTATTGTTAAAAAATATTTCTCGCATTTCATGGATTGACTTTCTCTTGGGAAATCTCTTAAACAAAGATCTGATGATTGGATATGTCTAATCAAATATGCCTATAGTGATTATTCAGTCCTGCACCAATTGCCATGCACTGTAGATATTTCCTGCCGAAAGCATTTCCTATCCTTCTCAGAATGGAGATTTAAATGCATCTCATGAGCCCAGACATTAAGACAATCCCCCACAGACCACATCCAATGCCAAAAAAACAGATCTGCATTTTATTTGATTCAAAGAGAGACGCACTTTCACAAAAAGGCATAAAATACATTCAAAAAAAAGTTAATATAGTGCATAAAAAAATCCCTTCTTCCCTCAGCCTCCTTGACCTTGCTTTGCAATGTTATATGAAAGATTTTGACTTCAATTTATCTGGATTAGGAACATCTGTGACATTTTTCCATTAATCCACTCGTTACAGTTTGATTTTGTGCAGCAGGGCGGCCCTCACAGCGCCATTCGCCGTTTCTGTGGGAAGATCCAGGAGGCGAAACATTAATCCCAAATTCTGCTTTCACACAGTTTGATCGTTATATTAACATGTTGGAAGAAATTAGAAATTAAAAGAGAAATGTCAGATCATTTGAATTTTTTTTATTCTTAAATGTTTTTATTTCCTCAACAGCCAGAACAATGACAGGTACTTACTGTGTCCAGAACAATGACAGGTACTTACTGTGTCCAGAACATGACAGTACTAGGTGACTGTACTACTGTGTCCAGACAATGACAGGTCTTACTGTGTCCAGAACAATACAGTTAGCTTACTTGTCCAGAACAATGACAGGTACTTACTGTGTCCAGACAATGACGGTACTTACTGTGTCCAGGACAATGACAGTTACTTACTGTGCCCAACAATGACAGGTACTTACTGTGTCCAGAACAATGACAGTACTACTGTGTCCGAACAATGACAGGTACTTACTGTGTCCAGAACAATGCAGGTACTACTGCAAACAATGACAGGTCTTACTGTGTCCAGAACAATGACAGGTACTTACTGTGCCCAGAACAATGACAGTACTTACTGTGTCCAGACAATGCCAGGTACTTACTGTGTACAGAACATGCAGGTACTTACTGTGTCCAGGACAATGACAGGTACTTACTTGTCCCGAACAATGACAGTACTTACTGTGCCCAGGACATGACAGGTACTTACTGTTCCCAGAACAATGACAGGTACTTACTGTGTCCGAACAATGACAGGTACATACTGTGTCCAGAACAATGACAGTACTTACTGTGTCCAGAACATGACAGGTACTTACTGTGCCCATAAACAATGACAGGTACTTACTGTGTCCACAACAATGACAGGTACTACTGTGTCCATGACAATGACAGGTACTTACTGTGCCCAGGACAATGACAGGTACTTACTGTGCCCGGACAATGACAGGTACTTACTGTGTCCAGAACAATGACAGGTACTTACTGTGCCCAGAACAATGACAGGTACTTACTGTGCCCAGGACAATGACAGGTACTTACTGTGCCCAGGACAATGACAGGAACTACTGTGTCCAGGACAATGACAGGTACTTACTGGCCCAGAACAATGACAGGTACTTACTGTGCCCAGGACAATGACAGGTAATTACAGTGTCCAGTACAATGACTGTATTACTGTGTCCAGGACAATGACAGGTACTTACTGTGTCCAGGACATGACAGGTACTTACTGTGGCCCAGGGCCAATGACAGGTACTTACTGTGTCCAGAACAATGACTGTCTTACTGTGCCCAGAACATGACAGGTACTTACTTTGCCAGAACAAAGACAGGTACTTACTGTTGGTCCAGGACAAATGACAGTACTTACTGTGCCCAGGACAATGACAGTACTTACTGTGCCCAGGACAATGACCGTCTTACTGTGCCCAGGACAATGACAGGTACTTACTGTGCCCAGGACATGAAAGGTACTTACTGTGCCCAGGACAATGACAGGTACTTACTGTGTCCATTACAATGACAGGTACTTACTGTGCCCAGAACAATACAGTACTTACTGTGCCAGGACAATGACAGGTACTTACTGTGTCCAGAACAATGACAGGTCTTACTTGTGCCCAGGACAATGACAGGTACTTACGTGCCCAGACAATGAAAGGTACTTACTGTGCCCCAGGACAATGACAGGTACTTACTGTGTCCATTACATGACAGTACTTACTGTGCCCAGAACAATGAAACAGGTACTTACTGTTCCAGGACAATGACAGGTACTTACAGTGTCCAGCAATGACAGTACTTACTTTGCCAGAACAATGACAGGTACTTATTTGCCCAGAACAATGACAGGTACTTATGGTGTCCCAGAACAATACAGGTACTTACACTGTGTCCAGAACAATGACAAGTACTTACTGTGTCCAGAACAATCACAGGTACTACTGTGCAGAACAATGAAGTACTATACTGTGTCCACACAATGACAGGTACTTACTGTGTCGCAGAGACAATGACAGGTACTTACTGTGTCCAACCAATGCAGTACTTACTGTGTACAGAACAATGACAGGTACTTACTGTGTCCAGAACAATGACAGGTACTTACTGTGCCCAGACAATGACGGGGTACTTACTGTCCCAGAACATGACAGGTACTTACTGTGCCCAGAACAATGACAGGTACTTACTGTGCCCAGGACAAATGACAGGTACTTACTGTGTCCAGAACAATGACAGGTACTTACTGTGCCCAGAACATGACAGGTACTTACTTTGCCCAGAACAATGACAGGTACTTACTGTGTCCAGGACAATGACAGGTACTTACTGTGCCCCAGGACAATTGACAGGTACTTACTGTGCCCAGAACAATTGCCAGGTACTTACTGTGCCCAGGACAATGACAGGAGGTACTACTACTGTGCCCAGACAATGAAAGGTACTTACTGTGCCAGGACAATATGACAGGTTACTTTACTGTGTCCATTACAATGACAGGTACTTACTGTGCCCAGAACAATGACAGTACTTACTGTGCGCCAGACACACGACAGGTACTTACGACTCGTGTCCAGGACAATGCAGGTACTTACTGTGCCCAGACAATGACAGGTACTTACTGTGCCCAGAACAATGTAAACGGTACTTACTGTGTCCAGACAATGACAGGTACTTACTGTGCCAACATGACAGGTACTTACTGTGCCCAGACAATGACAGGTACTTACTGTGCCCGAGCAATGACAGGTACTTACTGTGTCCAGAACAATGACAGTTACTTACTGTGCCTCAGGATCAATGACAGGTACTTACTGTGTCCAGGACAATGACAGTACTTACTGTGCCTCAGACAATGACAGGTACTTACTGTGTCCAGAACAATGACAGGTACTTACTGTGTCCCAAGAGCAATGACAGTACTACTGTGCCCAGGCACAATGACAGGTACTTACTGTGCCCAGGACAATGACAGGTACTTACTGTGTCCAGACAATGAGCAGGTACTTACTGTGTCCAGACAATGACAGGTACTTACCTGTGCCCCATAGTAAACAATGACAGGTACTTACTGTGGCCGCTTAGGAACAAATTGACAGGTCACTTACTTTGCGCCAGAACATGACAGGTACTTACTGTGTCCAGGACAATGACAGGTACTTACTGTGCCCAACACATGACAGGGTACTTACTGTCCCAGGACAATGACAGGTACTTACTGTGTCCAGGACAATGACAGGTACTTACTGTGTCCAGACAATGAGCAGGTACTTTACTGTGCCCAGACAATGACAGGTACTTCCTGTGTCCATAGCAATTGCAGGTACTTACTGTGCCCAGAACAATGACAGGTACTTACTGTGCTCCAGTGACAATGACAGGTACTTACTGTGTCCAGGACAATGACAGGTACTTACTGTGCCCGACAATGACAGGTACTTACTTTCCAGACAATGACAGGTACTGTGTCGCCAGAACAATGACAGGTACTTACTGTGGCCCCAGACAATGACAGGTACTTACTGTGTCCAAGGACAATGACAGTATACTTACTGTGCGCCCAGAACAATGACAGGTACTTACTGGTGCCGTCATGGACAATGACAGGTACTCTTACTGTTCGCAGACTGACAGGTACTTACTGTGCCAGACAATGACAGGTACTTACTTGTCCGAGGACAATGACAGGTTACTTACTGTGTCCCAAAACAATGACGAGTGTACTTTACTGTGCCCAGGACAATGACAGGTCTTACTGTGTCCCAGACACAGACAGGTACTTCTGTGTCCAGGACAATGACAGGTACTTACTGTGTCCAGAACAATGACAGGTTCTGTCCTGTCAGACTTATGCAGGTACTACTGTCCAGGAACATGACAGGTACTTACTGTGCCCGAGACAATGACAAGGTACTTACTGTGTCGCAGAACAATGACAGGTACTTACTGTGCCCAGAACAATGACAGGTACTTACTGTGCTCGCATGTAGAGCAACTGACAGGTACTTACGGTGCCTCAGAACATATGACAGGTACGTACTGTGTCCAGAACAATGACAGTACTTACTGTGTCCAAACAATGACAGGTACTTACTGTGTCAGGTACAAATGCATGACTTCACTGTATCGCTATAACAATGTGGCCATGTACTGTGGCCAAACGAAGGTTACTTACTGTGTCAGACCTATATGACAGGGTACTACTGCTGTAACTTCCAGACCAGGTATGAGCAGGTGCCTTATCTGTGTCCTGAAGGTCAACATGACAGGGGTAGTACTTCTGTGTCCCATGAACAATGACAAGTACTTTACTGTGTCCAGGACAGATGACAGGTCTACTGTGTCGCAGTACAACATGCCTAGTTACTTATGTATCAGTAACAAGTACTCAGCTGTGCCCAGACAATTACAGGTACTTCGTGTCCAGAACTATTAGCAGGTCTTAGTCCTCCGTAACCATTACAGTACTTACCAGGGAGGACGGGACTTCTTTTGCGTGGGCAACATACAATGGCCCTATCACTCTAAATCACAAAATGTTTGACCACGCCGCTTTGCTAGTCCAAGCACCGTTGTTTAAGTTATGCCATTTTAAAGCTATTTAACGTGGTGCATGCCACAGATCTTTTCGAGTGTATGATGTGGTTAAGATAACTAACAGTCACTAGCACTGGCAAATAGACATGGAGGCGTCGTGATAACACTGGTCTATTGATCTGAAGGGGATGGATACACTGGCTAATGATCTGTAGGGTTGACATTAATCATAAATAATTATGATTGTGGTGCATGTCAGCTCCCAATGTCAGTAAGGGAAAGAAGTTATGCACAGATGAGGAGTCGTCTGTTCCTTGCCCATGTTAGATTTAGAAGCGGATGCGTGTCCGTGAAGCATGTTACTTTCTAATAGCTTTTGTGGCACCCAAATTTTTCATTGGAGACCAGCCGCAGGGGCATTTGCCCCTCCCTACTGGGCCTATTCTCTCCCCTGGTACTTACTGTGCCCAGAACCAATCACAGTACTTACTGTGTCCATAACAATGACAGGTATATATTGTTCCAGAACAATTACAGGTACTTACCATTCCAGAAACAATTACAGATACTTACTGTCCCTGTAACAATTACAGGTAGCTTAATGGGCACACAGCAATTAAAGGTACTTGTGCCCTGAACATTACAGGTAATTACAGTGCCCAGATCAATGACAGGTTACTTACGGTGTCCAGACTACTACAGGTAGCTACGTGCCCAGACAATTTCGGCACTTTCTGTCTCCAGAACAATCGGGCGGGGCCATGCACATGTGTTATGAATGACATTTGCGGAATTTCGACTAATTCGAGTCATCCATCATGAACATCATCAGCCAAAATGTGTTTTGCTATGTTTGTGGCAGGCACTTGTGCATCGGCCCTTGTCCGCCAAATGATGATGTGTGTTCGGGGCCTTACTGTGCAGCACAACAATTGCAACTTCTCAGCAAAAGATATTTATTCTGAAAGGGGCAAACAGTGAAGGTCAATAACAAAGCAATGAGGACCACATTACTTTACATATCACAACATATGCATACAACTTTTCAGGAATGGCAATTTCCCTTCCTCAGGTAACATAGTGCTTCCCGACCATCGTATGTATATGTTGGTTTGTCACTTAATAAATTGAAGTTATCACTTTAAGATGTGTGGTCCTCCATTGCTTCGTTCTTGCTTGGAGGGCAGGATGATGGCACCTACCTACTTGTACTGACTAAAAGTCTAACAACGGTGTGCTAGAGAGTACCTTTGGACATGTAGTAAGCACAATGCAGTGAAGACTTATATTAGTAGTATATGAAGCTGAAAGGCTTGACTACACAACTAGGCTAATAACAGAGGCTGATTAACACTGGCTAATTGAATTAATAGGGCTGTGACTGACGACATTGCTAATGATCTGTGAGAGCTGACTAGCAGCTGGCTTTAATGAACTGAAGAGCTGACTACACCGCTAATGACTGGAGACTGGATTACACTGGATAATAAACTGAGGGCCTAGCTAATACGGTTAATGAAACTGAGGAGCTGATTAGCCACTGGCATGAATGACCTGAAGACTGGCTACGCCTGGCTAGTGCCGGAACGACTGACAACACTGGCTAATGAACTGCGATGACGAGTACATGGCTATATTAAGCTGAAGGGCTGGACACACTGCGTATGAACTGAGAGGCTGACTACACTGGCATATGAACTGAATGGGCTGACTACACTGGCTAATGAAGCTGGAGACTGACTACATTGGCTCATAAACTGTAAGGTCTGACTACACTGGCTTATTAACTGAGAGCTGACTACACACAGTGGCTAATAAACTGGAAGGGCTGACTACGTGGCAATGAACTGGAGGCTGACTACATCTCGCTAATGAACTGCACAGACCGCCCCTACCAAATCAGCTTGTTCACTTCGAAGTGGCCCCTCCTAATATTCAGTTCTGTTTCTCTCGTCTCTTCCCACTCGAGCCATGAGCCGTAAAGAACAAAGTAAGTTTGTGTTTGTCAGCCATGGAAGAAGATCCTTTTTTGCAGTTGCGAGGGTCCTACCACCTCGCGATACTGGACCGCGCGCTGTTTCTCTGCTAGCAAGTATGGCGCATTTCAGTCCTTTGCGGCTGCTTTAAATTGGGGGTGCCAGCGGCACATTGTATCATAACCCCTTTTGTGGAGGTATTCAACAAGGAAGCATTGGTTGCACTCCTCTTTGTGGAAATAAACACTTTCTCTAAGATCATTATCAACCTAGATTGTAGCCAGACAGTGAAGTAACCGTGAAGGCGGATAATATATCCGAGTTGCAGAATCCGATTTGAGGTAGGGGGCGAATCGGAGAAATATCAAATACCTATATAATTAGGGAACAAATCTAAATATATGGAGGGTACTTTCACACCATTGTATGTTTCGAGGTGCATTCAAATCTTGGTTAAAAAATTATTGTTTTTGCCGTATTCGTCCAATATACGTGTAGTAAAAAGAAAAAGGGGATCTTCCATCTTCTCTGTGCGGATAGCAGACACATAGTAGAGTAATCCATCAAAAGGGCTTGTCCACTAAATAACTGGGCGGTTCCATAAAAAGTATTACAGTAGCTCTGGATCGCTGATTTGTACGATTGTTTAGTGGAGACCGCTGACATTGTAGGAGTTAGGGTTAAATTAGTGGGCTGCCTTGGTAAATAGAGAGATGGGTCGATAGTATGTGTTTACCCGCCTTTCTGTTGTAGGTATCATTCTGCATTTAACAAGTTTAAAATAACTGTTGTAGAAGCAACTCTGTTCGGCTATTACTGGTCAGTCGCGGCAGCCCTAATATAGCAAACAATAACAGGACTTCAGCTTAAATCACATGTTTTCATCCATCAGCGCCAATCTACTGAAATCCCATAAATAGCACCTACATACAGCGTGTTCCAACTAAAACCCAACTTTTAATGGTAGAAAGGCCCTTCTCATACACTAACTGCATCTGTAAGTAAGACCGCAGTAACAATTCAGTAAGCTATTGGGTAGGCAGGGGCTACTTACAACCTTGCTACGGCTGCACTTTCATTTAGGGAGATTTTATCTGCGCTAGTTTTAATGGACCTAGTTACATTCTCATTTACAGTATATTGCTCCAACATTTCGTACTCCTTGTAATGGGTACATTATCCCTTGTATATTACACTGTAAGGGGCGTATTATCCCTTATATATTACAATGTACATGTAATGGTACATTAATCCCTTTATATTAACACTGTAAGGGGCGTATTATCCCTTAATAATTTTAAATGTAATGGGAATACATTAACCCTTATATATTACACTGTAAGGGGATTATTATACCTTATAATTACAACATGTAAGGGCGTATTATCCCTTATATATTACAACTGTAATGGGTAACATTATCCCTTATATTAAACACTGTAAGGGGCTATTATCCCTTATATATTAACACTGTGTAATGGGTACATTACCCTTGTATATTACACTGTAAGGGGCGTATTATCCCTTATATATTACACTGTAAGGGATTATTATACCTTATATATTACATACATGGCAGGGGTGTATTATCCCTTATATATTACACTGTAATGGGTACATTATCCCTTGTATATTACACTGTAAGGGGCGTATTATCCCTTATATATTACAATGTAATGGAAACATTATCCCTTATATATTACATGTAATGGGGCATTATCCCTAATATATTCACTGAAGGGCGTATTATCCCTTATATATTACACTGTAACTGCGCATTATCCCTTATATATTACACTGTAAGGGACACATTATCCCTTATATATTACAAACTAAGGGGATTATTATACCTTATATATTACACTGTAAGGGGCGTATTATCCCTTATATATTACATGTAATGGGTACATTATCCTTGTATATTACACTGTAAGGGCGTATTATCCCTTATTATTACAATGTAATGGGAACATTATCCCTTATATATTACACTGTAAGGGGCGTATTATCCCTAATATATTACACTGTAAGGGGCATATTATCCCTTATATATTACACTGTAAGCTGCGCATTATCCCTTATATATTACACGTAAGGGCACATTATCCCTTATATATTACACTGTAAGGGACACATTATCCCTTATATATACCTGTAAGGGGCTACACATTATCCCTTCTATACACTGTAAGGCCTAATATCCCTTATATATTACAACTTAAGGGTCAACTTATCCCTTATATATTAGACTGTAGTTTATATTACACTGTAAGGGCACTTATCCCTTATATATTACACTGTAAGAGCGTATTATCCCTTATATATTACACTGTAAGGGGCTATTATTCCTTATATATTACCTGTAAGGGGCACATTATCCCTTATATATTACACTGTAGGGGCGCATTATCCCTTATATATTACCCTGTAAGGGGCGCATTATCCCTTATATATTACACTGTAAGGGGCGCATTATCCCTTAATATTACACTGTAAGGGCGCATTATCCCTTATATATTACACTGTAAGGGTCACATTATCCCTTATATATTACGCTGTAAGGGGCGCTACACTGTAAGGGGCGTATTATCCCTTATATATTACAATGTAATGGGTACATTATCCCTTGTATATTACACTGTAAGGGGCGTATACTGCCAACACAGAAGGCACAGAAATGAGTTTCCTGAATTTGCCTGCGTATAATTCTTACTCTCACAGTGGTTGAAGTTCTACGAGAAAAGGGCGTCTGTTGGATATGTTAATATCTCGACATCAGGGAGTGGTATTTATAGAATAAAAGGTACTGGAGGCTTAGGGAATAGTGACCATGAATAAGTGGTCGTTTTGGAGTAAATGTTTATCGAAAGGAAAGTGGCGCTTGGGATAACAAGACTTTTAATTTCGGGAAACAATTTCCCCAGTTTAAAAGTAGCTCTCTGAAATGTTCACGGGATATGTATTATCCGTTAAAGGTACTGACAATTGGGACTTGTGTTTAAGGGATTTTAAAGAGCCATTCACTCTACCTTGGGAAATAAATGTAAAAAAATAAATCCGCGCCCATGTGGCTGAATTCTGATGTAAAGAGGCAAAGGAAAGGAAGAAAAAGGAATGTAAAACCTTTAAGTCAGAGGGAACGTAAAGGGCCTTTAGGGATTATAAAACTGTACAAGGAGTGTAAGAAAGCAATCAAACTAGCTAAAATTAATAATGAACTTTGGTTAAAGCATCACTAAGCCTAAGCATTTTTTAAAAGTAATGTTAATAAAGAAGATGAGGACTGAAAAATGTGGCACCATTAATTAATGGGGATAGTTTAGTTACAGAGGATGCGATAAAGCACATGTCTTAATATTTTTTTCCTCTGTATACACTAAAGAAGATCCAATTACAGATATCCTAGAGGTATAGTAGCATAATGGTATAAAAGATGCATTGCACTTTGGTTAACCGAGATATGATACGAAAAAACAAATGGGTTAATATTAATCTCCTGGACCGGATAAATACTCTTCGGTCCTAGGGAGCTAAGTTCAGTTTTAATACTATGCCATTGTACTTATTTTTGGCAGATTCCCTCATGTTTGGAATTGGAAAAGGCTGATGTTATTTCCAATATTCAAAAGGGGTATTCGTCACGCCGGGTAATTACAGGCCTGTAGTTTTAACTTCAGTGGTGGGGAAGATACTGAAAGTAGCTTTTCACCCCATCACCTATCATTGAAAGATTCTCCTCAAGTTATTGGCCTTTAGTAGACAAAGTATTAGATTTTGTAACAAAGGAGGCTTCCATGTTTTTGCCAGTACAACTCATAGTTCATGTTGCTTCAAAAGCCACGCCCCCTTGACCCAGGATCCACTGCTGTCTCTATACACACAATTTTACTACTTCTGTTTCTTCTGATCTTAGTTTGAGTTCTGATGGCGCACCATGTAAATGCTTAGGGGGAGATTCAATATGGGCCTTTCCATCTAAAACCCACGTTAACCCAAGAAATTTCGGGTTAAAGTGGGTGTTTAAGACGGATTTTATAGCGGCAGCGCCATTTCCAATGTTTTTGTAATAGCTATAGATGCAAAACCCTAACCGAAAGTTTTGCGCTACATAGTAGCACGACACTTAACGGACTGTAAGGAGGCGTTTAAACCCCCCCTACCTTAGCCCGATCCCCGCGATGCATAACTGACATAATCTCGTTTACGTCAGTTATTTACGCGGTCGGGCAAGGTAGTAACGCGCGTACAAATTGAATCTCCCCCTTATTTTAGGAACACACCACCAAGAAGGCCAGGGTTCTAATCCCCGAGTTTACTTATGAAACAATATAACATAGTCTCCTGCTGCCTGAGTTTATTGCTTTTTTTGTTGTTTTGTTTCCATGTTTCTAGAAAAATATGTACAAACTTTATATATAGCACTCTGTTATTAATTTACCACCAGCGTGAATTGCTGACAGTCTTCCAGTAGCAACAAAATAGTGAACTGATTTTACTTAGATTTACTGAAATGTACAGCTGTCCATGCAAGTTTACTATGGCGTGTTCTGCTAAATTGGATTATAAAAAAACTGACTATTGGGGCACGGTTCTATACGCTCCCTTTTGTTTTTATTATGTGTCTAGCAAAAAGATAATGGGCATATTTATAAATGCTTGTTAAGTTTTCACAGCCGTTTTCCCTGACCTTTCCGCATAAATCGCGTTTACACGAAAAGTTAACGAGCGTTAACTCCTCACAACCAGCCGATACCCCCCCCGTTATCCCCCGCCGCTTCTATTTATAAAGCGGCGGTAACTGTTTCGCATTGCTAGTATCGGCCGTCGATATGGGCAGGCATCTCCTCCCGGGAGGCACGGGCCACCTCGCCGTGGATGGTCGCATTCGCTACGGAGAGTGGGGGGTGTACACCCACCCTCGCCCCTGCGGCTGGTGCAACCACCTCGCCGCCCCTTCCCAAGTTTTCATAAACTTTCTTGAAATCTGATTGGTTAATGTAAAGCATGTAAACCAAGCATTAAAAATTGACCATCAGAAACGGATTAGCGTTTTCTGCAAACCTATATAAAGAGTATCTCAGTAGATGCCATCGCAGTAGATGGCTGAAGATGAAGAAGAAGCGGCTGGCAACATCAGTTCCGCTAGGCCGGCGGTGCCAGCAGTTTCACTGCGGCCGCGGTGAGCCTACCTGGCATCGCAACCTCAGTGGGGTTGGTGTTGCCACCCCGAGACGCGTGAACGGATCAAGACGCTGACAACAACGGCCTTGTTGAGGTCAGCCGCCCCGCTGGGGTACCCCGGCAGCCGCAGGGTACCTCTTGGGGATCGCGGCCTCATGGAGCTGGTGTCACCAGGTCTGGAAGAAAGAAGAACGCCGCCCAGGGCTCTTTTGAGAGTTGCTCACTGGGGGTCCCGGTTCGATCTGCGGGACCCCCCAAAGGCACTTGTCAGTGCCGCAAGGACCCTTACAAGGGCTGGGGAAGGGGGTCCTGGTTTCGAGCTGCTGGACCCTAACCCCAAAAGGCCCTTCTCAGGGCCCCCGCTGAGGTTGTCTCCACTCCTCCCAGCTGGCCCTTCCCCTCCCTGCCAGCGGCGGGGCAGGGTCTTGAAAGGGCTTGCTGGCAGCCCTCCTAGCCCTCCTGTTCCGAGATTGCCGTGAGCGGGAAGGGTTGGGAGGGCTGCTGGTAAGGGGGGCGGCAGCGGGTGGTCGCACCCGCCGCGGGTGGCGAGGGCGGGGTGGGCGACCTCCTTCCTGGCATGCCCTCCCAACCAGGATCGCCGGGAAGGGTTTTATAAGTCCCTTCGCGGCGATACTGGACTTAGCGCATCCAGTATCGCCGCAAAGGGGACTTAGAATTACCGCCACACATCGCGAAACACATCGGCGGTAATTTTTTTGTCGTTATTTTCGTTTTTTTATAAATATGCCCCAAAGACTTTCATGTACTAGTAATTTACTTATTAGCCCTTGTGGCGTAGTAATTACTTATTAGCCTTGGGACGTAGCGGTAGAAATCTTTGTTTTTAGAAGACACAGTAATAGAAGGCTGCTGGTTCGATCCCTATACTAACTTTTTATTTTTTGCGAAATGCTAAATGTTCGTTTCTTTCATCATGCTAGCAAAGACATACACTGCAAGATTACCTTTCTTTTTTGTATGACCATTGGTTAGGGACAGGAGCATTTGTAATTTGTTTACACACAAAACTGCACTGAAATCTATGTTCGTGTCAGAGGGAGGGTCTCTGAGCTGTAACATGATTGGCTGTCATGAAGCAAGACTGCAGTTTCCTGTAAATGTGTACTGCGCACACTTTGTGGGGTGTTCCCAGATAAGGTGATTATGGGAGCTGACCGCTTGTACTCACAGTTATTTTTCATAAATTACCCAGCATCCCACAGCAAAGGGAGAGATGAGACACAGCTTGTTGTGTGTTTCTGAATGTGCTCTGTCTATGGGACAATGTCGCCTGGGGACTTTAGTTCTCCTTTAATATGAGAACATATTCTAGAGTATGTTCCAAGGACTGACATTATGTATGTAACCAGCATGGATTTAGGAGAATAGATCTTGGTCAAACTAACTTTGCTTGGCTTTTATGAGGTAAGCAAAATTTAGACTCTGGTATAGCAGTAGATGAAGTATACTTGGATTTTGCAAAGGCTTTTGATCCAGTCCCCCATAGACAACTAATGTATAGCTAAGGTTTGTTGGTCTGGGAAAGCACATTTGTACATGGATAAAAATTAATAATGAATAGGATGCAGAGAGTAGTTGTTAATGGGGCTTCATGATTATGGACTAAAGTGCTAAGTGGGGTTCCACAGGTGATGGGCCACTTCTATTTAATCTATTTTTAATGATTTGGAAGTGGGTATTGTCAGCAGGTTTTCTCTGCGTTTGCTGATGAAATGATGATTGGGGGAGCTTGAATATAAGAAAGACTGGATAAGTTACAATTATGTAAGGGGCTTGCGTGGGATTATGATTACTGTGTATAAATACATTAACGGGCCTTACAATAAACTATCTGGGGCATTGTTCACCAATGAACATGTCTGAGGACACAAGGACAACCCTTAAGACTTGAAGAAGAAAGGTTAAGTTCAAGTTCGGAAGGGTTTTTCACTGTGAGAACGGTAAGGCTATGGAACTGACTTCCAGTGGACGTTTGGCAGGTTCATTGGTCAGTTTCAAAAGAAAGCTGGATGAGTTTCTGCAAACAAGGATGTGCAAGTTACTGGTATTGATACATAAAGTAGAGTTGATCCACGGAAATTTCCTGTTGCCACTTGGAGTCAGGAAGGAATTTTTTTCCCCTTCATAAATTTGTTGGTTTTTTTTTTTTTCCTTCCTCTGAATCAACATTTTAGGCAGGAATGAGAGATATTGCTAGATGGTTTGGACTGGATGGACTTCATTTAACATCAAACTATATTATATATTATAATATTATTATATGATTAAAGAGCAGTCCACACCCAAAACTACATTTGCCCCCACTACTGGTCCCACTGTGTAATGTTTAAAAATCTTTACCATACCTCTCTGCTCCAAATGGTTCTCCTGTAATGTCTGCCCAAAGTCCTAGAAAGTGAAGACCAGGAGCCTGGCAGGTAGGGAAACTTTTCCGCCTCTTAGGTGTCCTCTGAGAGGTTTGTGTGGCTTGCTAAGTGCAGCCCCCCCCTCTCTCTTACTCCCACCCATTCCCTGTTTTCTCCATGGTTTCCTAGCGTGAAATCCATTTGCTCTAGTAGGGGACCCTCCTTCACCCCAGCCACTATATTAGTTTGTAAAAAGACAATCCAACTCTACTCTATACACCTTGTTCCCCGGGCGTTCTACACTGCTGGAAGCCGCATCCGTGATTGCTGCCCTCTCAGCAATCACAGACACGGCTGCTGGTATAGGCCCCTGCTTGCAGTTTCATGCTAGCAGAGGGCCGTGTCTGATTGCCAGGGGAATGAGGCTGTGTAAGTACAGTTTGGTTTAGTTTTTTTACAAACTACTATAGCGGTTGGGGGTGGAGAGGGTCGCCTACACTACAGCAAATTTTGAAAAAAGAGGTGCATGCCCTTTAATATACTGTTGATGTATTTGGTCATGGTTACCCATTCAGGAATCCCCCTATTGAAAATCATGCACTTACCCCTGAATGCACATGTTGTTAGCAAGTCAATGTTATGGCACCCATACACAATAGTTTATGCTACTGTATGTGATCACTAGCAATTGAAAACCTTGCACCCTTATTTATTTGATGTCTATTATTGTTTGGCATGCACGGTAAATATAGGAATAGGTGAAAGTTTTTAAGGGTATGTCACTCATTTTTTAACTACTATTTTTTCTGTTTAAACTGAAGAACGGGAGGGATATGAGCTATGGTGGTACTAATTTATCTGTGCTTTGCCTCATCTTAATCTATAATTGAATCATGTAAGTATTACTTACTACTCTGATTTGTGTGTGTTGCTGCATGCCTTTAATCTAGCACACATTTTTTAGTAGAGCAGTATCCCCCTCCCTCTTTTAACCACTCCCACTTCCATCCGACCTGACATTTTTTGCACAAACCAGCTGTCAAGCCTGCACACAGCATACAGTATTCCACTGTCAAATCTCTGTCACTATTCCAGCTACAGTAAACTACTCACAGAACAATAGTTTTTGAGAGCAAGGAACTTGATTGACAGCTGAAATATAAGACTTTTAGATTGGATATCTAAAGTAATAGGGGGTAATCAACACAACAAAAAATACAGTGGTGGTTGGGAAGAATTATAGTTTCCAGCTATGGTCATTTAAAATAACCTATTTTTTCAGTATAGATGCCCTTTAAAAGGCATGTCCACCCCAAACTATAATCCCCCCCAGTAATGGCCCCATCATGTAGTGTAATAAAATCCCCCTCACATCCCAGCTCCATATGGTTCTCCTGTAGTCCCCCCCCCCAAAGACCCAAAAACTGCCCACCAGGAGGATAGCAGAGTCCATATAGGACTCTGCCTCCTCACCTGGCCTCCGGGAGAAGTTTGGCATGCGTACTGCAGCCCTTCTCTCCCCTCCCTCTCCCTCCTCCTAAGTGGTCCCTAGCTAAAACCCTTTCATATAACATTCCCCCTATCCCCCCAGCCCCACCGCTTATTTTTATTATTAGAAAGTGCCCCAAACATTACTTACCCCTCCCTCTTTCCTCCACCCAACTGAACTCCGGCAGCCGCATCCGTGATTGGCTGTCCGCTCAGCCAATCACAGATGCGACTGACGGTCCCGCCCCTCTGCTTGCATTTTCTCGCAAGCAGAGAGCCTGGCAGTGCGGCGGAGGAAAGAGAGAAGGTAGTAAAGTTTGGGCACTTTCTAATAATAAAATATAGCGGTTGGGGCTGGGGGGACAGGGGGAATGTTATATAAAAAAAAATTCAAGGGTGGATATGCCCTTTAATGTTTAGTGAGTAATGTTTTCTGCACACCTCACCATAGACATTGCTCTGCTTACGCATCTCCCCCCTCCCTCCCCCCTGCCTACTTTTCTTTGCAGATTGTCTTAGTTTGTTGCAGAAAGTGTGCTGGCACCAGCCAAAGAACCTAGTAAGAGGTCATGGATGGAGAAGATTAACATTTCTTCTGGGGTGACAGGTTTTTCCCTATAAATGCTGTGATTTTAAATGATGATTTCTCATAATCTACAGCTCAGATTTAGAATCCAATTTTAAAGATTCCCTTTAAGGCAAAAGGAAATTAAGGAAATCTAAGGTGGTTCAATACAACTTGTGTTGTCTGCAGTTACACTGTACATTGGTCAGAATGTTCACCCTCTGCTATTAAGGGGGGATAGTGCTGAAGTCACATTGAGGGGATAAGCACATACAAACCAAAGTAACTAATAGTGGGAAAGATGTGCACCTCCTTAAAATGATGTTTTGCTTTTGTAAGAAAAAACTCGCAATAGACTTCTATTCTGCCAGTCTGAGACATGATAATAGCTTTTACCTCTGTAACACATTTCATACCTACATTTGAGGGATACACCAGGGACCATCGCATGTATGCTGGGGATGTTAAACTAGGACTATATTAACTTTTCAGTACGCTCATGGGCCAGTTACCCGTGTTCGGATTTCTAATTACATATTATGGTAAAATATTGCTTCCTGTTTGTTTTCATTATGTTTAGTTATGCTTATTGCTAGGAGACTTGAGGATTATGCTAAGTAGTTTTATACCTTGGAATCCGTATTCTATTCATTAGGCTTTTCGCACTTAGGAGTTAAATTACTTTTGGTGTTTGGAATATTGACGCTATCTAACAAATAACCCTTCAACAGAGAACATTTGTGTTTTTACATCCTAGAGGAGCAGCAAACATAACATAGCGATAAATACAATACGATGTCTTAGGATGGTTACTGTGTGAACAGATCACCTATATATATAATTAATATGTCTCTTAATGTATACTTCTACTGTAGTTATACAGATCCATCTGTTTGGTGGGGTGTAGAATGTAACTAGAGTATAATACATATACATGTATAATACATAATAAAATTATAACCTTAAAGGATATGTGCACCTTTTTTCAATCACCTTTTGTCTTTCTCCTTTAATGTTTTCATTTCCATTTTTTTTACTTTTTCCAGTCTAATTTCATCATATAGTAAGGAATCTTGATTGGGATATTTACAGATTGATCTGCTCAAGTAGTGATGGACTCGAACTCGAACCAGAACCTTAGTTCAGGTTGAACTTTATGAGTTTGTACGAACTCGAACTATCCAAACTACGAACTAGTTTGGGTTTTTCAAACTTGTGGACTTATTTTCGATAATTTTCAAATGGGTAACCCTCGAATGTATCCTTTGATTTCGGTAACTCTCGAATGTATCCTTTGATTTTGGTAACCCTCAATGTATCCTTTGATTTCGGTAACTCTCAAATGTAGCCTTCGATTTCGGTAACCCTCGAATGTAGCGTTTGGTAGCCCTCGAATGTAGCGTTCGGTAACCCTCGAATGTAGCGTTCGGTAATACTCGGATGTAGCGTTCGGTAACACTCGAATGTATCGTTCGGTAACACTCGAATGTAGCGTTCGGTAACACTCGAATGTAGCGTTCGGTAAACACTCGAATGTAGCGTTCGGTAACACTCGATGTACGTTTGGTAACACTCGAATGTAGTTCGGTAACACTCGATGTAGTGTTCGATAACACTCGAATGTAGCGTTCGGTAACACTCGAATGTAGCGTTCGGTAACACTCGAATGTAGCGTTCGTAACACTCGAATGTACGTTTGGTAACACTCGAATGTAGCGTTCGGTAACACTCGAATGTATGTTCGATAACACTCGAATGTAGCATTCTATTTCGGTAACCCTCAAATGTATCATTCGTATCAGTACAAAAACACAAAATAGGTGGGACAAAGCAGACATTGAATTTTAATGTGAGATTGTGTCAGACAAAAAACAATTTGCAACCATATTTACTTTTAAAAAGGAACATATTTAGAAATACAGGTTTACTTCATTATACTTTTGTGGCTCTGTACAGGGCCCCTTATCTAATGAGGCAGAGTGAGACTTTTTTGGCGGCGTCTCTATGGTAATGGGGAAAGGCCGCAGGGGTAAAAAAACAGTCCTTTTGCACATGCTAAGAGTGCAGGGAGTGCTCTTACCCCATCGATCCCCCATAAGTATCGCCCAAACCCGATGTGGCGATCACTGGGAATTTACCTCTGTAGTGCTGGGAGCCTGATCCCCTGCATCTGCAGGAGTCCCTGTGATGTCAGAGGACTTCCTATGACCTCCCCTGGTTTTCCCCCAAACAGCCCTGGTGGTCTAGTCAAAGAAGTTAACATGTGATCTGCACTGATCGCAAGTTTACGGATGAAAGACTTCCATTCACAATTGAATTTCCCTGGCGGTCCAGTGTAAGGTACTGTACCGCGATCTCCATTTAGATTGCAGCTCAGTACCTGCTATAGTAAGCTGTCAGTGAGATAGATCTAAGAGATCCATTCACAAATAGAGCCGGTCAAGTGGAGGCACTGCACTGTGATCAGCTCTTTGATCACAGTTCAGTACTTGCTAGATAGTAAGCTGTCACACTGACATCTTACAATAGTATTTGTGAATAGAGATTTTTGTTTTTTAAAAATTGTTATTCAAAGACTTAAGAAAATGAAAGGCACAGATCAATATTAGGTCACTTCTGGTCACCTAGTATTAATCTTTGGAGAAAAAACACTGATCAATTTCAACTTCTAGAATGGGCATTGATGGCTGTATACCATTTTGTTATTATTCCCAAAGATAATCATCAGATCATTGTTGGGAATGATAAAAAAAATTAAAGTGAAACACATTTCCAAAAAACCTTAAAGTGATAAGCTTTGATGCCCTTTTCCAAGCTGCACAGAAACTGCCCATGCTGTGTGGGGCACTTATATAATATGGTATCTGTGTGGGGGCGTTTATATTACAATTGTTTCTTCTTTACTTTCCCCATTAACCACCAGTTTACTTTTCTCAGTTTATTCAACTTTTTCTTCAATGTTAAACCACCAGATTCGCAGATATCTGCTAACTATCTATCTATCTATCTATCTACCTATCTATCATCTATCTATCTATCTATCTATCTATCTATCTATCTATCTATCTATCTATCTACCTATCTATCTATCTATCTATCTATCTATCTATCTATCTATCTATCTATCTATCTATCTATCTATCTATCAATGGAATTATCTATCTATCTATCTATCTATCTATCTATCTATCTATATCGTAGTCTGTCTGTCTGTCTCTCTATCTATCTATCTATCTATGGCATTATCTATCTATAATTGTGAGGTTATATAGATTTAGTGACAGATTGGGCCATATTTATAAAGGCTTGATATCGCTAAATAGTAATACTGCGCCTTTACTAATCGTAAACCACCATAATTGTACATCACCTATACAATACCATTGCCATAGTAGTAAATGTACGGCCATACTTTTACGCAAACTCCACAATATCTGAGACTTCCGATTTCAAGGGTTAGCAGCCAGGATATTCAAGGCTGAAATGTCAGATTCCCTGGTGCTTCTAATAAAGATTCCATATAAAATTGCTTAGATAGATAGATAGATAGATAGCATATGTAAAGCATAGGGAAAACACTCGTGACTGGCGCATTTCCCTCTTTGTGGCCGGCTCCCAATATTTTAGGTACCATGGCCGAGCAAATTTCTTTCATTTAAAACGTTGCTAATTTTGCCCCAAGCAACCAGATCTTATTTAACATTTGAAACTAACATCTAATTGGTTGGGGCAAATTAGCACCATTTTAACGATAAAACCTTTATTGAATAACCCTGATTGTTTATGTTAATGGCTTTTAGTTGGCCAGATCTTTGTTTAGCACCATATGTGAATAGGGCTGCTAGAGGCTGACTTTTCAAGCCACAGAGATGCACAGGCAGCACAGTCAGATTTACATTAACATGGTTAATAACATAAAAATGGTTGTTTGTTTCTCCTGCCATTTGTGTGTTTAAAGGCAAATATGAATTTATGAATGTTCTGCTAAATCTATACACACGACTATGGTCTGTAACTGACGGATAAAGACTCTTGCAGTTAATAATAATAGAGTGTGTAGTGTGCAGACGGTGGGTACATGATTGTTTGGCTTGGGATTTCCTGATATTTCCATTGTACCATGGCTAAGCTATTAACTGTCTTTCCTATCAAACACACAGTCGCTCTATGATGAAGTGCGTTCTGTCTATAATCATTAGAACGTTTTGTTCTGAACTTCTGGGTGATGCTGAGTTTGCAGTTGGCACGTTGGGGAAACAAAGCTCCTGCTAAGCAGTTCAAATACTGGGCAGCAATAGGCACCGTTGTCATGTTTGACCTTGCACATTTGTAAAGAACCCAGGTTACCTGCTTTGGACAGCTATGAAACTTTTATTACACTAATCCATTATGTTGGATATAGGTGGATATATACCTACTGTAAGGGCTCGTTTACACAGCATGTGTTTTTCTGTCATTTTGTATCCATTTTTTTCATACATTTGTATCCATTTTTTAACAATGTGTATTCCATAGATTTCTATAGAAAATGTATGAAAAAACGGACAGAAATGCTGCATGCTGCGTTTTTTTAAACGGATAATGGATTGTAACGCAGCAGGTGTGAACGATATTATGAAATCCTATGGGTTTTATTTTTTTAAAAGCACCTGCGTTTGAAAACGGATACAAACTGATGTAGTGTGAACGAGCCCTTAATTATAAGGATATTAAATTTTACAGAGGATTCCGGGACCATATAGAAGGGCACGAAACTCTGAGGTGACTTTTTTTATTATGGATTTATATAACGCCAACATCTTCCGTAGCACTTTAACAATTACATGGATACATTCACATCAGGCCCTGCCCCGAAGAGACCATGACCCTCCTCCACTGTAATATCCCTTATATATTACACTGTAAGGGGATTATTATACCTATATATTACACTGTAGGGGCGCATTATCCCTTATATATTACACTGTAAGGGGGATATTATACCTTATATATTACACGGAAGGGATTATTTACTATATATACAACGTATGGGATATTTACCTATATATTACACTGTAAGGGGATTTTATAACCTTTATATATTACACTGTAAGGGCGCATTATCCCTTATATATTACACTGTAAGGGGCGTATTATCCCTTATATATTACAATGTAATGGTACATTATCCCTTATATATTACACTGTAAGGGGTTTTATCACCTTATATATTACACTGTAGGGGATTATTATACCTTATATATTACACTGTAAGGGGCGTATTATCCCTTATATATTACAATGTAATGGGTACATTATCCCTTGTAATATTACACTGTAAGGGGCGTATTATCCCTTATATTTACAATGTAATGGGTACATTATCCCTTGTATATTACACTGTAAGGGGCGTATTATCCCTTATATATTACAATGTAATGGGAACATTATCCCTTATATATACACTGTAAGGGATTATTATACCTTATATATTACACTGTAAGGGCGTATTATCCCTATATATTACACTGTAATGGTTACATTTCCCTTGAATTACACTGTAAGGGGCGTATTATCCCTTATATATTACACTGTAATGGGTACATTTCCCTTGTATATTACACTGTAAGGGGCGTATTATCCCTTATATATTACACTGTAAGGGATTATTATACCTTATATATTACACTGTAAGGGGTGGTATTATCCCTTATATATTACACTGTAATGGGTACATTATCCCTTGTATATTACACTGTAGGGGCGTATTATCCCTTATATATTACAATGTAATGGAACATTATCCCTTATATATTACACTGTAAGGGCGTATTATCCCTATAATATTACACTGAAAGGGGCGTATTATCCCTTATATATTACACTGTAAGCTGCGCATTATCCCTTATATATTCACTTGTAAGGGACACATTATCCCTTATATATTACACTGTAAGGGGATTATTATACCTTATATATTACACTGTAGGGGCGATTATCCCTTATATATTACAATGTAATGGGTACATTATCCCTTGTATATTACACTGTAAGGGGCGTATTATCCCTTATATATTACAATGTAATGGGAACATTATCCCTTATATATTACACTGTAAGGGGCGTATTATCCCTAATATATTACACTGTGGGGCATATTATCCCTTATATATTACACTGTAAGCTGCGCATTATCCCTTATATATTACACTGTAAGGGACACATTATCCCTTATATATTACCCTGTAAGGGACACATTATCCCTTATATATTACACTGTAGGGGCACATTATCCCTTATATATTACACTGTAAAGGACCTAATATCCCTTATATATAACATTGTAAGGGTCACATTATCCCTTATATATTAGACTGTAGTTATATATTACACTGTAAAGGGCAACATTATCCCTTATATATTACACTGTAAGAAGCGTATTATCCCTTATATATTACACTGTAAGGGGCGTATTATCCCTTATATATTACACTGTAAGGGGCACATTATCCCTATATATTACACTGTAAGGGGCGCATTATCCCTTATATATTACACTGTAAGGGGCGCATTATCCCTTATATATTACACTGTAAGGGGCGCATTATCCCTTATATATTACACTGTAAGGGGCGCATTATCCCTTATATATTACACTGTAAGGGCACATTATCCCTTATATATTACGCTGTAAGGGGCGCATTATCCCTTATTATTACCCCTGTAAGTGGCGCATTATCCCTATATTTTACACTGTAAGGGGCGCATTATCCCTTATATATACCCTGTAAGGGGCGCATTATCCCTTTATATTACACTGTGGGGCGCATTATCCCTTATATATTACACTGTAGGGGCGCATTATCCCTTATATATTACCCTGTAAGGGGCGCATTATCCCTTATATATTACACTGTAAGGGGCCGCATTATCCCTTATATATTACACTGTAGGGGCGCATTATCCCTTATATATACACTGTAGGGGCACATTATCCCTTATATATTACTCTGTAAGGGAACATTAACCCCTATATATTACACTGTAAGGGGTGTATTATTCCTTATATATTACACTGTAAGGGGCGTATTATCCCTTATATATTACAACTGTTTTTCCTTTAGTAAAGTGAAGAATGATTAGCCCAGGACTGTCATTCACACTTGGTACGAGGAAAGGTCATTTATTGTTAAAAAATATTTCTGCATTTCATGGATTGACTTTCTCTTGGGAAATCTCTTAAACAAAGATCTGATGATTGGATAGTCTATCAAATATGCCTATAGTGATTATTCATTCTGCACCAATTGCCATGCACTGTAGATATCTTCCTGCCGCAAAGCATTTCCTATCCTTCTCAGAATGGAGATTTAAAATGCATCTCATGAGCCCAGACATTAAGACAATCCCCCACAGACCACATCCAATGCAAAAAAACAGATCTGCATTTTATTTGATTCAAAGAAGACGCACTTTCACAAAAAGGCATAAATACATTCAAAAAAGAAGTTAATATAGTGCATAAAAAAATCCCTTCTTCCCTCAGCCTCCTTGACCTTGCTTGCCAATGTTATATGAAAGATTTTGACTTCATTTATCTGGATTAGGAACATCTGTGACATTTTTCCATTAATCCACTCGGTTACAGTTTGATTTTGTGCAGCAGGCGGCCCTCACAGCGCCATTCGCCGTTTCTGTGGAAGATCCAGGAGGCGAAACATTAATCCCAAATTCTGCTTTCACACCAGTTTGATCGTTATATTAACATGTTGGAAAAATTAAAATTAAAAGAGAAATGTCAGATCATTTGAATTTTTTTTATTCTTAAATGTTTTTATTTCTCTCACAGCCAGACAATGACAGGCTTACTGTGTCCAAACAATGACAGTTACTTACTGTGTCCAGAACAATGACGGTACTTACTGTGTCAAAAATGACAAGTACACTGTCCAACAATACATTTACTTACTGTGTCCAGAACAATGACAGGTACTTACTGTGTCCAGAACAATGACAGGTACTTACTGTGTCCCGAAGCAATGACAGGTACTTACTTGTCCAGACAATGACATTACTTACTGTGCCAGAACAATGACAGGTACTTACTGTGTCCAGAACAATGACAGGTCATACTGTGTCCAGAACAATGACAGTACTTACTGTGTCCAGAACAATGCAGGTACTTACTGTGTCCAACAATGACAGGTTCTTACTGTGTCCAGAAAATGACAGTTACTTACTGTGCCCAGAACAATGACAGGTACTTACTGTGTCCAGACCAATGCCAGGTACTTACTGTGTACAGAACAATGACAGGTCTTACTGTGTCCAGGACAATGACAGGTACTTATCTGTGTCCCAACATGAGGTACTTACTGTGCCCAGGACAATGACAGGTACTTACTGTTCCCAGAACAATGACAGGTACTACTGTGTCCAGAACAATGACAGGTACATACTGTGTCCAGAACAATGACAGGTACTTACTGTGTCCATGAACAATGACAGGTACTTACTGTGCCCAACAATGACGGACTACTGTGTCCAACAATGACAGGTACTTACTGTGTCCGGACAATGACAGGTACTTACTGTGCCCAGGACAATGACTACTTACTGTCCAGACAATGACAGGTACTTACTGTGTCCAGAACAATGACAGGTACTTACTGTGTCCAGAACAATGACAGGTACTTACTACTGTGCCCAGACAATGACAGGTACTTACTGTGCCCAGGACAATGACAGGAACTTACTGTGTCCAGACAATGACAGGTACTTACTGGCCCAGAACAATGACAGGTACTTACTGTGCCCAGGACATGACAGGTAATTACAGTGTCCAGGACAATGACAGGTAATTACTGTGTCCAGGACAATGACAGGTACTTACTGTGTCCAGGACAATGACAGGTACTTACTGTGCCCAGGGCAATGACAGGTACTTACTGTGTCCAGAACAATGACATGTACTTACTGTGCCCAGAACAATGACAGGTACTTACTTTGCCCAGAACAAGACAGGACTACTTTGTGTCCAGGACAATGACAGGTACTTACTGTGCCCAGGACAATGACAGGACTTACGTGCCCAGGACAATGACCGTACTTACTGTGCCCAGGACATGACAGGTACTTACTGTGCCCAGGACAATGAAAGTACTTACTGTCCCAGGACATGACAGGTACTTACTGTGTCCATTACAATGACAGGTACTTACTGTGCCCAGAACAATGACAGGTACTTACTGTGCCCAGGACAATGACAGGTACTTACTGTGTCCAGACAAATGAACAGGTACTTACTGTGCCAGGACAAGACAGGTACTTACTGTGTTCCGCGAACAATGACAGGTACTTACTGTGCCCAGGACAATGACAGGTACTTACTGTGTCCATTACAATGACAGGTACTTACTGTGGCCCAGAACAATGACAGGTACTTACTGTGCCAGGACAAGACAGGTACTTACAGTGTCCAGACAATGACAGGTACTTACTTTGGCCAGACAATGACAGGTACTACTTTGCCCAACAATGACAGGTACTTACTGTGTTCCAGAACAATACCAGGTACTTACTGTGTCCAGAACAATGCAAGGTACTTACTGTGTCAGAACAATCACAGTACATACTGTGTCCAGAACAATGACAGGTACTTACTGTGTCCAGAACAATGACAGGTACTTACTGTGTCCAAACATGACAGGTACTTACTGTGTCCAACAATGCCAGGTACTTACTGTCACAGAACATGACAGGTACTTACTGTGTCCAGAACAATGACAGGTACTTACTGTGCCCAGGACAATGACAGGTACTTACTGGTCCAGAACAATGACAGGTACTTACTGTGCCCAGAACAATGACAGGTATTACTGTGCCCAGGACAATGACAGGTTTACTGTTCCAGAACAATGACAGGTACTTACTGTGCCCAAACAATGACAGGTACTTACTTTGCCCAGACAATGACAGGTACTTACTGTGTCCAGGACAATGACGGTACTTACTGTGCCCAGGACAATGACAGTGTACTTACTGTGCCCAGAACAATGACAGGTACTTACTGTGCCCAGGACAATGACAGGTACTTACTGTGCCCAGGACAATGAAAGGTACTTACTGTGCCCAGGACAATGACAGGTACTTACTGTGTCCATTACAATGACAGGTACTTACTGTGCCCAGAACAATGACAGGTACTTACTGTGCCCGGGACAACGACAGGTACTTACTGTGTCCAGGACAATGACAGTACTTACTGTGCCCAGGACAATGACAGGTACTTACTGTGCCCAGAACATGAAAGTACTTCTGTGCCCAGGACAATGACAGGTTTACTGTGTCCATTACAAATGCTGTACTTCTGTGCCCAGACAATGACAGGTACTTACTGTGCCCAGACAAGGACAGGTACTTACTGTGTCCAAACAATGACAGGTACTTACTGTGCCCAGACTTGACAGGTACTTACTGTGTCCAGGACAATGACAGTACTTACTGTGCCCAGGACCATTACAGGTCCTTACGGTGTCCCAGAACATGACGGTACTTACTGTGTCCAGACAATGCCAGTACTGTGCCCAGGACAATGCCAGGTACTTACTGTGCCCAGGACAATGCCAGTACTTACTGTGTCCAGACAATGACAGTACTTACTGTGTCCAGAAACAATGACAGGTACTTACTGTGTCCAGAACAATGACAGGTACTTACTGTGCCCAGAACATGACGGTACTTACTTTGCCCACACTGACAGGTACTTACTGTGTCCAGGACAATGACAGGTACTTACTGTGCCCAGGACAATGACAGGTACTTACTGGGTTGTACTTCAGGACAATGACAGGTACTTACTGTTCCAGGACAATGACAGGTACTTACTGTGTCCAGGACAATGACAGGTACTTACTGTGCCCAGACAATGACAGGTACTTACTGTGTCCATTGACAATGACAGGTACTTACTGTGCCCACGAACAATGACAGGTATACTTTACTGTGCCAGGACACATGACAGGTACTCTTACGGTCCAGACAATGACAGGTACTTCTGTGCCCAGGACAATGACGGTACTTACTGTGCCCAGACAATGACAGGTACTGTGTCCAGAACAATGACAGGTACTTACTGTCCCAGGACAATGACAGGTACTTACTGTGTCCATGACAATGACAGGTACTTACTGTGCCCAGACAATGACTGGTACTTACTGTGCCCAGGACAATGACGGTACTACTGTGTCCAGGACAATGACAGGTACTTACTGTGCCCAGGACAATGACAGGTACTTACTATGTCCAGGACAATGACAGGTTCTTAACTGTGCCCAGAACAATGACAGTACTTACTGTGCCCAGCGACAATGACAGGTACTTACTGTGTCCTACACATGACAGGTACTTACTGTGCCCGAGACAATGACAGGTACTTACTGTGTCCAGGACAATGACAGGTTCTTACTGTGCCCCAAGAACAATGACAGGTACTTACTGGCCCAGGAGTAAGTACCTGTCATTGTCCTGGGCACAGTAAGTACCTGTCATTGTTCTGGGCACAGTAAGTACCTGTCATTGTCCTGGGCACAGTAAGTACCTGTCATTGTTCTGGACACAGTAAGTACCTGTCATTGTCCTGGGCACAGTAAGTACCTGTCATTGTTTTACACTGTAAGGGACACATTATCCCTTATATATTACACTGTAAGGGACACATTATCCCTTATATATTACACTGTAAGGGGCACATTATCCCTTATATATTACACTGTAAAGGACCTAATATCCCTTATATATTACACTGTAAGGGTCACATTATCCCTTATATATTAGACTGTAAGTTATATATTACACTGTAAAGGGCACATTATCCCTTATATATTACACTGTAAGAAGCGTATTATCCCTTATATATTACACTGTAAGGGGCGTATTATTCCTTATATATTACACTGTAAGGGGCACATTATCCCTTATATATTACACTGTAAGGGGCGCATTATCCCTTATATATTACACTGTAAGGGGCACATTATCCCTTATATATTACGCTGTAAGGGGCGCATTATCCCTTATATATTACCCTGTAAGTGGCGCATTATCCCTTATATATTACACTGTAAGGGGCGCATTATCCCTTATATATTACCCTGTAAGGGGCGCATTATCCCTTATATATTACACTGTAAGGGGCGCATTATCCCTTATATATTACACTGTAAGGGGCGCATTATCCCTTATATATTACACTGTAAGGGGCACATTATCCCTTATATATTACTCTGTAAGGGGAACATTAACCCCTAATATATTACACTGTAAGGGGTGTATTATTCCTTATATATTACACTGTAAGGGGCGTATTATCCCTTATATATTACACTGTTTTTCCTTTTAGTAGAAGTGAAGAATGGATTAGCCCAGGACTGTCATTCACACTTGGTACGAGGAAAGGTCATTTATTGTTAAAAAATATTTCTGCATTTCATGGATTGACTTTCTCTTGGGAAATCTCTTAAACAAAGATCTGATGATTGGATAGTCTATCAAATATGCCTATAGTGATTATTCAGTCTGCACCAATTGCCATGCACTGTAGATATCTTCCTGCCGAAAGCATTTCCTATCCTTCTCAGAATGGAGATTTAAAATGCATCTCATGAGCCCAGACATTAAGACAATCCCCCACAGACCACATCCAATGCCAAAAAAACAGATCTGCATTTTATTTGATTCAAAGAGAGACGCACTTTCACAAAAAGGCATAAAATACATTCAAAAAAGAAGTTAATATAGTGCATAAAAAAATCCCTTCTTCCCTCAGCCTCCTTGACCTTGCTTTGCAATGTTATATGAAAGATTTTGACTTCAATTTATCTGGATTAGGAACATCTGTGACATTTTTCCATTAATCCACTCGGTTACAGTTTGATTTTGTGCAGCAGGCGGCCCTCACAGCGCCATTCGCCGTTTCTGTGGGAAGATCCAGGAGGCGAAACATTAATCCCAAATTCTGCTTTCACCAGTTTGATCGTTATATTAACAATGTTGGAAGAAAATTAGAAATTAAAAGAGAAATGTCAGATCATTTGAATTTTTTTTATTCTTAAATGTTTTTATTTCCTCAACAGCCCAGAACAATGACAGGTACTTACTGTGTCCAGAACAATGACAGGTACTTACTGTGTCCAGAACAATGACAGGTACTTACGCTGGACACAGTAAGTACCTGTCTGTTTCTGACACAGTACCCCATTTTGGTTTTTTTTTCTCGGGGCCACAGAGTACCTGTCATTGTTCTGGGCAGCAGTAAGTACCTGTCATTGTCTGGGACACGTAAGTACCTGTCATTGTCTGGACCAGTAGTACCTGCATTGTCTGGACACATAAGTACCTGTCATTGTCCTGGAAGACAACAGTAGTACCTGTCATTGTCCTGGACACAGTAAGTACCTGTCATTGTTCTGGGCACAGTAGTACCTGTCATTGTCTGGGACACAGTAAGTACCCTGTCATTGTTCTGGAGCACAGTAAGTACCTGTCATTGTTCTGGAGAGTATGATATGTCTGGCGCCACCGTAAGTCCTGTCGGTACGTCCTGGACTAGCAGTAAGTACGGACCTGTCATTGTCCTGGACACAGTAAGTACGCTGTCATTGTCCTGGACAGAGTACGTCCTGTCATATGTCTGGGCACAGTAAGTACCTTGCTTTGTCTGTTGGCAGGCACGTAAGTTTCGCCATGATGTCATTGTCTGGGACACAGTAAGTACCTGTCATTGTCTTCTGGAACACATGTTACAGTAGCCTTCATTGTTGTGGCACAGTAAGTACCTGTCATGTCCTGGGCACAGTAAGTAGCCGTTTCATTGTCGCTGGGCACAGTACCCTTGCATTGTTTCTGGGACACTAAGTACCGTTGTCATTTCTGGACACACAGTACATTATTGTCGCACCTGTCATTGTCCTGGGCACAGTAAGTACCTGTCATTGTCCTGGCACCCAGTACACTTACAGCCTGTCATTGTTCTGGGTCACAGTAGGCTGTCAGTATCTGTCATGGCGCACAGTAAGTACCGTTGGTCTGTGGTTCCGGGTGGCACGCGAGTAAGTACCGTCTTGTCTACACGTATGTATCCTGGGCGTGGCACAGTAGTACCTGTCATTGTCTGGACACAGT
Organism: Hymenochirus boettgeri; assembly: GCA_019447015.1. NCBI lineage: Eukaryota > Metazoa > Chordata > Amphibia > Anura > Pipidae > Hymenochirus > Hymenochirus boettgeri. Next base: position 58,068,067 of record CM033470.1, on the reverse strand, counting down.
AAGTACTGCTTGCAATAGTACTGTCATGTCTGGAGCCAGTAGTACCTGCTTCATTGTTCTGGGCACAGTAAGTACCTGTCATTGTCCTGGACACAGTAATTACCTGTCATTGTCCTGGGACAGAGTAAGTATGACTGCTGTCGTTGTCCTGGGGCACAGTAAGTACCTTGTTCATTGTTCGGGCACAGTACGCAAAAGGAAGACAGTACCTGTTCATTGTTTGGACACAGTAAGTACCCTGTCATTGTCTGGACACAGTAGTACACCATGGTTTTCATGTCCTTGGCATCAGGAAAGTACTGTCAATTGTTCTGCGACACAGTTAAGTACCGTCTGTCATTGGTCTGGGCACAGTAGTACTGTCATTGTCTTGCACAGTAAGTGTACCTTCATTGTCGCTGGCACAGTAGTAATCCTGTCATTGTTCTGGACAGTAAGTTACACTGACCTTTCATTGTTCTGGGCACAGTAAGTACCTATTGTCCTATTGTTCTGGGACACAAGTAGTTCACTCTGCCTGTCTTGTCAGAGGACACATAGTTGTCTACCATGTCATGGTTCTGTGGGGCACAGTAAGTACCTGTCATTGTTCTGAGTGAACATGTACCTGTCATTGTCCTGGGCACAGTAAGTACGCTGTCATTGTTCTGGGACACAGTAAGTACCTGTCATTGTTCTGAGCAACAGTAGCTACGGCATGGTCATTGTTCTGGACACAGTAAGTACCTGCTGCATTGTCATTTCGGACACAGTAAGTACCCTGTCATTGTTCTGGACACAGTAAGTACCTGTCATTGTTCTGGACACAGTAATGTACCTGTGATTGTTCTGGACACAGTACGTACTTGTCATTGTTCTGGACAACAGTAAGTACCTGTATTGTTCTGGGACACAGTAAGTACCTGTCATTTGTTCTGGCAAGTATTACCGTGTCATGTTCTGGCAAAGTAAGTACCTGTCATTGTCCTGGACACTGTAAGTACCTGTCATTGTCCTGGGCCAGTAAGTACCTGTCAATTTTGGGGCAGTAAGTACCTGTCATTGTCTATGGACACAGTAAGTACCTTTCATTGTCTGCTGGCACAGTAAGTACGTCTTATTATGTCGGGCACAGTAGTACCTGTAGTCTGGGCACAGTAAGTACCTTCATTGTTCTGGACACAGTAAGTTACCTGTCATTGTCCTGGGCACGTAAGTACCTGTCATTGTTCTGCTGGGCACAGTAAGTACCTGTCATTGTAATGGACACAGTAAGTACCTGTCATTGTCCTGGGCACAGTAGAGTCCTTCATTGTCCTGGGCACAGTAGATCCGTGTCATTGCCTGGGCACAGTAAGTACGTGTCATTGTCCTGGGCACAGTAAGTACTGTCATTGTCGGCTGGCACAGTAAGTACCTGTCATTGTCCTGGACAACAGTAAGTACCTGTCTTTGTTCTGGCAAAGTAATACCTGTCATGTTCTGGGCACAGTAAGTACATGTCATTGTTCTGGACACAGTAGTACCTGTCATTGCCCGGCACAGTAAGTACCTGTCTTGTCCTGGACACAGTAAGTACTGTCATTGTCCTGGACACAGTAATACCTGTCATTGTCGCGACACTGTAATTACCTTCATTGTCCTGGGCACATAAGTACTGTCATTGTTCTGGGCATCGTAAGTACCTGTCATTGTCCGGACACAGTAAGTCCTGTCATTTCCTGGGCACAGTAAGTTACCTTCATTGTCCTGGGCACAGTAAGTACCCTGTCATTGTTCTGGACACAGTAAGTACCGTCATTGTCGGACACAGTAAGTACCTGTCATTGTCCGGGCACAGTAAGTACCTGTCATTGTCCTGGGCACAGTAAGTACCTGTCATTGTCCTGGGACACAGTAAGTCCTGTCATTGTTGTGACACAGTAAGTACCTTGTCATTGTTTGGGCACGTAAGTACCTGTCATTGTTCTGGCACTAAGTACTGTCTTGTTCTGGACACAGTCTACGTCATTGTTCTGGCACAGTAAGTACCTGTCATTGTTCTGGACACAGTAAGTACCTGTCATTGTCCTGGCACAGTAAGTACCTGTCATTGTTCGGGACAACAGTAAGTACCTGTCATTGTCCTGGACACAGTAAGTACCTGTCATGTTTTCTTGTACACACAGTAAGTACCTGGCATTGTCTGGACACAGTAAGTACCTGTCATGTTCTGGGCACAGTAAGTACTATGTGTCATTGTTCTGGACAGCAGCTCAGTACACGTAACCGTGCATTGTTCTGGACAGTAAGTACTCTGTCATTGTTCTGGACACAGTATGTACCTGTCATGTTCGGACACAGTAAGTACCTGTCATGTGTTCTGGGCACAGTAAGTAACTGTCATTGTCCTGGACACAGTAAGTACCTGTCATTGTTCTGGACACAGTAAGTACCTGTCATTGTTCTGGACACAGTAAGTACCTGTATTGTTCTGGACACAGTAAGTACCTGTCATTGTTCTGGACACAGTAAGTACTTGTCATTGTTCTGGACACAGTAAGTACCTGTCATTGTTCTGGACACAGTAAGTACCTGTCATTGTTCTGGACACTAGTAAGATACCGTGTCATTGTTCTGGGCTGTTGAGGAAATAAAAACATTTAAGAATAAAAAAAATTCAAATGATCTGACATTTCTCTTTTTAATTTCTAATTTTCTTCCAACATTGTTATATAACGATCAAACTGGTGAAAAGCAGAATTTGGGATTATGTTTCGCCTCCTGGATCTTCCCACAGAAACGGCGAATGGCGCTGTGAGGGGCCCCTGCTGCACAAAATCAAACTGTAACGACGGTGGATTAATGGAAAAATGTCACAGATGTTCCTATCCAGATAAATTGAAGTCAAAATCTTTCATATAACATTGCAAGCAAGGTCAAGGAGGCTGAGGGAAGAGGGATTTTTTTATGCATATATTACTTTTTTTTGAATGTATTTTAGCTTTTGTTTGAAAGTGCGTCTCTTTGAATCAAATAAAATGCAGATCTGTTTTTTTGGCATTGGATGTGGTCTGTGGGGGATTGTCTTAATGTCTGGGCTCATGAGATGCATTTAAATCTCCATTCTGAGAAGGATAGGAAATGCTTCGGCAGGAAGATATCTACAGTGCATGGCAATTGGTTGCAGACTGAATAATCACTATAGGCATATTTGATAGACTATCCAATCATGCAGATCTTGTTTAGAGATTTCCCAAGAGAAAGTCTAATCCATGAAATGCAGAAAATATTTTTTAACAATAAATGACCTTTCCGCTCTCCTCCACTCTAACGCAGTAGATACTCTGTTCCCTTTTGCTCGCGCTGGGTCGGTCGGTCTGCTCGCGGCGCTGCTCTCAGGGATTGTGGTGGGGGGGGAGGGGACCCGGGCGTGGCCATATTTCTCTCGGGTGGGGCGGGTTCCCCCCGATCGGCCCCGTCCCCCGTCCTCAGTCCCTCTACCTAAATGCGACCCTTTTTTTTTAGACCTTCCCCTCCTGGGTCTGTCCCCCCCTTCACCCCATTTTTTGTCTATGACGGGGTGATTGCTGGGTCCTCCCTTTCCCCCCACCTGCAAGGTACCCTCCACCGCCCCACCTCCCCCAGCCTCGTCTACCATTTTTCCTCTTCCAAGTGCCTGCCCCCCAACTTTACTTCCCATCCCTCTTATCCTTCGCTGTCAGCTGGCCTGTCCTGAGCTCTCTGGCTTGCGAGAAAATGACAAGCATAGGGGCCGGGACCGGCAGGCGTCTTTGATTGGCTTAGTTCATTGCAGTTGCTGGGGAAAGAGAGAAGGAAGGTAAGTAAAGTTTTGGGGCACTTTCTAATGAATAAAATAGGCGGTTTGGGGTCTGAGGGACGGAGGAATCCCCCTATATCTTAAGGGTTTTAACACTATGGGGAGGGACAGCCCCTCGAGAGGGAGGGATACGAAGGGCTGCAGTAGCATGCCAAACCTCTCCCGAGGCCAGGGTAGAGGCATAGTCCTATATTCGACTCTGCTACCTCCGGGTGGGCAGTTTTTGGGACTTGGGGGTGGGGGGGGGGACTACGGAAACCTTATTGAGCTGGGAATGCTAGGGTAAGGATAAACTAACACTACATGATTTGGGCAAGTATTTGGGGGGGATTATGTTTTGGTGGTGGACATGCCCTTTAAATGAAATGAGAAAAATTTTGAATGTAACACATCTATGGGTTTTACTTACTAGCTGTAAAAATATATTGATGCAGAGCATGGCAAGATTCCCTTTAATAAATCCTATATTGCAAGTTGATCCAATATAATGTATTTTTCAGTGTGAGTGTGTGAATTTTTCCTAAGCCTTGGAGGAAGTTGTTTTGAAATGTACTTACGCATGTAAAAAATCAAGGGTGAATTCCGTACAAAAAACATTTCATATATCTTGAAATTATTTTTTTTAATTCACTTCCTATGTATTCTACTAGTGTCTTCATTTTTTAAAACATCCTATTGATTCATTCATGGCCTTTTGTCTGCAATCCCTTCTCCTTTCTGAATGACACTGTTCCTGCAACCAGGAAGGTTGTACTGTGTGGAAGAATTGATAATGCATTGAGAAAGTGCAATTGGGGCAGGGTTGGGCCTGCAATGAGAAGATACTCTTAAAAGTAATTTTATTTTTCTGGAACTTCCACTTTGAATTAAAGCTTTTGTTCTTTAGGCAAGATAGAGTTCAATGTATTGGTGGTTTTTTTTTTTTTATTTGTGCATTTTCCGATTGTGCATTTAAAAGCCCGATGTATGTTGGCCAGCTGGCCTGGCCACATTAGGTACCACTGCAATCTTGCTTTTCGGAGTCAAGCCATCACCATTTTGTTGCAAAATCGCATGTACTATCCAACATTGCGCGGATCGTAGTGCAAGTGGACGTTGATGCGCAGCAAAACTTGCACGCTTTCCTTTGCGGTTACTGTCCAGTGTAGTGGGCCTCAGCTAAGTCTATAATTTTTGTGCGTGTTGTATCACAACACCCTCACAGAGATACAATTCGTTTTTCTGCGAATACCATTTGCTGTGTAAATGCGCAAAGACTAGATATATATTCTATTTTGGATTATAGTGTTTGCAGTTTCTGAGTCATTTTTTAAGGTGCTTGCTTTTTCTAAACAAGCGCATTAAAGACACAATATAGTCCACGTAAAGCAATATCTTAACCAACTGGTAGGGCAATAATCTTGTATCTTACCTTTTATAGATAAAACATACACTGATTTTGCCATATAAAAATCCAGATGTGTCTGTAAAAAATCATTCTGGGAATTAAATCCATCTTAAGAAGGGTTTAGCATCATACAGACATCCGATTTGGTGATGGAATCCCCCGACCATGTCCACAAAACGCACAATATCGCTGAAACGCTGTTCGGCACACGCGTGCACACCTCGGGGTCTGTACCCAAATCAAGAATGTCCTTTATAAGCTTTAGTGTTATTTTGGTCAACCAGACTTTTTCCACACCTGCACATACTCTGTAGTACTTTTTATTAAGCCCTTTATTAGTTTTAATAATATAAGTTCAAAAATAATGAATTTAGTAGCAGCCAGGACCCTCCCTCTGCTGATGAGCGTACACAATTACATTGTGTAGATGTAGTGCAAGCCTACAATCGGTAATCCCTAGAATGTGTTAAATCTGCCGGAAGAAAATGGGGTCACATACCTATTGATTATAACCTGCTATCCAGACCCTTTGGTAGAACAACATAATGTTGTTCATGTAAAACAAAGCATAAAACAAGTACTAATTCACTAATGCGGGTCCCCTTTCTCGTATGTGTGTCTATTGGTGCATTCATTTGCCCCTTGTTTGCTTTTAACTCCCTTTACTTTTAGGCCGGGTCTTCTTCATTTTAACACAAAAGTGTTACTTTGTTGTAGATGAGAGATAAGCCACCCCACCTAGAGTTTCCCCTCTGATTAAGTCGTAGACCATGTGATGCTTATGGTTCCTCCGTATAATTTGTGCCAATATGTAATGGATCCACATCAAACGATTTAAGCCTTATCGTGCACTTTGCTTTTGAATGCATACTATTTATATAAATGTGGCTTAGACTACGGTATATTTAGCAGCTACAAACACTCTACAACAACTGGTAATTCTTTGGTAGCCTCCTGCTTTCTGGAATGGTTTTAGACAATCGCAGAGGCCTAGCAAACTTGCTTTTCCAGGTGTAATCAGAATTCTGAGTGAGGAAAAGATGCTGGTAGTTTCTATTTTTGGCACCAGCTAGAATGTAGAATGGCCGTTTTCATATAAGCTTGTACCGTTCAACTATTTGTGAACAGTTTTTTCCAGCATCATGAGTTGCAACTTGTGACAAGGGGAGCCATTTTTTACCTATTAATGTGTGGGGTTTGTAGGGGCTTGTATGGAAAATTTCATGCATCAGTAAATTTATGAACTGTTTAAAAGAGGAAAACCACACATTCCACAAAACAGTAAATATAGAGAAATATATATTATAGGTATTTGAAAAGATTCAAGTACATTGGTGCCCACGGAGGTCCCATTGTTCTTTGGGTAAGTTGTGTGTTCATGAATACGCAATTTTTTTTACACACTTTGGTGTTCACCAAAAGAGTGCACCACCTCTAAAATTATTGCTAGCAACAACACGTGGTTGCACTAATGTTTATTTACAAACAACACCGTTTATTACATCGTATTCTGTGTGTGATTTGTGGAGTAAAATCGCAATGGGTCAGCCGAAATTTCTGTCAAATATAGCTTTTTTGAGTAGGTGCAATTTGTCAAGACAAGTGAAATAGGAAACTCACCCTTCATGTGGTTGTATTATGTTTAGAATCATAATACAAAGTAACTAATTAATTCCTGTGGTCCTGCATCGAACAATGACAGGTACTTACTGTGCCCAGAACAATGACAGGTACTTACTTTGCCCAGAACAATGACAGGTACTTACTGTGTCCAGGACAATGACAGGTACTTACTGTGCCCAGGACAATGACAGGTACTTACTGTGCCCAGAACAATGACAGGTACTTACTGTGTCCAGAACAATGACAGGTACTTACTGTGTCCAGAACAATGACAGGTACTTACTGTGTCCAGGACAATGACAGGTACTTACTGTGTCCAGAACAATGCCAGGTACTGTGCCCAGGACAATGCCAGGTACTTACTGTGTCCAGACCAATGACAGGTACTTGCTGTGTCCAGACCAATGACAGGTACTTACTGTGTCCTGAACAATGACAGGTACTTACTGTGTCCAGAACAATGACAGGTACTTACTGTGTCCAGGACAATGACAGGTACTTACTGTGTCCAGAACAATGCCAGGTACTTATTGTATCCAGAACAAGTACTCACTGTGCCCAGAACAATTACAGGTACTTACTGTGTCCAGAAACTATTACAGGTACTTAGTGTCCCCGTAACCATTACAGGTACTTACCAGGGGAGGACCGGGACCTTTTGGCCTGGTGGGCAAACATAACCAAGTGGCCCTTTCACTCTAAATCACAAAATGTTTGACCACGCCCACTTTGCTAAGGTCACACACACTTTGTTTAAGTTATGCCCATTTTTAAAGCTATTTTACGTGGTTGCCTGCAATATTTTCGAGTGTATGATGTGGTTAAGATAACTAACAGTCACTAGCACTGGCAAATAGACAGGAGGGCTGATAACACTGGCTATTGATCTGAAGGGATGGATACACTGGCTAATGATCTGTAGGGTTGACATTAATCATAAATAATTTAGATTGTGGTGCATGTCAGCTCCCAATGTCAGTAAAGGAAAGAAGTTTAGCAGCAGATGAGGAGTCGTCTGTTCCTTGCCCATGTTAGATTTAGAAGCGGATGCTGTGCCGTTGAAGCATGTTACTTTCTAATAGCTTTTGTGGCAGCCCAAATTTTTCATTGGAGACCAGCCCAGGGGGCATTTGCCCCTCAGCCTACTGGGCCATTCCTCCCCTGGTACTTACTGTGCCCAGAACAATCACAGGTACTTACTGTGTCCATAACAATGACAGGTATATATTGTTCCCAGAACAATTACAGGTACTTACCATGTCCAGAAACAATTACAGATACTTACTGTCCCTGTAACAATTACAGGTACTTAATGGGCACACAGCAATTAAAGGTACTTGTGCCCTGAACAATTACAGGTAATTACAGTGCCCAGAACAATGACAGGTACTTACTGTGTCCAGGACAATGACAGGTACTTACTGTGCCCAGAACAATTTCAGGCACTTTCTGTCTCCAGAACAATCGCGGGGCCAATGCACAATGTGTTATGAATGGACATTTCGGACCAATCGAGCATCCATGCATGAAACAATCATCAGCCAAAATGTGTGTTTGCTATGTGTGTGCAGGCACTTGTGCATCGGCCCTTGTCCGCCAAATCGGATGTGTGTTCGGGGCCTTTACTGTGCAGACAACAATTGCAACTTCTCAGCAAAAGATATTTTATTCTGGAAAGCAAACAGTGAAGCAATAAACAAAGCAATGGAGGACCACATTACTTACATATCACAACATATGCATACAACTTTTCAGGAATGCAATTTCCCTTCCTCAGGTACATAGTGCTCCCGAACCATCGTATGTATATGTTGGTTTGCACTTAATAAATTGAAGTTATCACTTTAAGATGTGTGGTCCTCCATTGCTTCGTTTCTTGCTTGGAGGGCAAGGATGATTGCACCTACCTACTTGTCTGACTAAAAGCTAACAACGGTGTGCTAGAGAGTACCTTTGGACTGTAAAGCAAACAGTGAAGACTAGATAGTAGTAGAATGAACTGAAAGGCTTACTAACACTGGCTAATAAACCAGAGGGCTGATTAACACTGGCTAATGAATTAAAGGGCTGACTGACGACATTGGCTAATGATCTGGAGAGCTGACTACACTGGCTAATGAACTGAAGAGCTGACTACACCGGCTAATGAACTGGAGGACTGATTACACTGGATAATGAACTGGAGGGCTGACTAATACTGGTTAATGAACTGAAGGGCTGATTACACTGGCTAATGAACTGGAGGACTGGCTACCCTGGCTAGTGAACCGAAGGACTGACAACACTGGCTAATGAACTGGATGACTGAGTACATTGGCTAATGAACTGAAGGGCTGACTACACTGGCTTATGAACTGGAGAGCTGACTACACTGGATAATGAACTGAAGGGCTGACTACACTGGCTAATGAACTGGAGGACTGACTACATTGGCTAATAAACTGAAGGGCTGACTACACTGGCTTATGAACTGGAGAGCTGACTACACTGGCTAATAAACTGGAGGGCTGACTACAGTGGCTAATGAACTGGAGGGCTGACTACATCCGCTAATGAACTGTCACCCCCCTACCAAATCAGCTTGTCACTCACAGTGCCCCCTCTAAAATTCAGTTTCTGTTTCTCTCTTCCACGCGAGCCATGAGCCGAAAGAACAAAGTAGTTGTAGTTGCAGCCATGGGAACATAATCCTTTTTTTGCAGTTGCGAAGGGATCATATCCACTCGGAACTGCCGCCGCTGTTTCTGCTACAGATGGCGCATTATCAGCCATTTGCGCTGCTTTAAATTGGGGGTGCCAGCCAGCATTGTATCATACCCCTTTTGTGGAGGTATTCAACAAGGAAGCATTGGCACTCCTCTTGTGGAAAAATAAACACTTTTCTAAGGATCAATTATACAACCTAGATTGTAGCCAGACAGTGGAAGGTAACCGTAAAGGGGATAATAATCGAGTTCAGAATCCAGATTTAGGTACAGAACCGAGAAATATCAAAACCATGAATAAATTAGGGAAAGAAATCTAGAATATAGGAGGGTACTTTCGATTGTATGTTCGAGGGTGAATTCAAATCTTGGTAAAAAAATTATTGTTTTGCCGTATTCGTCCAATATATGTAGTAAAAAAGAGGGATCTTCCATCTTCATCTGGTCATAGCAGTACACATAGAAGTATCCATCAAAAGCTTGTCAACTAAAATAAACTGCTGGTCCATAAAAAGTATTACAGTACTCTGGATCTGGATATTTGTACGAGTGTTTAGTGGAGACCTGACATTGTAGGAGTTAGGAGTTAAATAGGGCTGCCTTGGAAATAGAAGGATGGGTCAGTAGATGTGTTTACCTGTGTCTGTGTAGGTATCATTATGCATTTAAAAGTTTAAAAATAATGTTGTAGAACAACTGTAGTCGGCATTATGGTCAGTCGGCAGCCCTAATATAGCAAAAATAACAGACTTCACTTAAATCACATGTTTCAGCCAATCTACTGAAATCCATCCATACATACATGCAGGTGTTCCAACTAAAACCCAACTTTTTATGGTAGAAAGCCCTTCCATACACTACTGGCTCTGTAAGAATACCCATTAGCAATTTCAGTAAGCTATTGGGTAGGCAGGGCTACTAACCTCTGACTGGGCTGCACATTTCATTTAGGGAGATTTATCTGCTGTAGTTGTAAGGGACCTAGTTACATTCTACATTTACAGTTATATTTCTCCAACATTCGTATCCTGTATTTTCCTACTTATATAATAATCATGCAACATGTAAAACAGAAACCGGCAACACGTGTCTCTTGACCACAAAAAAGGGGAAAAGGGGGGAAGGAATCTTCCAGCAGCTCAACAGTAATCAAACAATTATTGTTAGGACACCCACAACATTTTGAAATGAGAGTAACTCAACTGCTTCCTCCTGGAAGATTCCTAACTTAACTGCTTGCGTTATTTAGATTTGAGAAGTGGTCTGAGGGCTCCCCCAGAGTGAAATCTGTATAGATATTGTACACTGCCCATGATGCCCCGTTCTCACAGTGAAAAACATTTCCGAACTTGAAGACTAAACTTCTTTTCTTCCAGTCTTAAGGGATGTCCATGTGTCCTCTGACATGATCTATTGGTGAACAATGCCCCAGATAGTTTATTGTATGGCCCAGTAATGTATTTATAAACAGGGATCATATCACTACATAATCGCCTTTTCTCTAGCGTACATAATTGTACTTCACATCCAAGCTCCCTTATTAGTTTAGTTGCCCTTCTCTGAACCCTTTACTTTTCCAAGTTGTCCTTTTTGTACACAGGATTCCAAAATAACACTGCCTATTCCAAATGAGGCCTTCTAAACTCAAACTTATCATTAAAAAATAGAAAATCAAATATTAAAAAGTCAACAATTTAAAAAAAACACAAATTTGTGTTAGAGAATCAAATATCTTAGTAGGTTATAACTTATGAAAAACTGCCAAGGAAAAACATAAAATTCTTGATACGATTTTACATTTTTACCTTACCTACAAATACAACTTTAAAAAACTGTACGGTGACTCTAAAAATCCATTTAATGCTCTTAAACAACAAATGCTGAATATTAAATGAGGCTAGAAAATTTCTCAGAATGAAAACTTGTGTATTAAAAGAAAGAAGGTTATTGAAATTTTTATATTTTATTGATCGGTGCAGGGAAGTCTGGTTGGGTTTAAATAATCCAGACCATGCTGTATTTAATTCCTCCTGGACTGTGAGCTCATAACTGCAGTGTCCAAATCTCTATAATAAAGCATCAATGAAGTTTGCCTGCTGCATCTCAAATAAGATCAGTCGTATAAAATCTAGAAGATAGAAAATGATGATGATGTATTTGGTCATACCACATCTTGAGGGCTGCTCTAGTGACATTATATTAAGTGACCTGGCCTGTCCCACCTCTGCCCATAAGAGATCCACCCCAGCAATCCTATGGAATGCAAATTTTTTTTTTTTTGTTCAATAAATTTTTTTATTTGCAAAAGTATTACAGTAATTTGTCGTACTTTCATTCTTATATTATAATCTCGATTTACATTTGCAATATATATTTTTCTTTTATATTAACTAATATCCAACCGCTTATTCTTTAAATAACTTGAACATTCAAAAAATAGAAATTAACAGATGAACTATGTCTCGCTTCATAGGTGGGGTACAATCTGTAATAAGATTGTTTTACTTTATATTATCTCTCATAATACATATATATTTATTCCCTTGCGGTTGTCTGATTCATTATCATACTACAGTTTATTTATATCCTTACCTCCGGCCTGTCTCACACCTCCGGGCACCCCCTGTTCCTCCGCCTTCCAGTTAGTTGTGTGCTTCTCTGAGTTCCCAATTAGACCATGTTTTATTCCAGTTTTTGAGATTATTCCTCAGTGTGGCTGCTAAATATTCATTGGAATAGATCCACCAGATCTTTTGGATTAATTTTTCTTTGGGTGGAGTCAGGGATTTCCATGTGTTCGCTAATAAACATCGCTGCTGCACAGATATTTATTATAAGCCTGGCAGTGTGATTGTTGACTCCCATCGGTGTCATATTAAATAAAGCTGTATATGGTGAAAGTGTGAATGGGTGGGCTAACACCTCTGCGATAAGGCTCTCACATACTGACCAGAACTTTTTAACTTCTTTACATGTCCACCAGCAGTGAAGTTGGTCTGCCGTTGCTCCACAATTTCTACAACACCTTGGCGATACTTTGGGGCTGATTTTATGAAGGAGAGATGGAGTTGTGTACCAGTCATATAGAATCTTAAAGGATTTTTCTTTGATTATTATGTTTGAAGAGCATTTTTGTGAGTTTACATATATGGTTTGCCACTGCTCTTCTTCCATTTCACCCTGGAGACTCTCATCCCATTTAGTAGTTTGTGTATGTTTGACTGGTAAACTTTCCTGCCAAATTATTGCATATATATTAGAGATGAGTTTCTGTAGTGATTTGGAGTTTACTAAAATATTTTCAAACTTAGTCAGTTTTTTTGTTTTGATTTGAGCGTATTATTGTTTCAGCGTATTTGTATAGTCTGGTATATGTAATCCAGTAGCTATCTGGTATTTTCCATTTTAGTTTTGCTTCTGGCCAGTTTATTAAAGAGCTGTCTAGGTTACATAGATCTTGAACTCTATTTATACCAATAGACATCCAGTACTGGGTTGGTATATTAGAGAATTGGGTTGAGAATTGGGGGTTGTGGAAGAATGGGGTTGACCTAGCGTGGGGTTGTAGTAAATTATAGCGATGGTTGCAGTTGTCCCAGATTTTCAGTGAATCTTGGAGTATTTGGGGGGGTAGGGTGTTTCATACTTTCCCTGTGCTTCTTTTCGGTCCACAGGATCGTGGGGGGTGAAGGGGGGACATTAGAGTCTGTTCAATATATACCCATCCTGTCGTGCCTTGTCCTGTTACCCATTGCGTCAGTTGGGCTAATCTAGCTGCCTTTTAATACTTAAAGAGATTTGGTAGGCCAAAGCCTCTCTTGTCTTTGGGTCGGGCCATGTATTCAAAGCGTATTCGGGGTCTTTTATTTAGCCAGATAAATTGTCTTATTTTAGCTTGTAGAGGGTTTAGATCTCGTTTTTTGACATTTATTGGTAAAGTTCGAAATAGGTATAGGAGTTTTGGTAGCAGTGTAATTTTTAGCGCATTTATTCTTCCAATTAGTGATAAATTATAAGGTGTCCATTGTGATAGTAGTTTATTCAGGTGTGTGAACATAGGTGTGTAATTGGCTTTAAAAAGTTGCTTGGTGTCCCAGATATTTTAATGTTGTGTTGGACCATCTAAACTGGAAATATCCTTGTAATCTTACTTTAATTTCATCTGGGATATTTATAGAGGAGGCCGTAGATTTAGAGTGGTTAACCTTGAACCCTGATATCTTACCAAATTGTGTGAGGATTGAGTAAAGTTCTGGTAGTGATTTTTCTGGTTCCGTCATATATAATAAGGTGTCGTCTGCAAACATTGCAATTTTTGCTTGTGTATCCCCTATTTGTATGCCTTTTATTTGTGATGCGTTCCTAATTTTTGCTGTTAATGGTTCCATGCACATCGCGAACAGGAGGGGGGAAAGCGGGCATCCCTGTCTCGTGCCATTTTTAATCTGTATAGACTTCGATGGATATCCCATGTTCTTCACCGTAGCGGTTGGGTCATTGTAAAGGCTCGACAGCATAGAGAGATAGATGGATGGGACTTTAAATTTTTCTAAGGTTTTGTACATAGAATGCCAGTCTATCCTGTCGAACTCATTCTCGATATCCAACGATAGTGCTATCATCGGGATTTTGTTTTGTTCTGTGTATTGTAGTATGGAGATTGTTTTCCGTATGTTATCTGCTGTGTGGCGTCCTGTGATGAATCCAGTTTGGTCGTAGTGAATAATTGTAGGTAGTATATTTTGGAGACAGATCGCTATGGTTTTGGCTATGATTTTAAGGTCTGTGTTGATTAATGAGATTGGCCTGTAGTTGGCTGGCTGTGTATGGTCTTTGTCCGGTTTGGGGATCACCACGATATTTGCCTCCAGCATTTCTGGGGGTAGATGATCTTTTTTGTGTGCAAGGTCGTTGATTAAATTGCTGATATGAGGGATGAGATGTTTGTTAAATGTTTTGTAGTATAAATTTGTAAAGCCATCTGGGCCTGGGGCTTTGCGGGCTTGGAAACTTACAATTACTTGTTTAATTTCGTGGTGTGTGATTGGGGCTTGTAGGGTTTGCTGTTGTTCTGTTGAGAGTTCTGGTAAGTGTAAATCTTGTAGAAAGTTGGTTATATGTTTGTCAGTTGTTGTGGTTCTATCTACGGTTTGGCCATTATAGAGCTTTTGGTAGTAATCCGCAAATCTGCTGGCTATATATTTTGGGTCGTAATGTAGCTGTCCTGAAGGGTCTCTCAGTGGGAGATATCTATTTTGTGTTAGTTTGTTGTTTAGTTTGTGAGCTAAGAAGGTGTCTGGTTTGTTTGCTTTTGTATAGAAGTATTGATTGTTTAATCTGAGGGTCATCTCTGCTTTCGTGTTTAACAGTGAGGATAATTCTTGTTTGAGTGTTTCTAATCGTGTGAGGTGTTGTTCAGAGCTTGAGGTACTAGCTTTGTTTTGTTGTTTTTTTATGTCTTTTATAAGTGTGTTTATTTTTTTATTTCTTGCTGTCTTTTCTCTAGCTGCTATTTGGATTAGTTTCCCTCTAATTACTGCCTTGTGGGCTGTCCATAATGTCGATTGGGTTATTTCAGGGGTTGAGTTTTCTGTGAAATAATTCTCTATTGTTTGTTGGACTTCATTTAAATGATTTTCTTTAGCTAAAATTGCTTCGTTAAGTCTCCATTGAGGGGTAGGTCTTGCTTTTAGAATATCCGTAAATTGCAAGGAAATGTATGCATGATCTGACCACGATATTTCTGATATAGATTTTTTAGTTGGGGAAGTAAAAGAGGGGAGATAAAGGAGTAGTCTATTCTGGAGAAGGATTTATGTACTGGAGAGAAGAATGTGTATTCCCTATTTGTTGGGAAAGTTACAGGTTTTGAGTAGGGTGTTTAATTGTTTATATGAGGTGGTAGTGGGTTTTTGGTTTGGCGTTTTTGATTTATCCAGATTGGAGTTTAGTGTGGCGTTGAATTCCCCTATCATGATGATAGGACCCAGAGCAGTGGCAATAATTCTGTTCAGTAGTTCTTGATAAAATATTTTTTGGTTATTATTCGGTGCATAAACTGCAATTATTGTTAGTTTAAAGTTATGGATGAGCCCATTTAAGATTATGTAGTGTCCTTTTGGATCACTATAGTATGATTCTTCCACCCAGGGTAGATTCTTGTGGAGCAGCACCGCCACTCCCCCCTTCCCTGATGCTGAGGACGAATAGTAGTGGGTTTTGTAGATATTATTCCAATACTTGATTTCTCGGCCTTTTTAAAAGTGCGTTTCCTGAAACATTAATATGTCTGGATTGATTTTTTTGTAGTATTGTAAAGCTATTTTCCATTTCTGAGGCGTGTTAAGGCCTTTAGCATTATGTGAGACTATATGCAGAGGCGTTTGTGTTTGAGGGTGCATTTCTGTAGATGTCTAAGTTTTTGTTAGCGTGTGTTTTGTACCTGGATTACTTCTTATAGGAAGGCGTTATGAGGACGGTGCTGTTGTTGCAAGGGGGGCCTGGAGCTAGGCGACTCACACTTCTGTTTGTTGTTACTGTAGGCTGCGCTCCTCCTAGAGTACGAGACAAAACAATAAAAGAAAACAAAACAGGAGAAAGAAGAAAAAAGAAAAGGAAAAAGATTAAGAAAACTTATATACAATTAGAGACAATCCTATAAGGGTCTCCTGGGTGAGGATACAGCTCCTCACATTAAGTGTAAATTTAGTCAGGATGTTTTCCTGCTGTACCGGGGGTGGAGGTCTATCTACGTTCTTTTCCGGAGATGTAAATAGAAAGTATTTGTTTATGTGCTCCCGGTGGGTCCCATCTGGATTATAGATTATTAGTAAGTTTTCTTGGGCGTTTTCTGTGTGCTTTCCATTCAATTTTGGCCTTCTGGGGAATTTTACCCTCTAGCTCGTTGGAATCCTGTATTGGTGTGTGTTACTATTATTTGTTCTCATAGCGCCTATTTTGCTTTTAAGTGCTTGCCTGCCTGGGTGGTCATCAGAGTTGTTGTGTTTCCATTCTTTGCATTGGTAATGCCAAGATTGGGAGATATCATCATTTATCCTCCCGCTGGGGAGGTTGTCCCACTTAGTACTCTAGCGTCTCTCTATTTCTCCATATAGGGTGGGTGTGAAAGGAGTATCATTGATGGTCGCTCCCTATGTAGGTCATGCATATCTATATAGATCCACCTTTGTTTTATGCTCCTCTGAGCACCAAATATACTTTTTTTTCTCCTTTTTTTTTCTTTTTGGGTAGGAATTATTATAAAATGTTTCTAGCTCCGACCCTTATGTTTATGGTTTGTAATTTATCTCCTTTGGAATTATATTTGTAGTGTTGTGTCTCACCTGGTTATAACTTGGTTTCCGTTATTTACTTAAACTGTAGTATTATTTGACCTATATCAGTTTGTGTGTTCCTTTGACCTATATCGTCTACCTACGGTTTAGGATTGAGGCATTATACTAAGGATAGGGCGAACCGTAGGGTTTTCCCCATACTTATCCATGTTTTAACGTTCTATATCGTCTCCTCCTGTTCTGTTTCATGGCTAGGGAGAGTATTATTGGTGTATGGTGGTGGAGGCAATAATAGGCTAAGGGTGAGCTTTCTAGTTATCTATGACCCAAATATTTCTAGCAGTTCTGGGATTTGATATCCCTCTTTTAACCAAATATACATTCATGTAAATATTTTGAACAGATTAACCTCTATCGAACCATGGATATTACTTAGTAACTGAACATTTGTAGATAGAAATATAAGACTTGATCTGATTATCTATACAACTCTTATATACATCATTTTAGTGTTAATAAAGGTAGAAATAACAGTACTGCTTTCTATGCTTATCAACTTGATGTTCCTTTGGACCACTTATCGTTAGCTTTATGAAAGTGCATACTGTCATTTGATATATCCACGTAAGCTGGTTGGGGGATAATATATGACCTTTGAACAGTCAGTTTCGTCATGTGTTACGTAGGGCAATGTTTTTTTCTTTTTTTCTCAAAGTTTTGGGTTTAGGAAACAAGAAGGCAGTACATTACCCACACCGGATCCTCTGCTGTTCGTAGGTTTCTGGATCTTTGGGTATTGGGCTAATGTAGATTCGGACTCCATGGATGCCCGTCGACCTTGTACATCTGTGAATCTAGAGGTTATATGATGGGTGGAATGGAGTAGAAAATGTAGGGGGTGGAGGGGTCGTATCAACTTCCTAAGGTTCTCTCTTGTCTGGATTTTTTGGTTAACCTCTACCTTTATAGGGGCTCTTGGTGGCCGTTTTTTCTCGGTTATCTAATGAGATAGAAAATGTAGGGGGTAGAGGGGTTGTGACAGCTTCCTAGAGTTCTCTCGTGTCCGGGTTCTTTGGTTTACTTTAACCTTTATCGGGTCTCTTAGTGGCTGGTTTTTCTCAGTTATCTAATAGTGCACTTTAGGTGGTAGATTACATATAGTGGTCCTTTCTTGTGGTTCCAATTTTTGTGTGGCCTCTGTCGGTCTGTAGACTACTTGCAAGAGGTCTCTTTAGTACTCAGTCCCTTCCTTGAGTCCCTTGGAAATCTTGGGCTTTTACCGGTGATTGTCTTCCGTTTACCTTTTTTGCGTTGGGCTGGAAGATATTGGAAGTGACTCCAAGCCGTCGTAGTAGGTCCTCGCCCTCATCCGGGTGAGATATCGATTTTTGGCGGCCATTTTTTAGGACTGAAATTTTAAAGGGGAAACCCCATCTGTATCTGATGTTGTGCTTTAACAGAACATATATTAAAGGTTTGAATTATCTGCGACGAGCCAGGGTTGTCGGGGACAGGTCTTGGTATGCTGAGATTTGGGAGTTCTCGAAGACCATTTTGTCTAAGTTTCTGACCGCTTGCACAATTTGTACAATACTATGGATAGGGCGAACCGTAGGGTTTTCCCCATACTTATCCATGTTTTAATGGTTTGTTTGCTTTTGTATAGAAGTATTGATTGTTTAATCTGAGGGACATCTCTGCTTTCGTGTTTAACAGTGAGGCTAATTCTTGTGTGAGTGTTTCTAATCGTGTGAGGTGTTCTTCAGAGCTTGAGGTACTAGCTTTTTTTTGTTGTTTTTTTATGTCTTTTATAAGTGTGTTTATTTTTTTATTTCTTGCTGTCTTTTCTCTAGCTGCTATTTGGATTAGTTTCCCTCTAATTACCGCCTTGTGGGCTGTCCATAATGTTGATTGGGTTATTTCAGGGGTTGAATTTTCTGTGAAATAATTCTCTATTGTTTGTTGGACTTCTTTTAAATTATTTTCTTTAGCTAAAATTGCTTCGTTAAGTCTCCATTGAGACTTAACTTTTCTTGTGGAGCAACATCGCCACTCTCCCCTTCCCTGGTGCTGAGGACGAATAGTAGTGGGTTTTGTAGATATTATTCCAATACTTGATTTCTCTGCCTTTTTTAAAGTGCGTTTCCTGAAACATTAATATGTCTGGATTGATTTTTTTGTGGTATTGTAAAGCTATTTTCCGTTTCTGAGGCGTGTTAAGGCCTTTAGCATTATGTGAGACTATATGCAGAGGCGTTTGTGTTTGAGAGTGCATTTCTGTAGATGTGTTAGCATGTGTTTTGTACCTGGATTACGTCTTATAGGAAGGCGTTATGAGGACGGTGCTGTTGTTGCAAGGGGGGCCCGGAGCTAGGCGACGGCCGGCGGCTCGCACTTCTGTTTGTTGTTACTGTAGGCTGTGCTCCTCCTAGAGTACGAGACAAAACAATAAAAGAAAACAAAACAGGAGAAAGAGGAAAAAAGAAAAGTAAAAAGATTAAGAAAACTAATATAAAATTAGAGACAATCCTATAAGGGTCTCCTGGGTGAGGATACAGCTCCTCACGTTAAGTATAGATTTAGTCAGGATGTTTTCCTGCTGTACCAGGGGGGGAGGTCTATCTACATTCTTTTCCGGAGATGTAAATAGAAAGTATTTGTTTATGTGCTCCCGGTGGGTCCCATCTGGATTATAGATTATTAGTAAGTTTTCTTGGGCGTTTTCTTTGTGTGCTTTCCTTGTTGTTGTGTGTTACTATTAATTGTTCTCATAGCGCCTATTTTGCTTTTAAGTGCTTGCCTGCTTGGGTGGTCATCAGAGTTGTTGTGTCTCCATCATCATTTAACCTCCCGCTGGGGTTTGCACTTAGTACTCTGGCGTCTCTCTATTTCTCCATATAGGGTGGGTGTGAAGGGAGTATCATTGATGGTCGCTCCCTATGTAGGTCATGCATATCTATATAGATCCACCTTTGTTTTATGCTCCTCTGAGAACCAAATATACTTTTTTTCTCCTTTTTTTTCTTTTTGGGTAGGAATTATTATAAATTTGTTCTAGCTCCGACCCTTATGTTTATGGTTTGTAATTTATCTCCTTTGGATTTATATTTGTAGTATCGTCTCACCTGGTTATAACTTGGTTTCCGTTATATACTTAAACTGTAGTATTAATTGACCTATATCAGTTTGTGTGTTCCTTTGACCTATACCGTCTACCTGCATTATACTAAGGATAGGGCGAACCGTAGGGCTTTCCCCATACTTTTAACGTTCTATATCGTCTCCTCCTGTTCTGGTTCATGGCTAGGGAGAGTATTATTGGTGTATGGTGGCAATAGGGTGAGCTTTCTAGTTATCTATGACCCAAATATTTCTAGCAGTTCTGGGATTTGATATCCCTCTTTTAACCTAATATACATACATGTAAATATTTTGAACAGATTAACCTCTATCGAACCATGCAAATTTTTTAGTAACTGAACATTTGTAGATAGAAATATAAGACTTAATCTGAGTATCTATAAAACTCTTATATACATCATTTTAGTGTTAATAAAGGTAGAAATAACAGTGCTGCTTTTTATGCTTATCAACTTTATGCTTTATCGTTAGCTTTATGAAATTTAGTTCCATCCTTTTAAGTGCATACTGTCATTCGATATATCCACGTAAGCTGGTTGGGGGATAATATATGACTTTGAACAGTCAGTTTCGTCATGTATTACGTAGGGCAACGTTTTTTTTTTCTTTTTTAAGTTTTGGGCTTAGGAAACAAGAAGGCAGTACATTACCCACACCGGATCCTCTGCTATTCGTAGGTTGCTGGATCTTTGGGTATTGGGCCAATGATTCAGATTCGGACTCCATGGGTGCCCATCGACCTTGTACATCTGTGGATCTAGAGGTTATATGATGGGTAGAATGGAGTAGAAAATGTAGGGGGTGGAGGGGTCGTTTCAGCTTCCTAAGGTTCTCTCGTGTCCCGATTTTTTGGTTAACCTCTACCTTTATCGGGTATCTTGGTGGCTGGTTCTTCTCGGTTATCTAATGGGATAGAAAATGTAGGGGGTAGAGGGGTCGTGACAGCTTCCTAGAGTTCTCTTGTGTCCGGGTTCTTTGGTTTACTTTAACCTTTTTCGGGTCTCTTAATGGCTGAATCTTCTCAGTTATCTAATAGTGCACTTTAGGTGGTAGATTACATATAGTGGTACTTTCTTGTGGTTCCAATTTTTGTGTGGCCTCTGTCGGTCTGTATACTACTTGCAAGAGGTCTCTTTTTAGTATTCAGTCCCTTCCTTGACTTCTTTGGAAATCTTGGGATTTTATCGGTGATTGTCTTCCGGCTACCTTTTTTGCGCTGGGCTGGAATATATTGGAAGTTACTCAACAAGGTAACTCATTAGCCAAGATTAGCGATTTCTAGTTTGAGCTCGGTGATTATCTGCTGTTGTGAGGTTTTGATTGATTTCTGTAGGTTTATGTAGAGATCCTCTAGATACTGTTTTGTGCATGGAGTTCCCCTCTGCGGCTCCTTAGGGTCCGTTTCGGCGCCATCTTGGAGGCCATGCGGTGGGTCTGTTTTAGAAGAAGTCCGTCATTTCGCCTTTAGAGGAGCCCCCTTTGTTTTTTGGTCTCATGGTGGGTTGTAAGAGGGTTTTGCTTGCCTTTTCATGTAGTTCTTGTGTTGTTATAAGTCCTTTTATTGCTTTAGATAGGGAATCCACTCGGGAGCAGCTCCTCTGTGTGACTGTTCACATCTCCGGTCAGACTCAATTTTTTTAATGTGGACATATGTTGGCTACTAATTGGATGATGATATGAAATACGTAATGGCAGGGCCATCACTGGGGTCGTTTCCTACCTTTTCACTGCCCTCTATTGTGCACACTTACAGTCTTCTATTGGGGTGGACCCCCTGAGACAACCACATTAAAATGTGCAATTCTACAGTAGTGATGCTTGAATCGGCCCTACTTTCCTGCTGGCTGAGGGTCCCATAGGATGATAAGCCCCAACTGTATTAAAATCTTGGCTGGCAGAATGAAATGTTGCTGGCTTTGGGTAGTTAAACACATATGTGATATTGCTATTGGCAGTGGAGTCTATGTACCCCCATGGTTTTTACTAGAACCTCTGAAGGTGAGGTTATTATGTTGCTTGGGGGTGCCAGGTCAAGGTCCTGGAAGAGGAAGACCCCAAGAAGATAGGAGCCCACAATATCAGAAGAGATAGCTGATGTCAGAAGAGAGGAACACCGATAGACAGAGGTCAGGAACAGAAGGCAGGCCAAAGAATGAGGCAGTGGACTAGACACTAGGACGGGAAGAAGACATGCAGGATCTGGAAATGCACAACCAGGAACAGGGATCAGGAACAATACAGACAGTAAAATCTGAACAAACAGCACTAGGAGGCAGATGAGGGAGGTTTAAGTAGGCCAATGGCGTCTTAGTGATGTCATCCAGGTGCGCCAAATTTGTCAGCACACCAGAATGCAAGCAATCAACAAACGTTTATAGAACGTATATAGATCATACGAAAGTTAGAATATCGAACGCCTGAGTGAACGGCTGAACGAATGTCGGAACATACGTTAGTTGGGTGCGAAACCAACTTTTGTGGGCCATAACAGATATCTACCAATTCCATAAAGACCACAAGCTCTCCTACCAGCTTTGCTCTCTGCTAGAGAAGTGTGGCATTTGGAAAGATTTATGGGCTCATTTACCCAGAGCCGCTGTCGCTCTGGGTAAATGATCCTTCCACAAATCAATATCGCGGGATTTCCCCACTGCGGGATTTTAATGGCAGCTATTTGTTGGTGTTAAAATCCTGCGCTAAAACTATCGCAAACACGATATTGAATCGCGAGCGTCAAATGCGCGGGTGATTTTTGCATAACCCAACGATAATATGGAGTTAAAGTTGCGCTAACCGATATCGAACCGGTTAGGGCGACTTTAACTCCATATATTTACCCAGCGAGTCTGGGTAAATGAGCCTGTTATACTTTTAGGCTAAGCAAGGATTGCACCATTGGCTGTTCATTTAGTGGAATTTGAAATGAAGACAGCATTTGAAGGATAGCGACAGGGAACTGATACATCCGGCCCTTAGGAAGTCATGCATCAGACACAGGAAAACCTACTCAACAGAGTTTGAAATTTATTTAGAAAGAGCTCTTTCTTGCAGGAGCTCTTTTATGCCCTATGGTGCTAAATGCATTTTGTCTTAATTTACTCTACAGGCAGAATTGATTGCTGGTCTTTCAGACTATGTGGTTGGTTTTAGCAAATGATTGCTTTTGACTTCTTTATTATTCAAGTTCTCTAGGCAGCTCTCAAAGCCTCTGTGTATTCATTGTGTGTAGTGTTTCTCAGATAACACCGTACTGCAGTAGCATGGTGGTTTGTTGGTGATTTCGACTTCCAATCCACTTCTTCTGGCTATATATACATATATAAGCTTTCTGTACATACATTTATATATACTGAACTGAGAAAGCCAGTCGGATAAATACCGAAATGTCTTCAAGAACTAAACTTCAAGTCCAGGTGATCTAACAGATAAACCATGACCTGAATGAATAACAATTTATAAACACCCTTTATTGATACAAATATATTTTAAAAATGCAGTAAAACTCATCACTCCTACAAAACTCCAATTCATATAGATAGTGAAAGGGCAATAAAAAAATGTGAAAGGGCTATAAATGTTAATCACCTCCCAAACCTAGTTTTCGCATTACTAATATGTTTCAAATATGCCCCTGACATCTCTTACTCGGTTCTTTGCCCCCTGGGCGTCTCTGTTTTGAGCAAAACCAGGAACAGAGGGCTTCTGCGCTGACAGCCACTCTTCTGCAAAACCTAGGTTTGGAGGGTGATTAACATTTATAGCTAATTATTTATTTTTGACTGGACATGCCCTTTAAATTGATGAATAGAGATGAACTTCTTATAATCAATTCCGATTTTACATTTTCGGACTTCCGAAATTGGACCTATTAAAGTCAATGGAGAGAAAAAAATCTGAACCGTTTGATTGAAATTAAGGTATTAATAGCATTGGTAACTTACTGTACATTGCTCTGGGACCTGTGAAATGGTCTGGGGACCATTGAATACTAAGCATTGGATGAGTGGCCTCTTCCCTCCTTGTTAAAAGCCAGTAGGCGGGGGGAAGTGATAGCCTGTAATACTAATCCAATGCAAGGTCAGGGAGACAACCTTCCCAAGAAAATGCAACCAAGCAGGGAGTGTCAGCCCAGATAAATGAAATGACCCATGGTAAACTGTTAGGACCTTCCATACTGGGGATACCTTGACGTGGTTGGAAGGCTTTTCACTTTTATGTATAAAATTGTAACTAAAAACTCCCATGTTTTTAGTGTTTGCACTAGCATAGATATTATGATATATGGGGCCCAGGAATGTGCATTGATCATCTCTTTTCTGGTTTGTTCAAATGGTCTGGGGAACACGTACAAATATCCAGAACGTAAAAAAAACAACATCCTATACATTCCAGCTTCCACATTCCGCATCCGATAAATAATCCCATATTCGGACTCAAGAGTTCGATTATTCTGTATTTCTCCAATATATACAGAATCAAGGGTTTCCATGGATTTGATAAATTCCAAAAATCATCTCCCAAATTCAAAAACCCTCGAACGTCCGGTAATTATCAAAAAAAGTATGCGTGTCTGAACATAATCCGAAATCCGAAAGTACAAGTTTGTTTGGATCTGTACAATCCAATTCGGAACTGGACTCTGGTTTGAGTCCATCTATTGATTAATACATAATGTCATCCTAATAATGCATTACTAAAATGTTTTCATACATGTTTGAAAAGGTTCTCATTCATCCAGATCATGGTATATCTGTAATATTCATTCATCCAGGTCATGGTATATCTGTAATATTCACCCGCCCAGGTCATGGTATATCTGTAATAATCATTCATCCAGGTCATGGTATATATGTAATATTCATCCATCCTGGTCATGGTATATCTATAATATTCATCCATCCAGGTCATGGTATATCTGTAATATTCATTCATCCAGGTCATGGTATATCTGTAATATTCATCCATCCAGGTCATGGTATATCTGTAATATTCATTCATCCAGGTCATGGTATATCTGTAATATTCATCCATCCAGGTCATGGTATATCTGTAATATTCATCCATCCAGGTCATGGTATATCTGTAATATTCATTCATCAGGACATGGTATATCGTTAATATTCTCTATGCAGGTATGGTATAGCTTGTAATATCATTCATCCAGGTCCTGGTAATCTGTAATATTCATCCATCCAAGTCATGGATATCTGTAATCTTATCATCAGGTCATGGTTATCGTAATATTCATCCATCCAGGTTAATGGTATATCTGTAATAGTCATTCATCCAGGTCATGGTATATCTGTAATATTCATTCATCCAGGTCATGGATATCTGTAATATTATATCAGGTCATGGTATATCTGTAATAGTCATTCATCTAGGTCATGGTATATCTGTAATATTCATTCATCCAGGTCATGGTATATCTTAATATTCATTCATCCAGGTCATGGTATATCTGTAATATCATTCATCCAGGTCATGGTAATCTGTAATATTCATCATCCCGGTCATGGTATATCTGTAATAGTCATTCATCCAGGTCATGGTATATCTGTAATATTCATCATTCTGGTCATGGTATATCTATAATATTCATCCATCCAGGTCATGGTATATCTGAATATTCATTCATCCAGGTCATGGAAATGTGTAATATTCATCCATGCAGATCATGGTATAGCTGTAATATCATTTCATCCAGGTCATGGTATATCTGTAAATTATCCATCCAGGTCATGGTATATCTATAATATTCATCCATCCAGGTCATGGTATATCTGTAATATTTCACCGCCAGGTCATGTATATCTGTAATAATCATTCATCCAGGTCATGGTATATATGTAATATTCATCCATCAGATCATGGTATATCTATAATATTCATCCATCCAGGTCATGGTATATCTGTAATATTCATCATCCGGTCATGGTAATCTGTAATATTCATCCATCAGGTCATGGTATAGCTGTAATATTCATTCATCCAGGTATGGTTATTAATATTCATCCATCCCAGTCATGGTAATCTGTAATATTCATCCATCCAGGTCATGGTAATCTGTAATATTCATCATCCAGGTCATGGTATATCTAATATTATTCATCCGGTCATGTATATCTGTAATAGTCATTCCTCCAGGTCATGGTATATCTGTAAATCATTTATCCAGTCATGGTATATCTGTAATATTCATCCATCCAGGTCATGGTATATCTGTAATATTCATTCATCCAGGTCATGGTATACTGTAATATTCATTCATCCAGGTCATGGTATATCTGTAATAGTCATTCATCCAGGTCATGGTATATCTGTAATATTCATTCATCCAGATCATGGTATATCTGTAATAGTCATTCATCCAGGTCATGGTATATCTGTAATACTCATCCACCCAGGTCATGGTATATCTGTAATATTCATTACCCCGGTCATGGTATATCTGTAATAGTCATTCATCCAGGTCATGGTATATCTGTAATAGTCATTCATCCAGGTCATGGTATTTCTGTAATATTCATTCATTCAGATCATGGTATATCTGTAATAGTCATTCATCAGGTCATGGTATATTGTATATTCATTCCATCAGGTCAGTGGTTATCTGTAATATTCATTCATCCAGATCATGGTATATCTGTAATAGTCATCATCAGGTCATGGTATACTGTAATATCATTTATCCAGGTCATGGTATATCTGTAATATTCATTCATCCAGGTCATGGTTAATCTGTATATTTAATTCATGACAGATATGGTAATCTGTAATATTCATTCATCAGGTCATGGTATATCTGTAAATTCATCCACCCAGGTCATGTATATATGTAATATTCATTCATCCAGATCATGGTATATCGTAATAGTCATTCATCCAGGTCATGGTATATCTGAATTCATCCATCCAGGTCATGGTATATCTGTAATATTCATTCATCCAGATCATGGATTCTAATAGTTATCATCCAGGTCATGGTATATCTGGAATAATTAATCCATCAGGTCATGTATATCTGTAATATCATCACCAGGTCATGGTATATCTGTAATAGTCATATCAGGTCATGGTATATCTGTAATAGTCATTCACCCAGGTCATGGTTATATCTGTAATAGTCATTCACACCAGGTCATGGTATATCTGTAATAGATTCACCCAGGTCATGGTATATCTGTATAATATCATTCATCCAGGTCATGGTATATCTGTAATATTCATCATCCAGTCATGGTATATTGTAATCTTATCATCCAGGTCAGAGTATATCTGTAATATTCATCCATCCGGTCATGGTATATCTGTAATAGTCATTCATTCAGGTCATGGTATATCTGTAATAGTCATTCACCAGGTCATGGTATATGTAATAGTCATTCACCCAGGTCATGGTAATCTGTAATAGTCATTCACCCAGGTCATGGTATATCTGTAATAGTCATCACCCAGGTATGGTATATCTGTAATAGTCATTCACCCAGGTCATGGTATATCTGTAATAGTCAGTCACCCAGGTCATGGTATATCTGTAATAGTCATTCACCCAGGTCATGGTATATCTGTAATAGTCATTCATCCAGGTCATGGTATATCTGTAATAGTCATTCACCCAGATCATGGTATATCTGTAATAGTCATTCACCCAGGTCATGGTATATCTGTAATAGTCATCCATCCAGGTCATGGTATATCTGTAATAGTCATTCATCCAGGTCACGGTATATCTGTAATAGTCATTCACCCAGGTAATGGTTTATTTGTGGTATTCATTTAGATCAACTGGACTTGAAGTTTATTTCTTGAAACATCTTCCTACATAATATAACATAGTTTTATCAACTATTGGTACTCAACGCTCACAAGTGCATTTACTAATAGACAAAAAACAGAACTTTATATTTAAATAAGCAAAATAAAAATAACTAGCATGTTATTTTTGTTACCTATTCTGGCTATGGATCTGTTCATAGGACTGGTCTAGAGAGAAATAAGTAATGGGGCCCCCCTGTGTCTGATTTGGTCACCCTGGAAACGCTCGCTATGTTTCTGGCTTATTTTTAACAACTTCAGTATCAATGCACCTACAAAATCTGATGGATTTTATAACCCGAAATTGACTTTACTTATGTTACAATTATCTTTGATTTTCCACCTATATAAGTAGCTCTCAGAGACTGAAGAAATCAGAGGAAAGTTCAAACAACACAGATGAGAAAGATTTCCTTTAAAGTATTGGAATATTTCACACAGGCTGTACACAGCACAATAATCTTATGGTTTCCAGGATATTATTGCTCCTAAAATTTCTCATATCTCTCGGTTTAAAAAGGATACTTTGTAAGGAATTGTCTCCTCTCTCACCTGGGGAAAAAAATCCTATTGCCTAAAGGGAAACTAGAAATATTAAGTTATGTACTAAAGCCACTTTTATTTCATTTTCTTATCTTGTTAATAAGTGGCTATTGAAGGCAAGGTCTTTGTATTGACAAAACCAAACCATGTAAGGATATTCGATCTACAGATAATGTGCTGGATATTAAGTTATAGGCTTGTAAAGTTACACTTCCCAGACTGCCCTGTCTCTCTGAGTCCCTATGACAGACCTTCTCAGAAGATATGTGGAGATAAGAGATAGCCAAAACTCAACATAGCCTGGAACCTTGGATAATCCTTGAAAATACGATCGGAGACCACTTTCGAGTTTCCAATCGTATTTTGGAGGATTATTGAACGTTCGAGGCTATTTCGAACGTTCGATTATTATAGAAAATAGGCTTCGAAGTCCCAAAATCCAGGCGATCCTACAAAATCTGGATCATTTGGATTTCGGAACCGAGGGGTTCCATGTCGGATCCGGGTCCCATCTCTAGTGGCGATCCCTTATAATTAGAATAAACAATATTATGTAAGAAAGAAATAATTGTGGGTCTCTGCCCACTACAATATCCCAAAGATAATGTAGTTAACAGTTCATTGGATAGTTCCAAGAAAACATTGAATGGCTTTATATATTATAAAAGATGGAGTAATACATAAAGTTACAATTGACCTAAAGATTTTTCTATCTGGAAATAAAACAGGCATACCATTGTCGATAATTTATTTAGTGTATTATCTCCAATGACTCTTCTTTATTTCCTGTTCTATTTGATGAGCATACACTATGCTTCTCCATGGTACTGTGCTTGTGATGAGATGAGTTGTGACAGAGTGGAAGGAACACATTCAGGCTACATACTGTATAACTTTCTATTGAGATAATACCTGGCTACTTTGTTGTCTTGTTTCTTTACTGTTACAGTAAGGCACAACAAAAATCGAGCTCTGTCTCACCACATTGATGTTTTTCTGTTAGACATTTAGAAAAAGATTCCTCTAATTGAAATGTAAAGTCAGGAAGGAATTTCCCCCCTTCTGATGGTTCTGTATTTTGTCTTTTCATATTGATATATTTGAATACATTCCAATTGCTTGTTTTTTTATTTTTAACAAAACAAGCCAATGAAGGGAGGACATGAAGCCTGCAGAATTACCAATAACTACGGTACTCTAAAATAGTTATACATTGGGTACCTACTAGTTGTCCACTCCCTTTCAGCCACCTTTTCACCAATTATACAGTATTCCAAGCGAAAACACCATAGCAGTGTAGAGTACTTATTGTATTCCAAATGAAAAAATAGGGTTGTCTAGTCGTTAATTTGTTCCAAGGGGTAATCCCATTTTATTAATGCAGAAACACACACAAAACATTTCTGCACTAATAAAATGGGATTACCCCTTGGAACAAATTAATGACTGGACAACCCTATTTTTTCATTTGGAATACAATAAATACTCTACACTGCTGTGGAGTGTCAAACTGGACTGTTGGGGCCCACCAGGAAATCTGAAAGCAGGGGCCCACCATACATTCATATCTCTATTATCACTTGTTTACATACCTATCATACTCCTACTGACTCCTATTGGTTATAAAAATGCATTTCTTACCATCCCTTTGGCTCAGAATACAAAGTTTAGCAGTTTTCTTTGTATACTTTGGTGAATGGGCTGTGGGCCCACTGGTGGTTGCCCCTGTAACCCTGCTGCTGCTACTGTTGCGGATAACAGAGGCTGAGGATTACTTTAGGTTATGTGTTGCATAATCTGATTCAATATCAGATGCTTCCCATCAGGAAGTGATGTAATCACGAAACGTGTCAGGCTGTTGTCCCTCCCACCTATCCTTCTTTGCGTACCGGACTTTGACTATGTGACTAAGCTGATTTTAACGAATAACATTAAAAGTTTAATTTAAATCTCCATGAAATGCTCGTTCTTTGAATTGTGTTAGCATCTAGTATTTGGGTTTTCCCACGTTGGCCATCCGGCTGAAGGTGGCTTTGGATGTTTGGAGCTCCATGGAAATCGTATAAGGGGTAAGGGGATTACGCTCCCGGTTGTTTTCTATATTTTACTTTTTGTTCATTCTCTAGTAGCCAGAAGTGTTAGAATTCTGTGACCCAAGTGGTCTAGTTGAGGGCAAAATGTGGCATAGTGTTTGATAGCAAAGGCTAAAACAAACACAAAGACCATGCCATGCCCTGACTACCATTTAAAACCAAAACTGATATGATCACAAACCGCGCCGATAACCAATTGTCCACTGGCAGATCCATCAGCAGATTGTCCATTAATCCTGCAAAAGGTGTTGGTTGTGGGTCTCAATTCCTGCCAACAGCTCATAAGCCAATGTAAATAATAATGTCTGTCCTTAGTATGAGGTAGAGTAGTTAATCAGTAACCTTATTATACAATTCAATCAGAATATGTTCTAGTAATACAGGCTGATCTGCTTTTGCCTCTGTAATAATTTCCAGGCATCATATATTGTTGTTGGTTGTGATGACAACTCGCCTGGTATTATGATGCGCCAAAGCCTCAAACACTGATTTAATGAATCACCGGTCTTATCAGATCACTTGATTATATGGACTAAAAATAGCTTTGTATGACCTTGTACACACAGGAAACTTTTCTTGCCTTTAATATATAATTATATTGTTTGAAAGATTGTGTACAAACACTAGAACACAAAACTGCTGGTTTCCACAGATCCGCCAGAATTTTTTTAAAATTCCGCAACACAGTACATATCAATAGTTAAAAATTTAAATGGTATGTCTACCCTAAAAACGATCTTTCAATGTAAGATAGAGCCCCCCTGCCCACCCCCAACCGCTATGTTTTAAAAAAAAAAAAATGATAACAAAATTACTTACAGCCCCAGTTAGGTCTGGGCAGGGGGCAGCTACCTTCCACTAAAAGGATTTTATGGTACATTGAAGGGGGAGCGAGGATCGATCAGGATGGTGGGGGGGGGGGATGTGCGGAGGGAGGATGAAGTTTATGCTGGAACGGAAAAGACACGAACACGGGTGACGTCACGAGCTTGGATTTACAGTGAGATACTCCTGGTCTGCAAAAAGAAAGTTCTAAAAAGGTATGTAACTTAAAATTGGCTGAACGGATTTTAATGGGGTTTGGCTTGTTTTAAAGCTATGATAATGGCCAATAACATATTAAATGGTTTACTTTTGGGGGAGGACATTCCCTTTAAGATTGAAACGTTCAATAGTTGTGGTTGAAAAATTCTGTAGTGGGTTTGTATTGGATTTTCAGAAGTTCTGCTGAACTGCTGCAAAACTTTTATCCAATATTGGATCCCTTCTTCCTGCGGGATCACTGTATAAAATACCCACATCACAAGTCACCTGAATTGTATTACCGGTACTCACTGAAATATTGATTTGATTTGGTGACATCACAATCATTCATTCTCAAGGTAACTCTGGGGACTTGTAGATCTTTGGGAGAATGTACGTTATAGAACAAACTGGGTAGTTGGTAAGCAAAAATACAAAAGAATACAACACTTTTCATGGGCAGTGTCGATAAAACCTCTTAGCTATAATGTAATCAACACCTTGCATTTAGGAAGTCCCTGACACCTTGCTGTTATGTGATGATTTGGACATATCCCATGGTATTTAGAGCCCAGAAGATTCTTTAATTGAGAAAGCCAGCTGGATGACTAGTGGATAGGATTTAAGAAATTCCAGTTGACCTAACTGAATACCACAGATATACATAACTATTTAAAACTTAATTGTACGGTCATAAGGACATGAATGGTAAGTATCAATATCATACAATTGTGAGAACAATGCATTTCTATAACCTCAGTGTTTCTCTCTCTATTTTAGTCTAAAAGGACAATTCTACTTACTTTCTCCACACTCCTCTTCCTATATCCACGCTTTCTACCAAGGGTGAGGACTTAAGCCTCTAAGAGCTCACCCCAGGGCTGTGTGCAATTACACTGATATACTTACACAGCGCTGCTCCGCTCCCTAGTCTTCTTCCGCGATGGGCCCAATAGGAAGGCATGCTCCTTGCAAAGCATATCTTCCTATTGGCCTCGTAGCCAACGGAGAGGTGGGGGCGGAACTTATGTTTAGGTCCTCACCCTTGGTAGAAAGTGTGGCTATAAGAAGAGGAGCGGGTAGGAGGTACGAATAATTGTCCGTTAAAGCTCCTCAGTACTGTTATTCCTATTCTCCAGGTTTGACTTTCTATGTCCATGAGATATACTGGGTTGAAATTGATAGACAAAGTGACATATTACGCTATGTTTGGTAATTGTGGGTTAACAACTATCCTGCCAACAGCCTGTAGGTGATAGGAATAAACTGATCCTTAATTTGCAATGTGTGCACTCAATGCATTACTATATACAGTGTATATCCCTACTTATACCTATAGTTCTATTCTGTCCTGCAGATCATTTCAATGACATATAAATGAGAGTTAATAATTATGCAGAACTTCTGCCATAAAAATGTCTTTTACAGGGGAGAGGAAATGAGAAAACATCGCTGGTTGTTCCTAAGGGGAAACATTCATCGAGCCTGTGAAATTGATGCAGACAGTTGTCTTTGCTTGAGACAATGCAGATCAATGGTGGTGTTAAGGTCGGAAGTGACAAACTCATTATTGTCTGACAGATTCTAGGGGTTGGATAGCATTAGGAGAAACATGTATATTAAGACACTGCTGAGAGGAGATTCACATCATATGCAACATGCAGATATTCAGCCAATTGGAAGTTAAGGGACGTTAAACCTATGCAGAAGATGCTTATAAGGAATCCGTGGGAATCACATGTTTTATTTGAAATTTATTCAACTTTTGATTCATATCTTTTTTTTGTTAGGCCATGCTAACGCCTATTTCACGCGATTGCACATACATTTTGGTTAGAATGGAAATCGCGGGAATGCAAAAATTTACGCGATTTCCAATGCGCATGCAATTGCGCATCTGTTTCCATTTTGCAATCCTTTTTTTGCTCAAAGGCATGCGTTTCCTTAACGGAAAATATCAAAATCACATGCGCAAACGCGGAAGTGACAACGCAGTGTGGGGCCTACACTTAATTTATATTCTGGATCTAACAAGGTTGTTAAATAGTATCCCAATCAAGTGAGTACTAATGATGGACCCGAACCCGAGTTTGTGCAGAACTTTATGAGTTTGGATAAACTTGAACTATCCAAACTCTATCTGAACTAATTCAGGTTTAAACTAGTTTGGTTTTCCAAACTTGCAGACGTATTTTCGCTAATTATCGAATTTACAGACCGTTTGCTAAGACTTGATTGTACCGTTCACTAACCCTCGAATGTAATGTTTGTTTTCGGTAACCCTCAAATGTAGCATTAGTTGTCAGTAACCCTTGAATGTAATGTTCGATTTTCCTCGAACATTATACATCACAGCCAATCCCCCAAACATCACATGTATCCTCTCCCAATCACACCCACGTCCACAAACATGGCCATGCCCCCAAACATCACAGGCACACCCCAAAACACCACACCTCCAAACTTGACACCCATGCCTAAAATATCATACCCCTTCCCCAAAATGGCATAGCCACGCCCACGATTTCAAACAGCGTGGCCATGCCCCCAAACATCACAACCACAACACTAAATGTCACGTCCATGCCTCCTGGACACAACATCACAGACACGCCCCCAGACTGTCAACACCCTAGAATGCCGTGCAGACAACATTGCAGACAAGCCCCCATCCATGCAGACATACTGCTATCTATTGTGCAAAAAATAAAGCACGCTTAATAAAAACACACAAAGCCCACAGACAGCGCAACAGAATGAAGCCCGGCTTTAACAACATAGATAAAGAGCCTGCACACGCCATGCTTCAGAGACACAAGAACAGCATGACACCCGTCACTCACTCAAGTGCTGCGGTATACAGTTGCAATCAACATGTTTTCCCCATGGCCAATTCCATGTAGCATGTAGTAGGTTCACCACAACATTTGTATACTTATATATTGTATATATAAAATGTAAGAGGATGTATATATATGTAAATAAGGTCACATGTTTTACTAGATTTGTTTCATTCTTCCTTTTTTTGTTTAATTTTGTTTTATTTTATATTATGTATATTCTGTAACCTTTCTTTGTCTTTTTCACTAGCCAGGTGGATGTGTTATCCCTTTAAAAAAGAAAGTGATGTGTTATTTTTCGAAATTGTAAAAACTTTTAAGAACTTGTCACCGAAAAATTCCGTTCAAAAAACAAAAATTTGTATCTAAAAATCGAAAATTTCTATTGAAAATTCGAAAAGGATATTGAATATTCTAAATTTATGGTCGAAAATTCGAAAAATTCAGATTTTATAGCTTGAGGTGAATTAGTAAAGATGTTTTATTATTTTTTTTTTTTTAAATCTCTAACACCTGCAGCATGAAAGGAAATAGAGAAGAGAATGATAAAAGAGAATCCTTTAAAGGTAATTGAAATTTCTGAACAAGTTATGGTTAAATAAAAGGTTGCCTGTCGAACCATTAAAGTTAACCCTGGATCACATCACTAGGTAAAATATGTAAAAAGTTATACTGATTCAAAGGTTTAGCAGTATAACATTTTTAACACTTTCTGCTTTTAGCAGCTTGTAGCCATGTGACCAATCTCTGCCTGCATTAATAAGCCTGAACTGTCCTTTTTTTTAAAGGGCCCTAGGGACAGGGGAGGAGCAGAGGGTCAGGAGATGTCAAGCTACTGGAAACAGTAAGTTTGAACATCATCTGCAGTATAATTTCTTACAGACTGCAGCCAGAGATGTCATTCGGGGCTCATTTTAAAGGAAACACTGCAGGCTTTTATGTAACCCTAGCTTGTTCACAGACCACAGTTGCCCTTTAATGGAGCACCCAATGTTTAGCATCAGAAAATGCAATAAGACATATACTGCAAATCTATGTCTATGCAGTTACCATTATTTATCATTAAAAAATACATACAAATTAATCAAAACATGTTACTATGAATGAGCCACTTTACCATATAGATCTGTGAATACTCTGGAGGGGTCCTTAACTAACTACACAGACCTGTTTGTACTCTAAGCTTTGAATCATTGGCTTCTACTGTACATTCTTCTAGACTGAAATATGTGTGTGCAACAGAACCAAGGCCAAAAATTATGCTTTCCCTTTGTCAAACACGAAGCTCTGATGAAAAATAGGCTTTAATCATTTATTGATCTCAAGTCCTTAGGAAAGCTGGCTGAATTCTTAACTCATTAAAGATAAGCACCTGAACACTGAAGGAAGAAATCTTCATGTTTATTGCATAATAGGCAGCCTGTAAAGAGAAAAATATAAAAGCCTCAACTTGGCTTAAGAATCAATTAGCTACATTGTAACATTGCTTTAGCCAAAGTGTTTTCTTAAAATGTTCAACAGCAGCTTGTTACCCTTGAGGCACCAAATAGAATAGTACGGTTGTTAAGAGTATTTTGTGAATGATTTTGTTTTGTTGTGACACTTTTAATCTCTTCTTTGTTGGGGAGATTTTCCATGGTTTACAGAACCATGCAACCTGACAGCTCATGTTCTTTTAAAGGAGCAGTGTATATTCAGCCGAAAATAAAGCAGAAATCTAGCACTCTGTATCTGCAATGTTTTCTTTACTATGTGTCTCTACATTTACAGAGAAACATACTTCCAAGTGCCAATGGTGCCATAAGATGATGGTCCACAAAGGATCCGGTGCAGGTTCAGATCGGATCCTCTCACAGTCGCCTCAATTAAAGTGGGGGTTGTTTTTCTTTGTGAATAAAAACAAAAGATAAGGCAGACACCCAGAGTTTTCTGTATAAGCTTTTGCCGCTACTCGATAAATTTATAGATATTTAGTAACACTGTCTTTGCCAATACGGTCTGGAGATTGTTTCCTCTATTATAGAGACCTATGTTAATAACTTAAAGGGGAAATAGAATGAAAACTAATTTTGGGGGTGAGATAAGTCAGTGGCACTTCTGATGATTGTCCCTTCTGACGACCACAAAATAAAGTATTTTTTAAAAAATACATTTTTGGGAACTTTTAAAGACATATTCACAATTAAAACCTAAAATGGTTAATTGTCAGTTACCTTCCCCAAACCCTAACTGATATATTTTGTACTTTATTAGATGCATTACTAACCGGAGTAAGCTGGATACCTCCATGTAGTCAATGAAAGCTGTGACAACTGAGATTCACCTACTGCTTCCTCTGCACATGCTTAAGCTTTAAAAAAGCTCATTAAGCAGTAGGTGGCAGTAGATACATGGTAAAGACACAGAGGACTGAAGGCAGGGGAGTTGGTTCATTATCATATTGCACCATAGGCCAGATGAGGCCTAAGCTAAGATACCCATTGTGTGGGGAATAACATGAACTTTAAATTCCTTTTGACTTTAGTCCTTTGTCAAACCAAATAGATTCTGATATTTTCTCTACAACAAAAGTCTTTATTTTAAATATATGGTTGTGTATCGGTGGAACTTAAGCCTAATATTTCCCATCAAACCCAAGTCAGAAATCCAGGAATCAAGAATGTGAGGAGGCAACAAATGAAACCAAGAAAACTAGGTCACTCTCTAATTCTATGGCGTGTCTAGAGGATGGAATTTGCTTTGCTGAAGGTTTTCTGAAATTGAGGAAAACTTTGCCAGTGTAAACTATTGGGAGGGGAAGTTTCAGAAAAATCTTAATACATTTCAACAGCTGAAAATGTTTTTAGAAGGGATGTAAATTTGTGTAAGGCAAGGGGAGTAATGCAATATCACAGTGTAAGGCAATGGGAGTAATGCAATATCACAGTGTAAGGCAATAGGAGTAATGCAATATCACAGTGTAAGGAAATAGGAGTAATGGAATATCACAGAGTAAGGAAATAGGAGTAATGGAATATCACAGTGTAAGGAAATAGGAGTAAATGCAATATCACAGTGTAAGGCAATAGGAGTAATGGAATATCACAGTGTAAGGAAATAGGAGTAATGCAATATCACCGTGTAAGGAAATAGGAGTAAATGAATATCACAGTGTAAGGAAATAGGAGTATGGAATATCACAGTGTAAGGAATATAAGTATGCAATATCACAGTTAAGACATGGGAGTAATGGAATATCACAGTGTAAGGTAATGGGAGTAATACAATATCACAGTGTTAGGAAATGGGAGTAATGGAATATCACAGTGTAAGGAAATAGGAGTAATGAAATATCACAGTGTAAGGAAATAGGAGTAATGGAATATCACAGTGTAAGGCAAGGGGAGTAATGCAATATCACAGTGTAAGGCAATGGGAGTAATGGAATATCACAGTGTAAGGCAATAGGAGTAATGCAATATCACAGTGTAAGGAAATAGGAGTAATGGAATATCACAGTGTAAGGAAATAGGAGTAATGGAATATCACAGTGTAAGGAAATAGGAGTAATGCAATATCACAGTGTAGACAATGGGAGTATGGAATATCACAGTGTAAGGTAATGGGAGTAAATCAATATCACAGTGTTAGGAAATGGGAGTAATGCAATATTACAGTGTAAGGAAATAGGAGTAATGGAATATCACAGTGTAAGGAAATAGGAGTAATGGAATATCACAGTGTAAGGCAATGGGAGTAATGCAATATCACAGTGTAAGGCAATGGGAGTAATGGAATATCACAGTGTAAGGCAATGGGAGTAATGCAATATCACAGTATAAGGCAATGGGAGTAATGGAATATCACAGTGTAAGGCAATGGAGTAATGCAATATCACAGTGTAAGGCAATGGGAGTAATGCAATATCACAGTATAAGGCAATGGGAGTAATGCAATATCACAGTATAAGGCAATGGGAGTAATGCAATATCACAGTGTAAGGAAATGGGAGTAATGCATATCACAGTGTAAGGAAATAGGAGTAGATGGAATATCCAAGTGTAAGAAAATATGAGTAATGGAATATAATAGTGTAAGGCAATGGGAGTAATGCAATATCACAGTGTAAGGAAATGGGAGTAATGCAATATCACAGTGTAAGGAAATAGGAGTAATGGAATATCCAAGTGTAAGAAATATGAGTAATGGAATATATAGTGTAAGGCTATGGGAGTAATGCAATATCACAATGAAAGGCTATGGGAGTAATGCAATATCACAGTGTAAGGCAATGGGAGTAATGCAATTCACAGTGTAAGGCAATGGGAGCAATGCAATATCACAGTGTAAGGCAATAGGAGTAATGCAATATCACAGTGTAAGGCAATGGGAGTAATGCAGTATCACAGTGTAAGACAATGGGAGTAATGCAATATCACAGTGTAAGGCAATGGGAGTAATACAATATCACAGTGTAAGGAAATGGAAATGCAATTCACAGTGTAAGGCAATGGGAGTAATGCAATATCACAGTGTAGGAAATGGGAGTAATGCAATATCACAGTGTAAGGAAATAGGAGTAGGAATATCCAAGTGTAAGAAAATATGAGTAATGGAATATAATAGTGTAAGGCTATGGGAGTAATGCAATATCACAATGAAAGCTATGGGAGTAATGCAATATCACATGGTAAGGCAATGGAGTAATGCAATATCACAGTGTAAGGCAATGGGAGCAATGCAATATCACAGTGTAAGGCAATAGGAGTAATGCAATATCACAGTGTAAGGCAATGGGAGTAATGCAGTATCACAGTGTAAGACAATGGGAGTAATGCAATATCACATTGTAAGGCAATGGGAGTAATACAATATCACAGTGTAAGGCAATGGGAGCAATGCAATATCACAGTGTAAGGCAATGGGAGTAATGCAGTATCACAGTGTAAGACAATGGGAGTAATGCAATATCACAGTGTAAGGCAATGGGAGTAATGCAGTATCACAGTGTAAGGTAATGGGAGTAGTGCAATATCACAATGACAGGCTATGGGAGTAATGCAATATCACAATGAAAGGCTATGGGAGTAATGCAATATCACAGTGTAAGGCAATGGGAGTAATGCAATATCACAGTGTAAGGCAATGGGAGTAATGCAGTATCACAGTGAAAGGCAATGGGAGTAATGCAGTATCACAGTGTAAGGCAATGGGAGTAGTGCAATATCACAATGAAAGGCTATGGGAGTAATGCAATATCACAGTGTAAGGCAATGGGAGTAATGCAAATCACAGTGTAAGACAATGGGAGTAATGCAATATCACAGTGTAAGGCAATGGGAGTAATGCAGTATCACAGTGTAAGGCAATGGGAGTAGTGCAATATCACAATGAAAGGCTATGGGAGTAATGCAATATCACAGTGTAAGGTAATGGGAGTAGTGCAATATCACAATGAAAGGCTATGGGAGTAATGCAATATCACAGTGTAAGACAATGGGAGTAATGCAATATCACAGTGTAAGGCAATGGGAGTAATGCAATATCACAGTGTAAGGCAATGGGAGTAATGCAATATCACAGTGTAAGGCAATGGGAGTAATGCAGTATCACAGTGTAAGGCAATGGGAGTAATGCAGTATCACAGTGTAAGGCAATGGGAGTAATGCATATCACATGTAAGGCAATGGGAGTATGCAGTATCACAGTGTAAGGCAATGGGAGTAATGCAGTATCACAGTGTAAGGCAATGGGAGTAGTGCAATATCACAATGAAAGGCTATAGGAGTAATGCAATATCACAATGAAAGGCTATAGGAGTAATGCAATATCACAGTGTAAGGCAATGGGAGTAATGCAGTATCACAGTGTAAGCAATGGGAGTAATGCAGTATCACAGTGTAAGGCAATGGGAGTAGTGCAATATCACAATGAAAGGCTATGGGAGTAATGCAATATCACAGTGTAAGGCAATGGGAGTAGTGCAATATCACAATGAAAGGCTATGGAGTATGCAATATCCAGTTAAGGCAATGGAGTAATGCAATATCACAGTGTAGGGCAATGGGAGTATGCAATATCACAGTGTAAGGCAATGTGGGAATTAATGCAATATCACAGTGTAAGGCAATGGGAAGTAATGCAGTATCACAGTGTAAGGCAATGGGAGTAATGCAGTATCACAGTGTAAGGCAATGGAGTAGTGCAATATCACAATGAAAGGCTATGGGAGTAATGCAATATCACAGTGTAAGGCAATGGGAGTAATGCAATATCACAGTGTAAGGCAATGGAAGTAATGCAGTATCACAGTGTAAGGCAATGGGAGTAATGCAATATCACAGTGTAAGGCAATGGAAGTAATGGAATATCACAGTGTAAGGCAATGGGTGTAATGCAATATCACAGTGTAAGGCAATGGAAGTAATGCAATATCACAGTGTAAGGCAATGGGTGTAATGCAATATCACAGTGTAAGGCAATGGAAGTAATGCAGTATCACACAGTTTAAGCATGGAGTATAAAGTGTAAGGCAATGGGAGTAATGCAATATCACAGTGTAAGGCAATGGAAGTAATGCAATATCACAGTGTAAGGCAATGGGAGAGTAATGCAATATCACAGTGTAAATGCAAGGGAGGAACTGAGCAGGGTATGCAAATCATGTAAGGCAATGGAAGTAATGCAATATCACAGTGTAAGGCAATGGGAGTAATGCAATATCACAGTGGCAAAATTGCAGATAATTTTCACAAATTTTGAGAATTCAATAGGAATTTTCAAATTATTTATTTTTGATTTTCTAATATTTTATTTGATTTTTCAATGAAAAGTTCCCAGTTTTAAAAATTTTGAAAAATCCATCAGATCCGCAGATTTACAAAGCCGGTAGTTCCAAATTGAAACAGGTTTCATCACTTCCCAGAATCCCCTTGAAAAGGTTTCATTAAAGAAATGGCATAAAAGAGAGTTCTGGCAACATGATCTTAGCAAATAGAGAACAAGGAATTATAGCACATTTTACTAGTCGCAATTTAGCAATACTGTGCATTAACGGCAATGTACAACAGTGGCTGTAAATGTATGGCCACGGTTGTACTTTTACACTGAATGTTTATTAATTAACGAACATTTGGTCATAAAACATCATGCGGTAGTAAACTATGGGGATCGTAAATCTCCGATTTCGTTATCGTAGATTTGCGATCGTTATCGTTAATTTACAATCACTATCATTATTTACGGTAACAATCGTAAATTAACGATCATGAAAGCGATCATTAAAGGATCATTAAAAAGTGTAACCACGCCTTTAGAAATATGGCCCCTTGATCTCATTAACCAAAAATATGCTGCTAGTGAACAAAAACTTACAGGAT
Source organism: Hymenochirus boettgeri (assembly GCA_019447015.1). Classification (NCBI taxonomy): domain Eukaryota; kingdom Metazoa; phylum Chordata; class Amphibia; order Anura; family Pipidae; genus Hymenochirus; species Hymenochirus boettgeri. The sequence goes on along the minus strand of CM033470.1, from coordinate 58,026,442 downwards.
TACGCAGTAAAAGATAAAAATGGTGCTAATTTTGCCCCAACCAATCAGATGTTAGCTTTCAAATGTTAAATAAGATCTGATTGGTTTGGGCAAAATTAGCACCATTTTTAACAATAAGAACTTTTGTTGAATCTTCCTGTTAGTTGCAATTGGATAATATGACAGGAAACCTACACCAATGCACAAAGGAAGTACACATGGGCACAGACAAGCTTTGTTAGCACAGCAATAACATCCTCTGCTGTTTTATTTTAGCCATGAGAGAGGCTCTGACTGACCCTTCACGCCACCCAAATGCCAACATTGCAATGATCCCCTCTCAGCCTTGGGCTTTCCTGTTTCCTTAAATTCATTCTGAAGAATTTTGATATTTTTTAGTTGATTTTGTGCCCATAATATCTGAGAATTGTCATTGTTGCTTGTAAATCTGTCACCTAGAGTATATTGTATGAAGTTCTAATTTTCTCTCCTTGTTCATCTCACAATATAGCATCTATACTGTCAGAGGACACAAAACAAAGACTTTTTTCCTCCATATGCAGTAAATAAAAGCAAAAGCAATCAAACAATGTTTCCTGTAATGTACTCAATGGAACTCCAGGATTTTTCCCATCATGTGGATACTCAGACTTAACAACAGAAGAAACAGAGGTACTTGGGCTAAGTGCAGGAGAATTGATTTTATTTTTTTAGAACCATGTCCTTTGTTCTATTATCTGAAACTTGGAGCATTGTGATAAGTGTGAACAGCAAAAGTCTAGATATAGGATCTGATATAGAGCTTACCAAATTAAACCATTCTCCTATCTACCAGATGGATACAAATTAATGTAACAGCCCTACCTTAGGAATACTGACAATTGCTGGTTGTCATATAAAACTTCTGCAAGATGAGTGGCCATAACTTATGGTGCCCATAAACATGCGACCACAGTCTCACATTTACAAACTGATTCCAGATGGAATAGGGCCATGAGTTTGCCGATATGGTCATGCAAAGGAACGATCCATATGTATTTTCTACAGAATGGCCGTTCGGGCCATAGATGCACACAATTGTTATCGTTATCATACTTAAATAACCATCCAATGGAAATTTTCCATTTGGCCCTATAGGCCGTGATGCTGATGGTAGTAGCTTGTCGGCAACATGACCGATCCATAGACATTGGCAATATTCAGCAAATACTGAATATCAGCAATGGGCACATTTAAATGTGGGCACATTTACATGTAAAGCTGGGTACACAATTTCCTGATCATTACAAGATGACAGACAGAATCCATTTTTTCAATGGTCCCCATACTCACAGTCCCGGGTTGTCTCCATATATAAAGTATAGAGAGAACAGTTGAGTCTACCCCTTTCCATTCGGCTGTGTCCGGCTCCCTATGCTTTACTACAGGGGGCCAATCACATCAGAGGGAATTTTTCAGGTTGTAATAAACGTTCCCGAACAACAAACATTTGTCGGCATCAGGAACAATAAATGCGCAATTCCATCCTTTTATCGTGTGTACCCAGCTCAAGGAAAGTCTAATATTGAGTTAAGTTTAAGTGATTTATTAAATTATTTTAATTTTCAATGCTTGCAAATACCATCTTATTATTTCAGTCATTGGTTCTATCCTTCTTAATGTTTCCCATTGTCCTTTGCTGCTGGTTATGTAAGCCGTATTCCAGTCTATGCCAAACAAAGATTTAATTAATTAGAAGGTGTTGCCAATAGAAGAAGAGCTAGAGAAGGAGAGGTGGCATAGCATATACAACCACCTGAATTTTAGGCAACAAATTGCATTTCTAGGTTAGAAAATATAAAAGTTTGGATCCCTATTGCATGGGAAATCACCTAAGGTTACTTTATTATGAGACTTTAATTTTCCTTTAAGTAGGGAAAAAACATTAGCTGAAAGGGTCAAAAAGAAAGCTAGACCTTCAGAGAGAGCTGGCAAATGCTGAAAAGCACACATAGTGTTTTTGTAAGTTCCGGAAGTCTCCTGTACATCACTTTGCCTAATGAATTCCACCTTTGGAAGCAGAGAACAAAGAAACAACCATAAGTTGAGGTTATTCTGGGATGACATGAATAAACCGTGTCACTTATCTTTGCTGAGAGGCATTGATCTCTTAGTAACTAGTTATATTCACTCTTGTCCATTATTACAATTAATATTGATTTGTGTGCCCACCAGTATCACAAAGTCAATAGACTGCAGTGTCGTAAATTTCTTTGTAGATCAATAGATAACAAGAGTCTCATTGTTTAAGCTCAGGCCTAATATACTAATAATTAAAATTCATTCCCACAAACTTATAGAATGGGATAAACAACCTTAGGGCACAAATGTTACACTCGTATGTTATCTATGACCATGATGTTTTAAATATAATGTACCGTATACAATATATAGAAAGTAAACCAATATCTGACTGCATTTTACCCTATGTAATATAATAGACAGAATACTACAAAATGTACCCATTAAAATTAAAGGGCATTTCCACAACACATCCCACCCCAGCCCCTTTGATAATTTCATTAAGGACACCCTGAACAACATGACGTCTTACTCAGCCTTTGTTCCCACTAACCCTGAAGTTATTTCTGTAAACTCAATTAGCTCTTTAAGAGCTTACCCAGCTGCAGAGGAAGTTGTTGACACACCCTTTAAATATAGGGGAATGAAATGTTAAAGCGTATATGACCAAACAAACGCACAAGAACAAAAGCCACTTTTGGTATGCCAGGTGTTCAGAGTGTAATAGATTAAATTACCTTTACTAGGGATGGATTAGAACTACAAACTACAAACGTTCGGACTTTTCGAACTTGCAGACTTTTTTTCGATAATTATCAAACATTTTTGAATTTTCTAATTGATAACCCTAGAATGCGGCGTTGGGTAACCCTCTAATTTGTCGATAACCCTTGACTTTATTGCTCCATAACCCTAGAATGTGGCGTTCAGTAACCCTCGAATTATGCAAAAACCCACTTCACAGAGCCATGTACAGTAAGTTACCATTGCTATTTTAACAGTAGCAGATGTTTTCAAACTACTTATCCCCATTGACTTAAATAGGTCTGTTTCCAAACTATCGAACTTTCTTGAGTTCGTAGTGTCTGAAAATCTGAGTTTGTACGAATTCATACAATCCGTCTCGAACTCGGGTTCGAGTTCTAGTCCATCCCTACTAGCTGAATAATATGTCAAATATATTGTTATTAAAATAAAGGTAGGCTCAATGTGTTTGGCTAGGACAAACCAATTGTGCAGCAAAATGTTCTTTTCCCCCTTCCCTCTGCCTATTAAAAAGTTTCTGCCTTCTTTCAAACTTTTTTCATACTTTGCTATATAGGTGACTTATGTATAAACTAAGGTCTGTTGGCCTTGAAAAATATATTTGCGCATGGATAGAGGATTGATTGATACAGTAGATTGCATGCAGAAATGGAGTTTCATTTATGTTTATTCAAGTTCTAAGAGGAGTGCCCCAGGGTTTTGTACTGGGGCCACTTCTATTCCGTTTATAAATTACTTGCAGTCAAGGTCTCTGTGTTTGCTGATGGAAACTTCAAATGATGTGCAATTGCTGCAGGCAGAAAAAGATAGATTGTCAAAATGGGCAGCAGAGTGACAAATGAGATGTTGATAAATGTAAGGTGATGCATTTGGGGTTTAACAATCCTTGTACCCTGCACCATAAATAACTCTGTGAACCTGTAATGGAAAAGTATTTGGGATTTCTAGTCAATAACAGACTTAGCTGTAACAAAGAGTACCAGACAGCCACAGCTAGAGCTAGCAAGATATTGTCTTGTATAAGGAGGGGAATAGATTCAAGGTAGAAAAATATTATTCTCCCTTTTTACACTGGTAAGGCCTCATTTGGAATATGCAGTGCAGTTTTGGAATCCCATAAATGAAGCCCATAAATCCCATAAAATGATATTTTGGAAACATGGTAAATTCCCAGAAGTCTTTGTTCCTTATTTGCATAAATGAAGGGACATCTTGGAAATGGAAATAGTTCAGGGAAGAGCAAGTTAAAGCCTGGGGCTTGACTATACAGACAGATTAGACAAGTTAGGGCGAAGTGGTACTTGCATGGCAATATGATCACCTTCTACATATAAATATATTAAAGGGCCATACAATAAACAAATAGGACATATCAGAGGACTCATGGACATCCTTTAAGATTAGAAGAAGTTTCATCTTCAGGTTAGGAAAGGTTTGTTTACAGTGAGAACGGTGAAACTGTGGGACTGTCTTCCAGCAGGTGTGGCAAGTTCAGTGAATAGTTTTAAGAGAGAGCTGGATACAATTCTAAAACACAAAAATATTGAAAATTACTGGTATTAACACATAATATGTTGGTTGTGTTACTTACCTTTGCACAATCCCACGATATATTATATTGTGTGCCCCTGGGCCAACCAGCAAGTTGGACTTCCCTTTCCAACAAGCCAACACTGTAGTTTTGAAGAAATTTCACTTTCCTTCCAAGAAGCACTTTCTCCCATTCTGATCTCCACCTCCATGTATTGTAGGCACCCCACTATTTGTTCTTGTCTGTCCCTTTTCTTCCTTTCCTGTTCTGCTCCCCTTATTTCATTCACCATCACCCTTTATCAGTGAAGCAAAAGAGGTTTGCTGCAGTATTGTCTGGAATAGGGACTTAAAAAATCTCCCTTAGGGCTAGGCCACACTAACGTGATTTTGTCCTGTTTGCACAGACGATTTCAAATATAATGGAAATCGCGGGAATGCAAAAATTCTTGGGATTTTCGATGCACATGCGATTGAGTATCTGCTTCTGTTTTGGTAACGCAATCACATGTATTTCCAATTACCTGCTCAAGAAATACATATACATAGTCTAATAGACATTGCACATTAGTTTATCTACTACTGTAGTGTGAAATCTGTTTAATTACAGGTTTATTAGAACAGACACTTTCAATTGCAGGAGTCAATGCAATCATTGATTTCCTATTTAATTGTCTTACACTTAACCACTTCAAATAATCAGATATGTCAGATAAAGTTTACTATGGAGGCGGTTGTAGTAAACATTAGTGTGAGTTAACATAGATTTACAATACATTTATAACCTGAGTTTATACTAGAAATTAAATTGTTCATAGGGTCAATCAATCTAAATGCAATTTTATGTCATCACAGATTCCTTCTTAATAATATTCCAAATGTATATTAGAGATGGACTAAACCTCAAACTCGAACCCTAGTTCAATCCGAAATTTAATGAACCTGAACTTTTTGTACTAATCTGGATTTCGAGTTAACCAAACTTTTGGATAATTATTGAATTTTCATTAATTAGCGAATGTTCAAATCAATATCCCTCAATTTTGTTGCTCTACAACCCTAGAATGTGGAGTTCAGTAACCCTCGAATTGGGCACTAACCCTCTAATGTGGCGTTCGTTAACCCATGAATTCTGCAATACCTCTCGAGTTTAGTGCTCCAAACCCCTAGAATGTGGAGTTCAGTAACCCTCGAATTCGGCGCTAACCCTCTAATGTGGTGTTAGTTAACCCATGAATTCTGCAATACCTCTCGACTTTAGTGCTCCAAACCCCTAGAATGTGGAGTTCAGTAACTCTCAAATAGGACGCTAACCCTCGAATGTGGTGTTTGTTAACCCATGAATTCTGCAATACTTCTCGACTTTAGTGCTTTACAACCCTAGAATGTGGAGTTCAGTAACCCTCGAATTCGGCGCTAACCCTCGAATGTGGTGTTTGTTAACCCATGAATTCTGCAATACCTCTCGACTTTAGTGCTCCACAACCCTAGAATGTGGAGTTCAGTAACCCTCGAATTCGGCGCTAACCCTCGAATGTGGCGTTTGTTAACCCATGAATTCTGCAATACCTCTCGACTTTAGTGCCCCATAACCCTAGAATGAGGGGTTTGGAAACCCTTGAATTAGGCGATTTAGTAGCCCTCAAAAATTCAACGGTGAACTTTGTTGGCCTCGCGATCGTTCGGAAAATTGGACAAATAAAATAACATGCAATGTGTTTGAATCTCTATAAATATACAAACTGAACTTTCACTTTCTAACTACCATAATGGGTAAAACTTTAATCAACTCTTTGCAAGTTATGACAGCATTACAGCCAAGCTGGGCACTGCTGTCATCTTCTAGTCCTCCAAATTAGACGTCGATAAAAGCTATCATTGGGTAAAAATGGATCCGAGGCAGACGACTCACTAACAGAATGTTTACACGATACAAAGAAAAGCCTGTGATGTGTAGCAAACTGTTTGGAGATTCTACATTGCACGGTATTTAATTTGACAGATGCAGTTTATTGTTCGTAAGGAGAAAAAAAGAGCTGAATGCAACAAAACTCTAAAGTCAACTTCTGTTGCTAATGTTTGTATAATTAGCCATGTAAAATCTAATTTGGCCCAATTATGTTTTTCACAGATTTTTTTTCTTACAGCAATTCATGGAAATTAATGTCAAATGAATATTCAGTGTTTCTTAAAGCTACAATCCCATATTCGAAAGAAAGACATTTTGGCGTTTCCACTCTTAATACTGCTGAGAACATTTTATTGGAGATGCACTGAAATGATGGTGATGAAAATTCCAGAATCAGGGCGGCAAACTGAAAATCGTGGTTGGAAAAATCGAAAAATTGAAGTTGAAAAGTGGTGTTAAAAATTTAAAAAGATGAAATAAAAAAAATCAACTTTCAATATGTATGTGTGGTAGTGTTGTAACCTACCGTAACCAAATTAACCAAAGGTAATCAATTGGGTGTTGAGGCTCATCCAAATGACACCCTAAACCCCCACCATATTTACAGCAGGATGAGTTAATTACCCAAGTTACATAAGTGTTGGTCTAAAAAGCTCAATGAATAATCCAGAGATACATTGAAGATTGTTCAGTTTAATGGGTTACATATAAAACAGTGGCGTAACTAGAAATCACTGGGCCCCCAACAAAACTATGATGGGGCCTCTATCTGTGCTTCATTCACAGTGGTTTTCTGGGAGGAGGATATACCTGTCATAGGAAAAATAAGAAAATTAGTCCCCCTTGGCTCCCCTGCGATTGCTCCCCCTTGCCTCTATTGATGTAAGCGCTTTATACTCATGTATACCTCATGATAAGGGCATTCTAGCCATTCAATATCATTTAAATAAGTATAACTCTTACACTGAATCCCAAAAATTATTTATTTTAGAAACAGCATGGTTTCTTCTTACTCATAATTTTTTTATGTTTGATTTGGTATTCTTTATTCAAACTAGAGGGGCAGCAAAGGGGTCAAAATTTGCCCCCACATATGCTAATTTATACATGGGGTGGTGAGAGGAGACTCTCATCCTCCCTAAGATACCTCATGTACCCATATTTAAAAATCTGGGACTTATAAAACGTTACATTGACGATCTGTTCATATTATGGACAGTTTTTGAATCTGATTTTAAAGAGTCTCTGGGGGTTATTAATACTAATAAACTGAATTGAAGGTTCACTTATGAGTATGGTGGTGTCACACTTAATTTCTTAGATACCACCATTAGTCACTGCGGTGATCATTTAGAAACCACCATTTTCCAAAAAAAGAGTGCTGGTAACACCATTCTGCATACCAAATCCAGTCATCCCCCACACAGCCACACAGCTAGTGACTGCTTTTAAAAAATCCCTTTTTAGAAACAGAGAGGAACTAAAGGGCATGTCCACCCCCCAAACTATAATTTAACCCACCACTGGCCCCACTATGTAGTGTGTAAAAATCCTCACATCCCAGCTCCAAATGGTTCTCCTGTAGCCCCCCCCCCCCCCAAAGTCCCAAAATCTGTCCAGCTGGAGTACTGCAGAGTCCATATAGGGCTCTGCCTCCTGTCTCCCCTCCGGGAGAAGATTGGCATGCGCACTGCAGCATTTCTCCCTCTCCCTCCCAATTTTGTCTCCCTCCCCACAGCTCCAAACCCTTCTGAGATAATGTACTGCTCCCTACCCCAGCCCTAACCGCATTATTATTATTTACAGAAAGTGCCCTGATCTTTACTTACCATTATCTTTACATTCTTTACATTATCTCAAAAGTTCATCAAAAGGGTGGACATGCCCTTTAAACTCTGATTGCAGATCAAGGGGTAGCCCATATAGTGTTTTAGGTATTCGCAGACCCAATATTAGTTTATTTTCTAATATTTCTACTGCATTTCCCCCTCCTTGTGATCAGATAGTGTTTTCCACCAGCTTCAGCAATCAATATACAGCCATCACTAAGATAATAAAAAAGTATCTACCTATTTTACATGAAGACCCACCTCTGAAAGATATCTTGGGGAATGGTGTGAAATTTGTGGCACGGAGGGCGGTCACTTTAGATAACATTCTATCCCCCAGTTGGTTTTCTAGTAAAAACAATTCCACTGTAAATTGGCTTAAATATAAAGGGACATATAGGTGCGGGAGGAATCGTTGCATTACATGTAACTATATACAAGTGTCTACTTCTTTTCATAGTACTTATACTGGACATTCTTTCCCAATCAAACAGTATATTAATTGTGATACCCCATGCCCCATGTGTTGTTTATCTGTTGACTTGTTCCCTCTGCTTTGTTGAATATGTTGGTTGCACCTCTCTTGCTTTAAAATCACGCATTAGAGAACGTATAAGGGAGTTACGGGTCAATAATTGCCAAAGCCCTGTGGCAAGACACTTTTTTGCGTGTAACCAAAGTAATTTATCTTGTCTCCAAGTCCAAGGTATTCAGTGCATTAGCCCTATTATTGAAGGAAAAAGTGGAGGGCCTTTGGATGTTGCCTTACACAAGGCAGAGGCAAGATGGATTTTCAACCTCTGTACCAGAACTCCGAATGGCCTTAATAGTACCTTTGAAATAACGGGGTTTGTAGGGTAAATTGTGGTTATGCTATTCCCTTGAATATTACATAGACAATATGGTGTGGCATCTCCACAGACAGAAATGTCAGAAAAAAAACCCATCTACCACTGTGCACATAAATCTAGGACATTAGAAAAACACCCCTGTACATCTGCGTAATTCAATAAAAATCATAGTGGGTGAGTCTCATTGAATAAATATTCCAAGGTCTGCCACTCATATTGCTTTATTCCAAATATATAAGTATATAAGTATCAAAAGACACACTAGCCCTCCCCGCAAAACATTAAAAATGTTTTGATGATGAAATCACTAGGAAGTGATGAAACGTGCGTCGGCGTGTTTGGTCGTGGTAGGGATGCAGAGCGGGAGCTGGGTTATGTAGCCGGGTGGCTTGTGTAATCGTCAATCAGGACTTTTCTGGAGGGGTCGCATAGTACTTCAGTGGATTGTGGACACATCGGGTGAAGACGTTTGAACCGTAAATCTTGTACAGCCGGATTTTATCCAGTTCAGCATAGTCGGAACCTCAGTAGACTTGGAATTTAATCTTGCACCTTATATTTTGGAATTTTATTACTTTGGCTTCTATAGTAGGTGAATTGATACCAGCATATTCCTTTTAGTCAGTATTCTTCTGTAACTCACAGCTGCCCAATGGATTACATTTTCATGTCCCACTAGTTACCACGTGTATTTTTAATGTTTTAATAGGTTGTTTTACGGGGAGGTCTAGAGTGTCTTTTGATACTTATATACTTATATATTTGGAATAAAGCAATATGTGTGGCAGACCTTGGAATGTTTATTCAATGAGACTCACCCACTATGATTTGAATTACGCAGATGTACAGTGGTGTTTTTCTAATGTCCTAGATTTATGTGCGCAGTGCTAGATGGGGGATTTTTTCTGACATCTCTGTCTGTGGAGATGCCACACCATATTGTCTATGTAATATTTTTTAGGTTCCCCTGCACTACTCTAATTTAGGAGTAAGTCGCATTATAGGAAGATATAAAGATGGTGCTGTTCTTCATATGTATCAATATGCCCTTGAATATGCCCGTTCAATGGTGTTTCATCATTTCTCTATCCATCGCTTACTTGCCATCCTATTTATTTACCATTAGATAGTTAAGCATTATTCTTATTATTATTATTATTATTACTATTATGACTTTAAGTATTTACTTATAGATCATTATTATTATTATTATCCTTATTTTGATTTATTTTCAGGTTTTTTGATTTACCTTTTGTTATATCTTTTCAGGTTATTTGATTTATTTTTTGTTACATCTCTACATTATTTCATTTATTTGTTTAAAAATTGTTAGTATTGCACTTTCTGTGCTTTCTCCGTATATTTTCTATTTCATGTATTTTGTTTGAAGTGTTCCTCTTTAAATTTTGTATTGATTAGTGGGTGGTACCTTTTGTGGACTCTGGTATTTAAAGGTCCTCCCCCATCCACCCTTTACCAAGCCTTCACTATGATTAATGAAAGAAAAACACCACGCACATCAGACTTGCATGCCTATGTATTTAAATGCTTCATACATAGGATACACAACAGTGTAACGTTTCGGTACTTAACCTGTACCTTCATCTGATGAAGGTACAGGTTATGTACCGAAACGTGACATTGAGATCTCATCCAACATGTTGCTTATGACGTGTGACGTCACCAGCCTCTATACTGTCATACCCCAGTTTGAGGGTATTGAAGTATGTAGGACGACACTGGGGAAGTTGCACCACCAAAGTCCTCCCATTAAGAACCCGATGGAACTTCTTGATCTTATATTAACCAATAATTATTTCAGATTTGGTTCCTCCTTCTACAAACAGATAGCCAGCAGTGCTATGGGCTGGAATGTAGCACCATCGGTGGCTAATCTTTATATGGAGGCTTTCAAGGAGAAGTACATTTTGGGTAAATATAAAGCTAACATTGTAGTCTGTAGACGCTTCATTGACGACATGTTCTTTGTATGGGTGATGAAGGGGAAGCAAAGAAATTTGTGACAGATATTAATTCATTACCAACTCCAATCAAACTAACTGCCCACATTGATGCCAAAACTGTAGATTTTTTAGATTTAAGAATCTTCATCAACAAGAATAAATTACAAACCACTTTATTCAGGAAGTCCACGGAGAGGAACATTATCCCAGCTGTCACCCCGGGTCTTTGAAAAGGTCGATCCTATTCAGTCAAGCTCTACATGTACTTAGAAATAATAGTGAGTCCAAGTAAGCCATGCAACAATTATCTGAACTAAAAGGGCAAGTCCAGCCCCAAAATGAAAACTTACATACATGTAAATCACCCTTTGAAACCTGAAATATATAAGTCTAACCTGAAATCCTGCACAATGTCCTGTTGCTCCTGTTTCTGCTTCCTGGTTCTTCCAGTTATCAACTGTCAGTTATGGATTTGACAGTTGACATTACAGCCAATGACTGAATGTTAATCCCCTATCTGCCTCTTCTGAGCATGCCCAGGCTCAGTACAGGTTTCTGAATTGCTCAGTTTCCATGAGGGGTATCCAGAAGCATAGCAGGCATACAGTAATGAATTCATAGGACAAACTATGATATATCAACATATTCTTTCTAAAAGATATTCTTATGATGGTGGAGTTGTCCTTTAATTCTAGACTATTGGGGAGAGGCTACTCTGAAAATGACCTTGTCTCGTTGTTCACAAGAGTAAAGGAGACCAAAACAAACCTTCTAAAAAGAGCATGCATACGGATATTGTGCGTTTACACACTGAATATAACCCGAGGAGCCCTATTGTGAAGAAATCTATTAACCAGCACTGGGAGTTGGTGAAGAAGTATAAATCTCTTCCATTTAAGAACACTTCTATCCAACACACATACAAACGTGGATGTTCCTTGAGGAATATGGTTAAATTGGGTTGTTATATGTTCCCCAACAGCACAACCTGTATGCTTTCCAACATGGCAGTAGCCAAACATTGTAGCTCACTCAACCACCCTGTCAGCAGTCTTCGCTGGATGATTATAGATGGGGCCCTATTGTGGGGCGCAATAGGGGCGGAAAACATGTTAACTCCATTTGGGTGAATAAACACCTTTTCTCAAACATGCATTTTTGGCTACCAAAAGAAACATTTAAAAAGCACAACCTAAAATTTCTACACTACCAGTTATGCAGAAAGCTAAATAGAAACATATAATAATTTAAATAATTACCATTGGTAGATTCAAACCCACTGATGAAAAGCAGAAGAACAAATAAACGTCTCAAGAGGAACATGGTGATTAGCCAGCTACTCTAACACAAATATCTGTTCTGACTGAAAACAAAAATGCACTGATTTAAAACAAGCTTGCATGATGGCATCACATTTGTGACGACATCACATCAGTAACACCACTAAAGCTAATAAACTGGTAGAATCAACTGGTAGTGTCTTAAAACAAAAAGGTAAAAATCCCAAAGAAATGGTAGATAACACCAGAGAGAACTTTGCATTATTAGTAAGTCACTATTAGTTAGAACATTAAAAATGCACAGCTGTTAATTAGCTGTTGTTTGAAAACATTATACTATATATACATATATAAAATCTGAAAATGAATAAATAAAGACTATTGCGTAAAAAAATATTTTTGAAATAAATTAAAAGTACCTTTAGTACCGTATATACTCGAGTATAAACCGACCCGAGTATAAACCGAGGTACCCAATTTCAGCTAAAAATCCTAATAAAGTTATTGACCCGAGTATAAACCGAGGGTAGAAACTTGGCATTCAAGATGTTTAGAAACTACAACTCCCAGCTAATAAAGCATGCTGGGAGTTGTAGTTTCCAAACATCTTGAATGCCAAGTGAGGGTCATTCAGATGTTTGGAAACTACAACTCCCAGCATGCTTTATTAGCTGGGAGTTGTAGTTTCCAAACATCTTGAATGCCACCCTCACTTGGCATTCAAGTGTTTGGAAACCACAACTCCCAGCTAATAAAGCATGCCGGGAGTTGTAGTTCCCAAACATCTTGAATGCCCCCCTCCCCCCTCAGTTCAGTTTGTACCTGTGGACTCTTCTCCCTGTGGACTCTCTCCTGTGGACTCTTCTCCTCTGTGGACGACTCTTCTTCTTCTATCTGTGGGCTCTTCCTCCATCCATCCTGGCAGGTACGGTATCGGCATTCCGGCAGCCGCGCGCCCATTCCTGTACCGGCGCGCCGGCTGACGTCACTGCCCGGCGCCCGGCGCCGGGCAGTGACGTCAGCCGGCGCGCCGGTACAGGAATGGGCGCGCGGCTGCCGGAATGCCGAGGTAAGTGGTTGACTCGAGTATAAACCGAGTCCGAGTTTTCAGGCTGATTTTTCAGCCTGAAAAACTCGGTTTATACTCGAGTATATACGGTAAATAGTTCAAATACTACATGTAATTCTGCATAAATTTCTTTGGCATACAAAATATTGATCATTACAATAACTGACATACTTTATGTAAATAATTCTTCTCAAACACCGCTGTACTATTTTTATTAATCTGTTCCCTTTATGTAGATCTCAACTCTGAAGCTTTTTGCATTTCAGCTGTCACTCAAGTGCCTTATTAATTTGGCTTAAAGAGCCAAATTACTGTTCTTTCTATTTCTGCTTCTTCCATTTTATTTTTCCGCTGTATATTTTTTTGGACTGTATCTCCACAGTTTTGGCGCTAAAGACATGAAATTCTGTACAGACATGCAGGGCATATAGGAAAAGTGTCCTATCTGCGAATTTCGAGACATTTTTTCCCCATAGACTATAATGGTAACAATCCTCAAATGTGGATATTTCGAGGTTTAAGGGTCATGAGATCAAAACATGGTCATAAACACAAACGCTGATACCCCCAACCCCCCACAAAGACACAGGTACACCCACCTACTGACCTACCTTTCCATTTTCATGGAAGCCATAATTAAAGGGTAACTGTAGTCAAAAAACTAATTTGATCAATCATCAATAAAAGTTAGTTTATGGTCAAACATGCAAAAACACATACCTCACATGGGTACACACACCTACTTTGCTACCTTTCTATTCCTAAGGCAGACAAATTAATTTTGATATATCCTCAATAAAAGTTAGTTTTATGGTTGTAAACACAAAAAAGACATATCCCCTCAACCAGACCCAGGTACACACACCTACTGACCTACCCTTCCATTTCCGTGGCAGCCACACTGTAGTCAAAAAACAAATTTTGACTAATCGTTTAAAAAGTTTGTTTTTTAACCCTCAATGTGACACAGGTACACACCCCTAATGACCTACCCCTCCATTACTGTTGCAGCCCTATTTAAAGGGTAACTTAAGTAAAAAAAAAAATTTTGATCATCAAAAAAGTTTGTTTTTTTAACAACTGTGTGACACAGGTACACACACCAACTGATCTACTTATCCATTTCTGTGGCAACTATACTTAAAGGGTAACTATAGTCAAAAAAATCAATAATCAAAAAAGTTTGTTTTTTAACCCCCCAACCTGACCCAGGTACACACACCTACAGACTTACCCTTCCATTTCCGTGGCAGACATACTTAAAGGGTAACTAAATTTAAAAAAAATGTTTTTGATCAATTATCAAAAAAGTTTGTTTTTGTAACTTCCAACCTGATCCTGGTACACACACATACTGACCCACCCTTCAATTTCTACTGCAGCCATATTTTAAGGGTAACTAAAGTAAAAAAAATGAATTTGAACAATTATAATTTTTTTTAACCCCCAACCTGACACAGGTACACACACCTACAGAGTTACCCTTCCATTTCTGTGGCAGACATACTTAAAGGGTAACTAAATTAAAAAAAATGTTTTTGATCAATTATCAAAAAAGTTTGTTTTTGTAACTTATATTTTAAGGGTAAAGTTAAAAAAATGAATTTGAACAATCATAATTTTTTTTAACCCCAACCTGACACAGGTACCTACTGACCAATCTCTTACTGTGGCAGCCATAGATATACTATAGTCCAAAAAATTATTTTGATCAATATCAAAAAAGGTTGTTTTTTTAACTTCCAACCTGACAAAGGTACACACACCAACTAAGTTACCCATTCATTCATGTGGCAACCATATTTAAAGGGTAAGTATAATCAAAAAACACATTTTACCAATCATCAGAAAGGTTAGTCTTTTATCCCCAAACCTGACACGAGTACACCAACTGACCTACCCATTCATTCATGCCACATTTAAAGGATAAGTAAAAAACAACAATGTCCATTTCATTGCCATTATTGAGTTTTAAAATCTGCACAGCACAAACAAACACAAAATGCGGCCTTTCAATCCAAATTCAAAGTTAATACTTAAACTTTCCCTTTTTTAGTTATTTTTAAAATTCTATAAGTTTATATTATGCATACCTAGTTATTCTACATATTCTCTTCTATTTTGAAAAGTCATTTAAATCTATACCCCTGCTATTAAAATTAGGCCATTCTGTAACAGTCCTTCTTATTCCCAGAATGCAAACTACCTGGGAATGTTCCTTACAGTAAAGGTGGCCATACATATGCAATCCCTATTGCATTAATGATTTGTCGGCACACAGTGGGGACCACGCACATGGACGCGACTAATTGCAAATACGCAGTATGAGTCGATTGGCTTTGTGGCCATACATTGACCAATAATATTGTCTCCCTTTACTTAAACTAAAGGCCGATACCAGCCAATGGATATTTTCTGTCTTTCATTACCGACCTTAATGCCGTCTACGGTCATTTGTTGGCATGGCGTTTTGGTCTCTACACACTGTTGATACTGTTCGTATTATCCTTAATGTGTATTTACCTTAAATACTAAACTACTGCTTTTTTTTATTTATTTGCACTAAACTCCCCCTTTAATCTTTATTTTTGCAATTTGCAAATCATTTGGGGGAACGTGGGCAAAAGTGTAACACTTCACATGGCAATCCAGTTTGTTGGCACTGCTAAAAATAGCTGTGATTGGTGAAATTGGGACATGTAGATGGATTGTTTCCACAAATTCGATAAAATGCTTGAAAGTTTGAAAAGTCTGAGTGTGTACAAACTCATAAAATCCGATTTGCATTTGGGTTTGAGTTCTAGTCCATCTCTAATCTCCATCAGATAACTGACAAGTCACCCTTTAGGAATTTGCAGCACTGTTAAACCGATGTACAAACCTACAGTGTTATTAAGTGCACAACATGTTCTAGCAATTATTAAAGGCTATGTCCACCCCTAAATTCGAATTTTAATATTCTGCTCCCCCATGTCCCCCAGCCCCAACCGCATATTTTTTTTTTTCAGAAAGCCCCCCAACTCTTACTTACCTCCCCTCGATCCTCCGCCGCACTGCCGGCCCTCTGCTTGCGAGAATGCAAGCAGAGGGGTGGGACCGGCAGTCGCGTCTGTGATTGGCTGAGCGCCAGCCAATCACGGACGCGGCTGCCGGTCATTCAGTGCAGCGGAGGAAAGCGAGAGGTAAGTAGAGTTTGGGGAGCTTTTTTAAAAAAAAAAACATGCGTTTGGCTGGGGACATGGGGGAGCGAATATTAAGGGGGTTTAATGCTAGGGGGAGGATAGTAGAACGGGAGGAGAGGGAGGGGGAGGAGGGGGGAGAAGGGCTGCAGCACGCATGGCAGATCTCCGGGAGGCCAGGTAGCAGGCATGTCCTATATGGACCTGCTAGCCTCCTGGTGGTCAGTTTTTGGAACTTTGGGGGGGGACTACAGGAGAACCAGATGGAGTTGGGATGTGAGGTAGGATTAAACTACACTACATGGTGGGGCCAGTATTGGGGGGATTATAGTTTTGGGGGTGGACATGCCCTTTAAATGTAAATACGGTGATGCTTTGGGCACTCCTGACACTACAGTATTAATATCACTATGAATATGTGCTGTTTAGGTTTAGTATTGGGTTTTTAAAGGACATTGGTGAACATTTCCTTATAAACACTGGTGTTTATTTTGGGGTGTTACAGAGTAAATATGCTCCACTTATTATTCCTTTTCTGCAATACAAATTCAGTTACTCTTTATAAATGGAACAGGATTTACTACTGTTACCTGCTCTTCCACAAAATCCCCTATCCCTCTATTAATAATTCTGCTATTGATCGTGGTGTGCAGGCTAACAAATAGTTTTTATTTCAGGCTTCCAGTCTTGTTATGGACAAAAAGGTTCAAGTGAGAATTGGAAGGTACAGTATGGTATTCAACTTGCATAGAGAAGCTAAAATTATTTCTTTACAATTTTCCAATACTATAGTATTTCAATCCAAATCCGTTCTCATAATTCTTTAGTGGTCTAGCACTATTACCAACGTGTATTGTTAGTCTATGGCTGCTTCATTACTTTACGGCTGTGCTGTAAAATACCAATGCAATCTTTAAAAACACAAAAGTGCAATACTGCACATTTATAATATGCTTCATAAGGTTCCCTAATCTTCTTTAAGAATCACTATTTAGACATTGTCATTTTGGTATCAATATTTAAAAATCAGTAATGAAATTAAAGGATTTGTATTCTTATTTAAGGAACAGTATTCATATTGAAGTATAGAGATGGCCGAACTTCATAAAGTTCGGTCCGTTTTCGAACTTCGTACAGGCCTTTGGTACTTGGGGAACACGCGGGTAACAGCAAAATAAAAACGGACGTAGTGCAAACGCTCGCTACTTTCGGTAGCACCTCTTATATTATGACCACGCGTATGTTAACAAAATCTTCTGAGAGAGATCTTGCGAAGGGTCTGGGGCTTACGCACCTGGACCACTGAATTTTATTTGTGAGTCTCTGAATTTCATACACCCTCTTTTATTTACAATGTGTCTCTCCATATAAATTGTATATTCCTTTCCTTAAGGTGGCCATTTAATTTATAGGGTTTCACCCCCTGATGGGTGATCATTTACACACATGTGTTCTGACCTGGTTTAAGGTTATCTGTCTAAATTGAAAAATATAGGTAGGAACCCCCTAAACCTAGATTTCGTTATTCTTATTTTCCAAAAATGATTCTAAAGCTACTTACAGAACTGGGTCCCTCACCAGTAGGTTTATACCTCCTCTGCTGTTCCTAAAAGCTGGTTACCGTATATACTTAAATATAAGTCGATTGGAGTATAAACCGAAAAATTAGTAAAAACTGATTGAGCCGAGTATAAGCCGAGGGAAAATAATAGAAATAATGACCACTAATGCCTTCTGATTCTGTATTGTTTTGAGTCTTTAGTTCCCCTTTAAATGGACAGCGCATTCCCATACAGTAGTCCCATACAGTAATAGCCAAATCCAGTATGGGTATTACTGTAAGTGACTGCTGTATGGGAATTCTGCTGCACATTTAAAGGGGAACTAAAGCCTCAAAACAATACAGAATCAGAAGGAAATCTTTTTAACAATTGATACTATCCTCCTGATTCTGTATTGTTTTGAGGCATTAGTTGCCAATTAAATGACCAGTAATCACATACAATAACCCTCATTCCCTGGTACTCCAGATGTTTGGAAACTACAACTCCTAGCATGCTGGGAGTTGTAGTTTCCAAACCTCTGCAGTGTCAAAGAATTGCCACTACAGGGATTACTGCAGAGATTACTAAGATTACTGCAGGGATTACTGTTGCCCCCCACCTCACCCCAGAGAGCCCCCTCAGTTCAGTGTTAACTTGCCTTGGCAATCCTTTTCAGTAATCCGGCGGCCATTCGTTCCGCATCCTCTGTTCTGCTGCCTGACGTCCCTACTCGGCGCCAGGAAGTGAGACAGGAGCTGAGCTGGAGCTGATTTCAGCCGGCAGATCAGAGGATGCAGAGCGAGTGGCCGCTGGATCACTGAGATGGTAAGTGAATGACCCAAGTATAAACCAAAGCTATTTTTTAAGCCTAAAAACCTTGGTTTATACTCAAGTATAAACAGTATGTGCTCGCAAGGCAGTGAAGTAGGCAGCTTTTGTAACGGCTGTCAGCCATTGGCCTTGGTGTCAGTGTTATGGCTTGAAATGTGGGGGTGTAACAAGAAGTTACTGGGGAAAAGGGCCTCATCCAAAATTTTGGTATATGGCCCTTTCCCCAGCCAGCTATAAAAAGTCCTCATGTGATTTCTATACACCCCCTTACCAAAATTGTTTTATATTTAACCTATTTAGTGAAAAAATATTGCTAGTCAAAAAGCCTAAAAAAAAGTTGTGAATTGATTAACCATCATGGACCTGGTTAATAAATATATCCACATACATTGCAAAATTCTTATTGTTTAGGAATATCATATGTAATTCCTGTCACCTAAGGCCTGCAGCTGAATGTGTCAATCTCTCAAAGATTTTCTTTCAACCGCAAATGCCTTATGAAGAGCAACAGCCAGAAAATTACATCTCATGACATTAAATTGCCACTTTAATAACCGCATGTTGGATATTTTTGACTCACATACAGAACCATCCCACGATTCAAAAGTCCTAGTTAGAAGAGCCAATCAAAAATAACATCATCTTCAAAGCTACAATTAACTTTGAAATGATAGGAAAATTGTTCGCTATGACCAAAACACTATACAAGGCAGACAGATTTTCCAGGTTGGTGTCAATATAAGTGACAGTTTTGCTGTCTTCTGAGGGTTGTTTCGTACTGCAAGGTACAGTAATCAAACAGCTATTTCCATGCCATTACAGAATAAAATAACCTCTAGAAGCCATGAAGGTTATGTATCCATCTCATGCGCAATAAACCCAGTGAAATGTATATTTAGAACTCTTGAGAAATGAGGAATATTTTGTCACATCATAACACCCAAATCTTTCATTTATTCCTAAAAAGTTTTTTTTTAATGCCTGAAAAGAAAACAATAGGGGAGATTCAATAAAAGTTCTTATCGTTAAAAATAGTTTTGCCCCAACCAATCAGATGTTAGCTTTCAAATGTTAATCAAGATCTAATTGGTTGGGGCAAAATTAGCACCATTTTTTAGATAAGAACTCCCTATGGCTGAGGCCAGACTACAGCGCACAAAATCGCAAGTGTTATCGCACGCGTTGCATGCACGATTTCTGTGCGTTTGTGCGCATTGTTTCGCGTTAACACATGCGTTTTCGCTATTTCCAAAGAGAAAACGCATGCGATTGCGCGAAAAAATGGTTAATCAGACGCGCAATCGCATGCACAACAGAAATCGCGGGAATTGTCGCGTTCCCGCTATTTCCATTTTAGCGAAAATCGCGGGCGCAAATGCGCAAAAAGCGTGCTAGTGTGGCCTTGCCCTAAATGAGACTTAAATATTTCATGCAAAAATCTCATTTTCTGCAGAATATAAGGATTGTAGGAATTGTTTTTATATTATAGATACAGGCTGACCAAAGTGTAATAAAGCAAAGAGAGTGGCAATGAAACGACCATTTGGCCGTTTCTCTAACATGGGATGTGGGCAGCCATTTTGGTAAAGGGCTTACCTTTCCAGTATTCTGCCCAGGAACAGTGAAGAGTGCCTGACTGGAAGCCTCCTCCCATTGGTCAGGTCCAGCTTTGAATTAGGCGGGAATCCAGTCGGCGGCTGAAGTACTGACCTGTGGAGAGAGAGAGCGCAGTGAGTAACTGGCGCGGTGTGAATCAGTCACAGGGAGAGTGTGCAGGCAGTGGCAAGTCTCACAGGAATGGAAGACATACCAGAGAAGGTTATTCAATGGTGTAGGAAGTATGGCACAGACCAGAGTGGAGAGAGCAATTCGTTCTCCTCCTTCACCAGTGGTCTCACAAGGGGCTGACACTGAGTCAGAGGAAGCTGCTGGATCAGCTCTTCTTTCAGTTCCTGTGAGAAAAAGGAAGGGGAGTGAGTCATTGGCAGGAAATAGGAAGAAAATGCCTGCAAAAGCTAAGAAGCAGAGATTGGAAGCAGCAGCAGTGAAGAAGTTGGTAGCCCAGAAGAAGAGTATGGCAGCTACCCATTTTTGGCCCCCCACATCTCCTGAATTATCGGAGGCAGGCTCTGGGGGAGCAGTGTGCAGAGGCCAGAGGGTCTCTAAGGATGGGTGCAGCAGAGGGTTAATTCCTGCTGAAAATGTACAGGTGGCTGGTGCAGAGAATATGGGCCAAGCAAGTACCTCTGGTGTTAACACAGAGGCAGCAGGAGCAAGCAATATGGAGTCAGGTAATTTGTTTAATATTATACCAGGGCTCAAGGAATGCATTGATATGTATTTAAAGGAAAGGGTTATGCCTGAGACCTTAAGGCTGGGCAAATACAGAAGTTATGAGGCAATTTTTTAAGGACCCGGTGGTGTGTGAAGTCTCACCATTAGGGCTCCATTTAACAGTTCAGTAAGGGAAAAAATCCTTAGGAATGATTATGTGGACATTTTGTCACTTTTACCCACAGCAAAGGATCATGCAAATAAGGATGATCCTAATGAAAAGATAAAAGCGGCCAGTCCCCCGTACGTTTAGCAATTGGCTGCAAGGTTTTTGTATTTTTGCTAATATTTTATCTCAAAAGCATCTGGAGTTTGCTCCAGGGCTGTTTAAGCATCTGGACACTGTTGCGGATGTCTTATAAATCTTTTAGTGGGCTGGGTGGTACATTTATGATGACAGGTATCGGCAAAAAATGGCCATTCACAAAGAAATGAAGTGGGGCTCAAAGGATGTGGACCTCTGGTTGTCCATGATGTTTAGCAGGACCCAGTCCCTGGCAGCATCGGGTAGATATACGGCCCCAACTATGACATCAAATGTTAATGTGTGCTGGTCTTTAATGAAGGGAGTTGTAAATGGCCGAATATGTGTCGTTTTCGACACGAATGTTCTTACTGTGGAGCACAGCATGCAGCCTTTCATTGCCCAAGACGGGGCAGTTCAGGTATCCAAAAACAGGGAGTTAGAGGCAATCAATCAATTAGTCACTCCGGTGAAAATAGCAGAAATGCTCCCATTTTAGGGTCTACCCAAAGCGTCAGAAAGCTTTGATAATTGAAGCGGGTTTTAAAAGGGGGTTTTGGATACCCTTTGATCCAAAAGCAGATAGTTTTTTAAATGTTGTTAACTTAAAGTCAGTTTTAGAGCACCCATTGGTAGTAGCAGATAAGATTAATAAGGAAATCAGCTCATGTAGAGTAGCGGGGCCTTTTCAAACCCCCCCTTACCAAACCTCAGAATTTCTCCCTTGGGGTTGGTTCCTAAAAAAGATCTTAAAGGATATGTCTATTCACCAAAATCAAAAATATTTTTTTTTCATTATAAGGTAGTACCCATCCCCAGAAGCCTTTTCCTGCCTTTCTTTTGAAAAAATTCCATTCCCTACCTTTGCAGCAGTCTCTAGAAGTTCTATTCGTTTTTGGGGGTGTGGCCTTAGCTGTGCTGGATAAGGAAGTGAGCTGATTACTAAATGAGGCTATTACCATGCGTTTTGGTCCCGCCCACTTGACCCTGTGCTTTTATGTAAACAGATCCTCTCCTGCATTGTCAGAACTGTAGTAAAACAGACAATGCTGCAGAGACAAAGGAGAGAGTTCATACATAAAGTGTGCCATTTCTGTGGCGGGGGAAGCAGGAGAGTGTGTGTGTAGATAGACCCAGATCTAAATATCCATCCAGACATAAGAGTTCATACATAAAGTGTGCCATTTCTGTGGCTGGGGGAAGGGAAGCAGGGAGATGTGTGGTAGATAGACCCAAGATCTAAATATCCATCCAGACGTAAGAGTTCATACATAAAGTCTGGTGTGTGTGTGTGTGCCATTTCTGTGGCTGGGGGAAGCAGGGAGAGTGTGTGCAGATAGACCCAAGATCTAAATATCCAATCCAGAACGTAAGAGTTCATACATAAAGTCTGGTGTGTGTGTGTGTGGGTGCCATTTCTGTGGCTGGGGGAGCAGGGAGAGTGTGTGTAGATAGACCCAAGATCTAAATATCCAATCCAGACGTAAGAGTTCATACATAAAGTCTGGTGTGTGTGTGCCATTCTGTGGCTGGGGGAAGCAGGGAGAGTGTGTGTAGATAGACCCAAGATCTAAATATCCAATCCAGACGTAAGATTCATACATAAAGTCTGGTGTGTGTGTGTGGTGTGGTGTGACATTTCTGTGGCTGGGGGAAGCAGGGAGAGTGTGTGTAGATAGACCCAAGATCTAAATATCCAATCCAGACGTAAGAGTTCATACATAAAGTCTGGTGTGTGTGTGTGTGGTGTGTGTGCCATTTCTGTGGCTGGGGGAAGCAGGGAGAGTGGTGTAGATAGACCCAAGATCTAAATATCCAATCCAGACGTAAGAGTTCATACATAAAGTCTGTGTGTGTGTGTGTGTGTGTGTGCCATTTCTGTGGCTGGGGGAAGCAGGGAGAGTGTGTGTAGATAGACCCAAGATCTAAATATCCAATCCGACGTAAGAGTTCATACATAAAGTCTGGTGTGTGTGTGTGTGTGCCATTTCTGTGGCTGGGGGAAGAGGGAGAGTGTGTGTAGATAGACCCAAGATCTAAATATCCAATCCAGACGTGTGTGTGTGTGTGTGTGTGTGTGTGTGTGTTGTGTGTGTGTGTCGGGCAGGGTCGACGAGTCCGACGCAGCATGGGTGGATCTGCGCATGTGCGGGATGGCGCGCACGTCGGACTGCCTGCTACTGGGAAGGCAGCAACATGAATATTCAATGTGCCAAGCGGATCTTACAGCACATACATCGGACAAACTAGGGCACACAGACAAAATCCATAAAAGGTATCATGCATATTTAAATGGGCTCTTTTACTTTAGGCAATGTTAATTTTTCAGGTGGACATACCCTTTAATGAATTCAGGCTCATCCACCATCTAAGGTAACATACGCCTCGTTCGATAAGGCGCTGTGATTTTAAAGAGTGTGGCCAATTTGCTCTAATGTCCAAGTGCGATATTAAATCCGCTTTTAGACTCTTGCCTATACATCCAGAGTGTTGGCACATTTTGGGCTTTAAATTTGAGGGTCTCTACTTCTATGACAAATGCCTACCGAGGGCTGCAGCCTTTCTTGTTTTTATTTTGAAGTTTTCTCTTCCTTTATAGAATGGGTGGTAGGGCAAGTAGCTGGCTCAAGATATCTTTACACTATTTAGATGATTTTTTTATTATAGGCCCACAGCCTTCTAATATTTGTTTAAAACTGTTTAATCAATTTCTTTACATAGCTAAAAAATTTGGCATTCCAATAGCAGATGAAAAGACCGTTAGGCCCTGCACAGAGCTACAGTTTCTGGGCATTACCTATAAATTCCAACTCTATGTCCTTTAGTCTGCCATTAGAAAAACTGTCAAAGCTTAGAGAGCTAATTGACGAAGCTATATAGCTAAGAAACTGACATTGCGTAAAATTCAAAGTTTATTAGGCCATTAAACTTCGCTTGCAAGGTTTTACCGATGGGCCGGGCGTTTAATCGCCGGCTCATTGACAGGACGATTGGGGTTAAAAATCCCAATTGGTACCTGAGGCTAAGCTTGATCTTAAAATTTGGAAAAATTTTCCTAGAGAATTTAATGGTAACACCGGTGGCAAGAGGACTATTGACAGTGCCAGTCTTCAATTATTCACAGACGCAGCTGCGTCTGTTGGTGTGGTGGTTACATGTTAGGTGATTGGTTCTCAGTTAAGTGGCCACTAGCATTTTCCAAATCGTCCGATCTGGCTAACCGGTCTACTTGGAAATTATTCCCATTTCTTTTCACTCTGCATTTGGGGTGATGAGCTGCACAACAAAAGGTTTAAAGCTAAATTGCGATAATATGGGAGTAGTTCATGTTATGAATTCATTATCCTCCAAGTTCCTGCTGTAATGGAGAGTAGTCAGACAAATTGTGTAAAATCGCTGCAATTTATATTTGGATTAAGGCATATCATATCCTGGGCATTATAATAACATAGGGATGCTTATCACCCAGCAGGTGGCCCGTTTTCAGGATCTGATTGGGGGAACAGTGGGGTCGGAGACAGTCATCCCAGAGGATCTTGGAAGGTAATTCTCCCATGCTAGAGGTCTTTTAAGAAGGTCGATCTCAGCTCGCTCGTGGCAATATATGATTCAGTTTGGAAAAAATGGTTGTTCTTTAAAAGAGACTTTAGTCACTTAAGTGATGTAGAGTGTTTATTATTGTTGTTAATTTCTCTCTTTGAAGCCGGTTTGGCAGCAGCAACTATAAAAAAAGCATTTTGCAGGCACATTTCTTTCTTTTATAAAAAATTTTGGTCAGCAATTTGATAATATTTTTATTATCAGACAACTGTTATAAAGGGATTTCTCTGTCGAGAACTTCGGTGGACCCACGCAGACCTATCACATTTCATATTTTCCAGGTTTTTATTATCCTTAGAATCAGTTTGTGGATCTCCTTATGAGTATCACTATTCCGTTTAGCATTTATTTTTTCATTTTTCCTAGCGTTAAGGATTAGTGAACTAATATCCCCCTCAAAATTATCGCCAGGGAGTCTTCAAATTTCGGATGTTCAGCTGTATACACATAAGCTTAGGGTGAAATCACTAAGTCAAAAACAGATCAGGAGGCAGGGGCTGCATCCAATGGTTAGGTAGATTCAATCATTTTAACTATGCCCTGTATCTGCTTATTTAGAGTTTATGAAAGTAAGGCCCTTGAATCCCAGGCCCTCTTCTTATTCACTCGGATGGCTCGTTTTTGTAATTTTTTCAGTTTAGAAGCGTTTTAGGTTCCTGTGCTAAACACAATCACCTAGATCCTTCTCAGTATACCTCTCATTCTTTTAGGATAGGTGCGGTGACACAGGCCGCTTTGCTGCATGCAGTTTTCATCCGAAAAGATAAAGAGGTTAGGTCGTTGGGGTTCAGATAGATATAAATCCTATTTCGTATGTCTTTAGTGTAGTGTTTTACTATGTCAATTTCTTTTCAGACCAGAGACAACTGAGAACATGGATTTTAGGGCATTCCTTCGTCTTCTGGGCAAAAAGAAGGGGGAGATAAGAAAATTCGGGCTCAATTATCATTTTCCTCTTCGGTAGTTAAGATTTTCGGATGGGTCTGCGTGGAGCTACATGGGACAAATATTCCCTATGTTATCTAAGGCTGCAAACTTATGGGTATTCCGGACATCATTGTCTTTCACCCTTGGGGGCAACGATATGGTAATTTAAAGTCAGTTGAGTTAATGAGAATTTTTGTCTCACGCTAAATTATTCTCCCAAAGGCAATTTTAGCTTTTTCCGAAATCATCCCTGCGTTAGCATGGTTAGTTGACCCGAGTTTAATACCTTTAGAAAAATGCCGTAAGAAAATTAATGCTAATATTCATAAGTTTGCGAGGGAAGTTTCCATTGTCACATATCGCCACATCGATTTGGAGAATGGTGGATCTGGTCTGTATAGAGAGGACAAAATTCATTTGTCAGACATAGGTCTTGACATTTTCTGCGTAGGCTTACAAAATTTGATTGAACACGCTGTTTTCAATGGAGGCTTACCATGGACAATTGCTAAGGCAATGCCATGGTATGGAGGGTGCAGAGAGAATTGGCTATAGACCTTACGGTTATAGCTGTATTGGTTGGTTAGATTTACCATTTACTGTGGTAAGTTTTAAAACAGCAGTGTTCTATGTTAAAATGAATTTTGGTTTTATGGAAAATTTTAATTAATTAATAAATTATTAAAGCTGCGGCCAGATTTCTCCAACCTACAAATCGTTGTGGTGTTCTATTATTGTGTTTGTTTATTATTTGTGCGGCTTAACATTCCCATGAAAAATGTCATCCTAGTGCACACTGCTGGTAATAAATATTACCATAATAAAGTGATAAGGAGGCGTTCAGGGTGATAGATGTTTGGAAAGTGCTATTGATGTAATATCTTTGATGTATCCCTGCACTGCAGCTTTATTTGTTTCTGTAAAACTTATTGCTTCTTTACCTCCCATTCTTCAATTAAAGGGTATGTTTACCAAAAATAATTTTGCTGTAATGTAGTCTCACCCCTCCAGCCCAACCGCAGTGTCCATTTGTAAAAAAAATAGCAGATTACCTACTCACCACCCTTCATTCCCACAGCCTCTGCCTGTAATGTTAATTCCGCGAAGTAAGAAATATTAGGAGCTGGATCAGAAGCCGCGTCTGTGATTGGCAGCGAGGCAGCCAATCACAGATGCAGCTGCCGACTATTGAGAAACACTGCTGGAACGAAGGCTGGCAAGTAAGTAATATGCTATTGTTTTTACACATATGGACAGTGCGGTTGAGGCTGGGAGGGGGGAGACTACACTACAGCAAAAGGGTTTAACGAAAGACTTTAAAGGGCAAGTCAAGCCTAAAATAACTTTCTTAAAATGCTTATTATCTCCCCAAACCTCCCTTTCGCAAGGTTCATAATTTTAAAGATCCCCAGAACTTACTTACCTGACCCGGTCCCTCTCCGTCTAGACGCCGCTCCCTGCTCCTGTTTCGAGCTCGTTGCGAGCAGGGGACTTCTGCTCTGACAGCCGCTTCACTTCTGGTCGCTGTCAGGCGATGGGCGTGACGTCACGATGCGCCTTAACTGACTGCCGCAACCAGGAAGTGGAGAGGCTGTAGCACCAGCCGCAGAGTAGAAGCAGCGAGGGACCGGGTCAGGTAAGTAAGTTCTGGGGGATTTTTGAAATATATATAAATATATAGGTAAGGACCTATTAATACTACACAGTGGGGCCAGCATGGGGTTAACATTTTAGTTTTGGGGGTGGATATGTCCTTTTAACTGAAAACCACTATCTGACTTTTGTCAGTGGAGATACCCTTTAAGATACTAACCCATTTGTGCAATGCTACATGGGTTATTAATGGGTGACATTAACAACTGTTTATGGAAGCTGTGGTAGGATCTTGAATGTATGGAACCTTGCAGCCATTACTATACATTATCGGGGTTATTGTGGAGATTCAACATGTGGGATCGTGTTACTAACCCGCCATACAAAACGAGACATAAACGAGACTACTTCTGGTATTGCATTGGGGGATTGCGTAAAGGTAAGACCCGCCAGATTAAAGTCCCATAGAGAACCCTGTTAACTTTTGCAATACCAAAGGGCCTTTGTAAAATTTGGGAAAATTTGGAAATTACGATGGCCCTAAAATTTGTGTAAAACACACTTTAACCCGATATTGCTTCGGGTTCATGGGGTTTACAAGGATTTTGGCCATATTAATCTCCCTGTATATATTTTATACAAAATAGTAAAAGTTTTTGTTACAAATATTGTTTTGTTTAAGTTTCTTTCTGTGGGTGGACACATTCCACAGAATGAAAATTTCTAATTGAACCCAATTGAGAGTGAAATTTTTGAAACCTTCCAACAGATTTCAGAAACTCTTCTGCCTCAAACAGAGATTCATTTCATGACAGGCACGGGGAAATGGTAACACAATTTTATTGCATTTCTGTATAGAGATATAAAGCTCATTATTGCAATCTTTTGATGTCATTCCTTTACCAGCAATGCCATCACTTATCACTGCAACAGATTTTATAACTATACAGTTAATACGAATGTAATATGCAGTAACTGATTATTGTGAGACCAGTGTCTATGTAGTAGTAGATGTAGCGTATGTTTCTTACTAGCAATGCCACTTGGTTTCTTATCTGATTATCTAAACAGCAAATGCTCAGATTTCTGCATTTGTTCCTCTCATAATGTAATAACCGGAATCATTAATAATGAAACATACATAAAATATGTCAATAACACCATTATGAGGAGCCTAACCATATGTGGACAATTAGCATAGGCGCTACATATCATGTGATATGCATTTAACAGTAGGTTGATGGTGGTCACATGAAAGAGTGACAAAAACAAGATGGAGGCTGTAGAGAGAGGTAAGAGCCTGAATGGGAATCCAGAAAAAGTTGTTTGGCAATGGTGCATGCCTGACTGCGGGAAGTGGGCATTGCAGATCGAACAATGACATCAACGGAGAAAGGAGTGGCTAATTCTTCTGTCTTTGGAGCTTTGGATCTTCAAAACTCTTAAAGCAGACTGTTCAATAACAGATCCACAAGTGGGTAAGGCAAAGAACTTTCAGGGAGATTCAATAAAAGTTCTTATAGTTAAAAATGGTGCTAATTTGGCCCCAACCAATCAGATGTTAGCTTCAAATGGTAAATAAGATCTGATTGGTTGGGGCAAAATTAGCACCATTTTTAACGGATAGAAACTTTTATTGAATCTCCCTGTTTTTTCATCATAGTTTAAAGAAAAGAATAGGATCACATTTGACTTCAATGACTGATTGGAAACTGTCACTATCCAAATGAATTGTACCCCACTGAAAATGGGGTTGTGGAAATTATTTGTGGCTTTATTACCACTTTACAACCGTGCGTGTGGTTGTACTGTGTGCAGGTACAATAGTAGGAAATGGCTGTTTTGTCTGTCAGTAAGATAATGATATACTAAATTCTTGCTACATACAGTAATTGCATCGTTTTCCTAAGAAACTGGATTTTGAAGTTCTGCTTTGCGTCCAAATTCTCCCTTTTGCATTTAATTTCCACTTTGCATTATAATTTCTCTGATAATGTATAGCTGCTTTTAGGGAAGGCGTTAATTACTGCTCTGGACATTTCAAGCAGGGAAGATTATAATGGGGTTTGTTGCATCTACACAGAGACTGACAGAATATTTGCATAAAAGGACATTACTGTGCTAATGTAAATTTATCTATTACTTGTGTGTATTTTCATAACCGTAGTAAATATAGCACCACTATACATAGAAATGCAAAGAATGAAACAAGGGAATAGGTACAAGGGGCAGCACACTGGCTCAGTTGTGTTCTGGGTTCAAATCCACCAACAGTTCAATTTCATCATCTGTAAATAGAGATGGCCACACCTGGTATTCCATTTTATAGATTTAAGGATCTCGGGAAAAACCGAAGATCCGAAAACAGAACTTAATTTCAGGACTTCAGACTGCATTTTCGATGATTATCGAATGTACAGGTTATTTTCGGTAATCCTCGAAAATAACCTTGAATGTTCAATAACCTTCGAAAATACGATTGGAAACTAATTCCAAGTTTCCGGAATTCAAGAATTATCATTGAGGTTATTTCTGAGGATTAGCGAAAACAACATTTTATATTCGCTAATCATTGAATATGAGGTCCAAAGTCCTGAAATCGGAACTTTGCCTGGTTTCAGAATGGAACATTGGGTTCAGTGTCGGATCGGTTCCTAGTTGGAACCGGATCCCAACTCTACCAAAACCTGTGCACCCAGCCTAAGAAGCATGATCTGCTGACTAACGGGTGGGTCTCCTGCTGGTCTATGATTGACGTGGCAGGAATCCCCATTGTACCAACAGGTTGATTTCATAAAAAACCAACAACCACAGCTAAAGGAGAGTTGAGGCACTGTTTTGTATGTTTGTGAATATGTTTGAGGAACAAAGTCCCTTTAACAAAAAACTTACAGTCTATCTTTATTTTTAGTGTCTGTTTAGTCTCAAGGGTGTTAACAAGTTGCAAATTAAGTTTGAACTTGAAGAAACCATAGACCACCTAAAAACACTTACAGCCTTGATCATTACACTTTACACCTAATTGGGTTTAAACTATAAGTTAAAGGGACACTAAATGAAAAAAATGATTTGCCTTTATCCTTTGTATATTTTTAGTGCTGTCAGGAACTTGATCCCTTTTTGCTCTCAGTGCTCCCTGTTACTAGATCTCCTCTGTCTCTTTGTGTCCTGTTCAGCTCTTTCCTAGTTAGTATGCATGCATACCTCCCAACATTTGGAAAGTTCAATGAGGGACAAATGTAAGATATGCGGCCATAGTGTCAGCTAGAGATGGCCGAAATTTCGAAAGTTCGGTCTGTTTTCGAAAACTATATGGGAAAGTTCGAAAGTTTGAAAACGGACCCATTAAAGTCAATGGGAGTCAAATAGTTTGAAAAGTCTTAAGAAATACAATGAAATATCATGGTAACGTAATGTAAATGGCTCTGGGACTGGGAAATGGTCTGGGGAACATGTTGAATATCCAGGACATTCGAAAAATCAATTTTACCCTCACTCGCGCTATTTTCGAGCTCATTCGCGCCTAGGGTACCATATACATTTTACTTGCAGATTTGAAGCTTGCGTATAGGATTTAGTAGACACTACTCGTAGATTCGATGTTCGCTCCTAGATACCATGGTCATTTACTCGCAGATTTGATGCTCGCGTATAGGTTTTAATGGACACTTTACTCGCAGATTCAATGCTTGCGTTTGCGCCTAGATACCATGGACATCTTACTCGCAGATTCGATGCTTGCGTATAGGTATAATAAGCATTTTACTCGCAATTCGAACGGTCAAACATCCGATATTTTTCGAAAGTCCGAAAATATCAAAATCCGGGTCCGGGATAGTTTGAGAAGTCCGAATTCATTGAATTTGAATAGTTCGGCTCAAACTCGGTTCGAGGTCGAGTTCTAATCCATCTCTAGTGTCAGCGCTCGCCAATTTTTTTGGGCCCTCCTATTTTTCAAAACCACACCCGCTTTTTGAGGTAATGCCCATTTTAAAGACCACTGCTTACATTATATATTGTTGGGTAATACACTGGCTAATGAACTGGAGGGCTGATTAAGCTGGGTAATGAACTGGAAGGCTTGATAACGCTGGTGATGAACTGGAGGGCTGTTTAAGCTGGGAAATGAACTGGAGGGCTGATAACACTGGAAATGAACTGGAGGGCTGATGCACTGGGTAATGAACTGGAGGGCTGATAAAGCTGGGTAATGTTTTCAGTAACAGGCAACTTATTATCCCTTCAGTGAGGGAAAGGTTAATCCTTTTACTGAAAACAAACACCAGACGGACATTGCAGTGTAACAGGCAGATGCAATCTGTACTAACCTAGACCCATGTGTTTTTGCTTCCTCTCCATGAGGTCTCCCCACGCAGCTCTGTTCTGAACAAACAGCCCCGCCCTGGCAGGCAAGGAACTGGGAGTCTCCAACTGCCATTCCACTGAAGGGTCCTAAAGCCTGTTCCTTCACTTCCGGTTTTTAGCTGTAAAATTTTACCAGACACCGGAACAAAACTGGGACATTGCATAAACACCACACAGGGGGTGACGGGAGACAGCGGGAAAAGACCCGAAAAAAGGGACAGTTTTAGAGCTAATATGTCTCCTCTTGAGTATCCACCCTTTCCAAAACTGAGGTACAGATATAGTGTGGAGCATGTGCAGTGGAGATGATTTGCAGTGAGAGATGGCCGGTGCTACATTGGGACTTAAATAACACAGACAGAAGCTGACTACAGGATTGGGTGTTATCTGCACAAGAAAGAGCACAGAGAGAAAGATAATGCTTATTCTCTTTCCTGATATTAATAGTGAATCAATTATCCATGCAGTGACAGGAAATAGGCTTTACTTTAGAATGGAGAGCTTCTACAGTGTGTGCCAGGGGGAGGGGCTGGGTGATTGAAATCTTTACTGACTAACTGTGCCCTGCCCTCTTTAAAAAGTAAAACTCCCAGAGCTAAAAAAAACCAAGCGATAGGAAGGTCAGAGAAGAAAAAAAAAAAGCAGATTTAAGATGTGGAATTAATCGTAATAACTGTGTGATTAGTTAAAAAATTATTGCCCCAGTTTACACGTCCTTAAGCCTAACATTTTTTTAAAAACGTATAAACAGAAACTGTTGTTTTAAAGAGCATGTCCACCCTAAATTTAACATTTTGTTTATGCTATTCCCCATGGGCTCCCAGCCCCAACCGCATTATTTTTTTTTTTTTAAGCCCTCCAAACTCTACTTACCTCCCCTCTTTCCTCCACGCGCTCCCGGCCCTTGCTTGCGAGGAAATGCAAGCAGAGGGGCAGGACCGGCAGCCGCGTCTGTGATTGGCTGAGCGGCAGCCAATCACGGACGCGGCTGCCGGCAGCTCACTCAGCGTAGGAAAGCCGAAGAGGTAAGTTAAGTTTGGGGAGTTTATAAAAATAAAAATCATGCGGTTGGGGCTGGGGGACATGGGGGAAGGCTGCTATGAAGGGATTTATGCTAGGGGGAGGGATAGCAGAACGGGAGGGAGAGAGGAGGGGGAGGGAGGGGGAGAAGGGTCGCAGTACCCATGGCAATGATCTCCGGGAGGCCAGGTAGCAGGCAGTGTCCTATATGGACCTGCTAGCCTCCTGTGTTCATTTTTTGGGACTTTGGGGGGGACACAGGAGAACCCTATGGAGCTGGGATGTGAGGTAAGGATTAAACTACACTAACTGGTGGGGCCAGTAGTTGGGATTATAGTTTTGGGGGTGGGACATGCCTTTAAGTGAAGAATAATTTCTAACCAGATACACAGCTGGAGGTTTGGGGTATTGTATTTTTTTCTAAGTTTCTCCTTAATGTTAGAATATAAACTGGAATATTTGTTTTTTATTATATTATTATTATTAAATAATCCACCCCTCCTTCCCCGACATTACTTTCAGGTTGATCCGCCCCCTTTCTGCATAGTAGACAAGCGCCATTGCTTCTTAACACATCACTGGAAGGGACAGTGTCTGTCTGCACCACAGTGAAAATCAGAAAGTGTCAATGTCAATACTTATGGGGTTTCTCATGGGGCTTTAAATATAAGGGGGAAATTCCATTTAGAAAGAGCCATTGTCACCGTCGTTATAGGACGTTGTTTCAGGCACATTTCATTACATTGGACAATCTGTACCATTCCCTTGAAATAATATTAAACAATGAACAATACAATGTCGGGATGTACTGTAGTTTTCATTGCACACCAGGTTGTTGGTTTTGTAGACAAATTTTAGCACTTAAAAACTACAATAAAATTTTTATCATAAACTTTTTAAATTTTTGTTGGTCAAAAAATATTTTCTGCAGCTAGATTTGTGTGATTTTGACAAAAAATTGTCAATAGTGACTCTATAGTGTATGTCCACCAAATCATTTTAATTATAGTATTCCCCCTGCCAGCCCAGCCCCAACCGCTATATTTTTATGTTTAGAAAGCTCCCAAACTCTACTACCTCCCCTTTTCTCCGCCGTGCTCCCGGCCCTCTGCTTGCGAGAAAATGCAAGCAGAGGGCGGGACCGGAAGTGCGCTGTGATGGCTAAGCGGCAGCCAATCACGGATGCGGCTGCCGGCAGCTCATTTCGGGGAGGGAAAGAGGAGAGGTAGTAGTAAAGTTTGGGAGCTTTCTAAACAATAAATATAGCGGTTGGGGCTGGGCTGGCAGGGGGAATCTTATATATTAAGGGATTTACACTAGGGGAGGGAATCCTGAGAGGGAGGGGGGGGGAAGGGCTGCAGTACGCATGCCAAAACTTCTCCGGAGGCCAGGTAGGAGGCAGAGTCCTATATGGACTCTGCTATCCTCTGGTGGGCAGTTTTTGGGACTTTGGGGGGGACTACAGGAGAACCATAGGAGTGGGATGTGAGGTAGGATTAAATACACAACAGATTGGGCAGTAGTTGGGGGGATTATAGTTTTGGGGGTGGACATGCCATTAACGCGACATATATTATAAGAAATCATTTATTTGTGCCGGTTCATTACCACACAACTTTCCTGCAAAATGTTATCTTTTTAAGTTATTTACAACTAACAACCACATATAAGAAAATTTAAAGGACAAGTGAAGTCCGAATGATGGAATTCTATCAAAATTAGGGAACTTATAAAAAAGGGAAACACTTCAGCTGGAAGACACAATCATCTTAACCTTTTCGCAATTGCTAATACCAATGGGCCTTTCGGCAGATTTAACTCTGTGATGTGTGGCAATATAATGTCAGTTATGGGTGGGGTGGATTACTTTTTCTGCACTTTTTTTTCGACGTTCTATTAATTGTGTAATGACAATTTTGAGTAGAACATGCTGAAAATGAATGCCCTGTATACATATTCCCCATAGCAAATCGTATGCAGCCAATTAGTTGTTTTTTACTAATATTGTACTCTGGTTCCATGGCAATCAAATATTCCAGAGAATAGGGGATATTAAATTAATGTCATTGCACAGTAGCTCATGTAAAGATTGTAAAGATTTCTATCATAATTCTCATTTCAGATATGCATATATTGTTATATTTGTGGTTTTGGTATATAAGGTATTTGCAAGCATTGAAAGCTGTGAGGTAATTATGTGCAAAAAGTAAATTAATACACTTAAGTGCCCAACTCTCATTCCAAGTCAAGATAACCTGGAGAGTCCTAAAAGGGGCATCATAGCAGTTGTACACTATGCATGAGATTATGGAAAGCTATTATCAGAAAGAAAACATCTTATTTACTGTTAGGGTTTAAGGGCATGTCCACCCCCAAAAATATAATCCCCCCAACTACTGGCCCCACCATGTAGTGAGTTTAATCCTTACCTCACATCCCAGCTCCATAGGGTTTCCTGTAGTCCCCCAAGCCCAAAACAATGACCACCAGGAGGCTAGCAGGTCCATATAGGACACTGCCTGCTACTGGCCTCCCGAGATCATTGCATGGTACTGCAGCCCTTCTCCCCCTCCCTCTCCCCTCCCTCTCCCTCCCGTTCTGCTATCCGCCCCCTAGCATAAATCCCCTTCATGGCAGCCTTCCCCCATGTCCCCCAGCCCCAAACCGCAGATTGTTTATTGTATAAAGCTCCCCAAAAACTTGAATTACCTCTTGCTTCCTACGCTGGAGTGAGCTGCCGGCAGCCGCGTCCGTGATTGGCTGCCGCTCAGCCAATCACAGACGCGGCTGCGGTCCCGCCCCTCTTGCTTGCATTTCCAAGCAGAGGGCGGGAGCGCATCGGAGGAAAGAGGGGAGGTAAGTAGAGTTTGGGGGGCTTAAAAAAAAAAAAAAAATGCGGTTGGGGTGGGACCCATGGGGAATAGCATAACAAAAATTTAAATATTAGGGTGGACATGCTCTTTAAGCACACTTAGAGGACAATTATACTCACCTTTCCCATACTCCACACCAAAATAGAACCCAGAGTGAGGACCCTGGACTTCTAAGTCTTTTTACCCTTGGTACTTTACATATCAGTTTTTATACTTTATGACATTTTCCTTGCGAACGCTGGTGTGCTCTGCCTTCAGCCACTGTCAGTGAAAGTCCATGATAAACCAATGAGAAGAACTGCAGACACAAGTTGGGAAGAGGACAGAACAGAAAGGGAAACTTCCCTTAGTATTACAATGATCGTAAAGTAACCATAGGTGAGGTCCTTACCCTGGGTACTATTACTAGTGGCTCAGGCTATGCTCAGTTCTATACCCAGAGAAAATGAAATATCGTCCAATGAGCAGCAGTAGATGTCCAACTTTAGTTTAAATGAAGAGGGTGGACTTCCCAGCCACGTGAAGTGAAACTGCAGCAGCTCTGTTTGAGATTCTGTCATGCTTGAGAATAAAATTTAGACATGCATCATTTGTGCCTGATCATGGACATTGCTGCCATGAATAGGATTAGGGACCAAAATAAATGTAAAAAGTTTGCATAGAACAGAAGCTAAACACAAGTACTAGAACTAGGAAATCCATATCGTTGGGATTTTATAACAAGTAAGAAAAATAAAATGTGACCTTCTAGTAGTAAGTCATTTCTTACAGTATACTTGGGATGAAAAATAACTGTAAAGGTAAATATCCCTAGTGGAGATTTGATTATTTTTTTAGCACAAAACATATAAAATGTTTTCTTTTATAAATGAAAGCCGAAGTAAGAAGTGAGAATTCTTGTTTACCAATTGCATTTTCCATATGCCTAGCAGGAAAGACGGCAGCAAGAAGCAGTTACTTTAAAAGCCTATTTGTTGTGTTGTATTAAGCTTAATCTTTTATACTGTATGTTACATTCTTCTAAGAACAAACTTCCTGCAAGGCTAATCAGACTGGTTGCGCTGTACGACAGGGAATACTTACCTGAAAAAGCATCTAAACACTCATTCCTTTTCTTTCTTCTTTTTTTTGCACAGGAAGCTAAATTATGAATGAAACATTTTATACCTTTTCTGCCTAAAAATCAGTGGTATTATGACAATACCATATTGTTTCCTGAGTAGTATGTAATCACCAAACTGACCAATGAAAACAGCCCATCCGAACCCATACAAAAGGGCGATTATCACTTACTTATCTATTGGGATCACAGGCAAAATCACAGATGTGCACAAATCTTAAGGGGGAAAATGAAAAATATCAATTTTGTTTTTAATTATTTCTTTATATTAAACATGCCTTGGTTATCTATACTAATTAAAAGCAAAGCCCTCACCCACTCACTCCACTCATCACTATTTTCAACTTGCGTTGGAGCAGAACGGCTTAAATTTGGCCAGGCTCATTCATTGCACACTTACTTACAAAAGTTTAAGCAGGTTTCGTTCGAAATTCCACCTGTAACGGTGAGTATCTGACATTGCTTATGGTTACCTAGCTTACAGCTATACAAATCTTATGGTTGGTCCGATTTCAACCAAATTTGTATGCATATTACTCCTTTACCAGTAAAAGGTTAACAAATATTTTTTTTAGGGTGGGGGTGAATGGGGGGGGAATAGAATTTGAACTCCTGCACACTAACGGCTGGACCGATTTTTACCAAAATTCAGGGTGTGGGGGGGACTGTGTGAGGGTGTAAGGGAAGGGTTTGGGGAGGGTGGAAAGAGAGGAATGGTGGGGGGTATTTGGGGGCGGGACGGGGAGGGGTGGTGGGGGTTATTTTAACCAAATTTCGGAGTTGAATAAAAAATATTTTTTTTAGGGTGGGGGTGAATGAGGGAAGGGCGGAGGGGAATAGAATTTTGAACTCCTGCACACTAACGGCTGTGACTGTTTTACAAAATTTCAGGTGGTAGGTGTAAGGGAAGGGTTGGAGGGTGGACAGAGAGGAATAGTGGGGGTATTGGGGCGGGACGGGAGGGGTGGTGGGGGTATTTTCACCAAATTCGAGTAGTTGAATAAAAAAATTTTTTATTTAGGGGGGGGTGAATGGGGGGGAATAGAATTTGAACTCCTGCTAATGAGTGTTGCATTATCGTAAAGCTTATTGATTGTCTTCTTTCAATATATCAAGTGCGACGTGATTACAGCAATTGATACATTTTTAGTAAGAAAGCAATAGCTTTCTTACTAAAAAGGTTATTTCAATACATCTCCGCTGCGAGCGCAGGTATTTGCTAGTTACATATTATTCCATTTCAAAAATCAGTTGATTTTTCTCCCCTTAATGTTTTGCTTGTGGTCCGTAGTGAGGTGCCATTTTAGGTTCTGTAACGGTCCTTCTTCTTTCCAGGATGCGCACTTTTTTATAATGTTATACAGTTCCTAACAGTAATTCTATGATAGTGGTTGTTGGATGTGTCAAACTGCTCAGATCTCTCTGAGCAAATGAATCAACCAGGCGCTGGGTCAAGGGCAAGACATAACGGTCTTCTAGGGGTTCTGCAAACAGGAAGTCAGTATTTCAGAAACCCTCGAATGTACAGTTTCTGCTATAACACTTCAATGCGGCATTTTGGCGATATTGCACAAATGTTCGGTTTCGGCGATAACCCTAGTGAACTGTTTTGAGATAACTCTGAATGCAACATTCGGCAATATCCCTCAAATGCAGCATTTCAGCGGTATCCCTTGAATGTTCCCTTTCGGCACTAACCCTCAAATGTATCATTCGATTTCGGTAACCCTTGAATGTATCGTTGGATTTCAGTAACTCTCGAAGTATCATTCGATTTAAGTAAACCACGGATGTGTGTTTGATTTCGGATAACCCCGAATGTATAATTTGGTACCCTTGAATGCATTGTTTAATTCGGTAACCCTCGAATGTATCGTTCATTTTCAGTAACCCTTGAATGTATCATTTGATTCGGTAACCCACGAATGATCATTTGGTAACCTCACAATGCATAGATCAATTTAGGTAATCCTCAAAATGAATCGTTCTATTCTAGTAAACCTTGAATGTATAGTTGGATTTCGGTAAACCCTTGAATGTATCATTTAGTAACCCTAGAATGCATTGTCGATTTTTGGTATCCCTTGAATGGCGATATTATATCTAAATGTAGCATGCAGAAAAAACCGAACAATGCCCAATTGTGGGGAAAGAGCGTTGCTTTTTTTTAAACAAGTTTTGGTGTATGTACATGTTCCCCAGACCAATTTCCTATGTGCCAGAGCCTTTTACAGTAAGTAACCATTGTATTTTTACTGTATTTAAATAGAACCTTTAAACTATTTCTCCCATTGACTTAATGGGTTCAGTTTCAAAATATAGAACTTTAGAACTTTTACTAAAATCTGTGCCCATGTGGCTGAATTTGAATTCTGAATGTAAAGAGGAAATGGAAGAGAAAGAAGAAAGAAAAAAAGCATTTAAAACCTTAATTCAGAGCGAACAGAAAGGGGGCCTTTCATAGGGATTACCGTATAAAAACTGTAACAAGGAGTGTAGAAAGCAATCAAACTAGCTAAAATTACTAATGAAGTTAGGGATAGCTGAAACAAAGCATCACTAAGCGTAACTTTTTTTAAAGTATATTAATAGTAAGAAGATGAGGACTATAAATGTGGAAACACATAATTAATGGGGAAAATTGGATGATGATAAAGCAAATGCCTTAAATATTTTTTTTCCTTGTATACACTAAATAGATCCAAGTACAGATATAATAGAGCGTATAGTAGCAATAATGGTATAAAAGATGCAAGTGCACTTAGGTTAACTGAGGATATGGTACAAAAACAACTAAATATGGTTAATATTAATAAATCTCCTGGACCGGATTAAAATACATCCTGGGTCCTTAGGGAACTAAGTTCAGTTGTGTCTAGGCCATTGTTTCTTATTTTGCAGATTCCCTGTCTGATGTGTGCCTCTTGGTTGAAAAAGTGATGTTATTCCAATATTCAAAAGGGTAGTCATTCACAGCGTGAGATAAGTAAGGAATGTAGTTTATATCAGTAGTGGGGGAAGACACTGGAAAGTTTAATAAGGGAAATATCTTAGGAATATGTTTCAAGGACTGACATTAAGTAGGAACCAGCTATGGATTGAGGGAGGCATAGGATTTGTCAAACTAACGTGCTGGCTCTTTTACAAGAAAGTTGAGTAGAAATTTAGAACTCGCATACGCATGTAGATGTAGTATAGTTGGATCTTTGCCAAAGGCCTTGAAACAGTCCCCCATAGGTGGACTAATGTATAAGTTTAGGTCTTGGGATGCACATTGTACATGTATAGAAAATGGTTATAAATGTATGACAGAGAGTAGTTGTTATGAGGCTCACAATATGGACTTACAACTTGCCTAAGTGGGGTGCCAAGGGTTTGTGTTAGGGCCGCTCTATTTATCTATTTATAATGATTTGGAAAGTGCGGTATGCAGCAGGTTCTGTGTTTGTGACGACAAAAACCTTGTCGAATTTGTAAAAAACTCAGAGGATGTACAACATTGCAGGGGGATTAGATAGATTGGTCCATTGGGCTATAGTAGTGTCAGGTTGAGATTCATGTTAATTAATGTATGGTGATGCTTTTGGACCTTAAAAACCCTTGTACTGCTCCCTAACTATTAATGGCTCTGTTTAAATGAATTCTCTGTTGGAAGGGATTCTTGGAGGTTTGGCGGATAAACAAACTGTAAAGGTAAAACACGCAGTGCCAGGCAGACAGCAACCGCCTGTTGTGTAAAAGCTTACCAAAGCTTTGTATTCTTCCTCTTGTACAAAGCAATTGGTAAGGCCTTCATTTGGAAATGTGAGACAATTTTGGAATCAGGTGTACAAAAAGGACAACTAATTAATAAGGGAATTGGGGGAATGGAATAATATTATTATTATTTTGGTTTAGATCGCCACAAACATCCGCTAGCGCTTGTACCATATACATCGTATACGTTCACATCAGGCCCTTGCCCATAAGAGCTTAAATATCTTAGCACATTTATTGACCACATAACAACCTTCGTATGTCATTTATGGACTGTGGGGGAAACCGGAGTGCCGGAGGAAACCCATCGCTAAGCACAGCGCGAGAACATATCAAACTCCTTGCATATGTGTACCAAGGGTTTGTTTTAGACTCATGGACCCAGCGCTTGCAAGGCATCGGATGCTACCACTGAGCCCCGTGCTGCCCCCTTGAAATATGAAAACAGAGGACTGGCATAAGTTACAATTATTGTATGCTTGTGAGAAAAAGGCGTTGCGTGGGGATATTGATTACTGTGTATAAATACAGTAACGGGGCCATACAATAAACGATTCGGGGCATGTTCACCCAATAGAACATGTCAAAGGGACACGAGGACATCACTTTTAAGATGAAGAACAAAATTTAGGCTTCACAGCTCGGAGGAAAGGGTTTTTCACTGTGAGAACGGTAAGCTATGGAACGTTTCCGTGGCCGTTGTGATAATGGCAGGTTCATTGGTCAGTTTCAAAAAAAAAAGCTGGGATGAGTTTCTGCAACACAGGAATTTGCA
This sequence comes from Hymenochirus boettgeri, assembly GCA_019447015.1. Classification (NCBI taxonomy): domain Eukaryota; kingdom Metazoa; phylum Chordata; class Amphibia; order Anura; family Pipidae; genus Hymenochirus; species Hymenochirus boettgeri. The sequence goes on along the minus strand of CM033470.1, from coordinate 57,985,044 downwards.
AGTTACTGTATTGATACATAAAGTAGCGTTGATCCAGGGAAAATTTCCGATTGCCACTTGGAGTCAGGAAGGATTTTTTTCACCCTTCATAATTGGTGTTTTTTTTTGCCCTTTCGGGATCAATATTAGTCAGGAAAAAGGATATGGTAGATGGGTTGGACGGATGGACGTATGTCTTTATTCAACCTCCAAATACTCATACTATACTATACTAAAGTTTATAGTTAGAAAACAAGAATTCAAGGAAGGTGCAGTCATCTCTATTAAGAACATTGGAGGGGGGAAGGAAACTACACCTGCATTAAATCGATCCAATCTAGAATAAAAAAGGCTGGCAACAGAGAATATTTCGTAGTGTTCGTTACCACAGGGCCCAGTCATGTTGTTCAAGTTTTAAGGATTATTTACCGCTGTGTGGATACAAGATTATGTTTTCATTGAGACAAACAGAGGGAAGTAGGAGCAACAGCGCACGCCATTAAGTGGACACTGCGTTGCGTTCAGTTTAATGTTTGCAGTTTCTTTCTTCAGCGTTTAAAAGGAGTTGGCTTTTTTCGTTTGTTGGGGGTAAAGGGCAGAGCGTGATTTGACAATGAGCGAAAGTAGCTAGAAAGGGAACGTGCACACGTTTTTACAGTGTAAAGCATGATCTTGGTACTATACAATATATATAATACAGTACAGACAGTATATACACGTGTGCTACAGGCTTGTAAAAAGGGCAATAGTTGATTAATATTTTTTAAAGGAATTACTTATTGCCAAATTGAGACACAGATTCTGTCAATATGCAGTGTGATAATAGATTTGTGCAGTGCAATATTATTGGACAATATGCAGTGTGATAATAGATTTGTGCGGTCCAATATTATTGGACGATATGCGGTGTGATAATAGATTTGTGCAGTGCGATATTATTGGACGATATGCGGTGTGATAATAGATTTGTGCAGTGCAATATTATTGGACGATATGTGGTGTGTGATAATCAACTTTGTGAACATTTATCTGAGCAGTATTATTGCTATTTTATGACCACATTAAATATGATAAACATAATGTGCCCTTTTATATTTTACGTTACATTAATACCCTTAATGCTTTGTCTTTAGTAACTATTTGTGCTCAGCAAGTACATCCAATTATCCGTGTTGTTTGCTTTGCACCATATAAAAACCACACTGCAGAGTGGCAATTAAAGGGTATGTCTATTCACCAAAATCAAAAAAATTTTTTTTCATTATAAGGTAGTACCCATCCCCAGAAGCCTTTTCCTGCCTTTCTTTTGAAAAAATTCCATTCCCTACCTTTGCAGCAATCTCTAGAAGTTCTATTCGTTTTTGGGGGTGTGGCCTTAGCTGTGCTGGATAAGGAAGTGAGCTGATTACTAAATGAGGCTATTACCATGCGTTTTGGTCCCACCCACTTGACCCTGTGCTTTTATGTAAACAGATCCTCTCCTGCATTGTCAGAACTGTAGTAAAACAGACAATGCTGGCAGAGACAAAGGAGAGAGTTCATACATAAAGTCTGGTGTGTGTGTGTGTGCCATTTCTGTGGCTGGGGGAAGCAGGGAGAGTGTGTGTAGATAGACCCAAGATCTAAATATCCAATCCAGACATAAGAGTTCATACATAAAGTGTGCCATTCTTGTGGCTGGGGGAAGGGAAGCAGGAGAGTGTGTGTAGATAGACCCAAGATCTAAATATCCAATCCAGACGTAAGAGTTCATACATAAAGTCTGTGTGTGTGTGTGTGCCATTTCTGTGGCTGGGGGAAGCAGGGAGAGTGTGTGAATAGACCCAAGATCTAAATATCCAATCCAGACGTAAGATTCATACATAAAGTCTGGTGTGTGTGTGTGTGGTGTGCCATTTCTGTGGCTGGGGGAAGCAGGGAGAGTGTGTGTGATAGACCCAAGATCTAAATATCCAATCCAGACGTAAGAGTTCATACATAAAGTCTGGTGTGTGTGTGTGCCATTTCTGTGGCTGGGGGAGCAGGGAGAGTGTGTGTAGATAGACCCAAGATCTAAAATCCAATCCAGACGTAAGAGTTCATACATAAAGTTGGTGTGTGTGTGTGCCATTTCTGTGGCTGGGGGAAGCAGGGAGAGTGTGTGTAGATAGACCCAAGATCTAAATATCCAATCCAGACGTAAGAGTTCATACATAAAGTCTGGTGTGTGTGTGTGTGTGTGCCATTTCTGTGGCTGGGGGAAGCAGGGAGAGTGTGTGTAGATAGACCCAAGATCTAAATATCCAATCCAGACGTGTGTGTGTGTGTGTGTGTGTGTGTGTGTGTGTGTGTGTGTGTGTCGGGCAGGGTCGACGAGTCCGACGCAGCATGGGTGGATCTGCGCATGTGCGGGATGGCGCGCACGTCGGACTGCCTGCTACTGGGAAGGCAGCAACATGAATATTCAATGTGCCAAGCGGATCTTACAGCACATACATCGGACAAACTAGGGCACACAGACAAAATCCATAAAGTTTATAATCGGAATGATTATGTGGACATTTTGTCACTTTTACCCACAGCAAAGGATATGCCAATAAGGATGATCCTAATGAAAAAGATAAAAGGCGGCCCGTCCCCCGTACGTTTAGCAATTGGCTGCAAGGTTTTGTATTTTTGCTAATATTTTATCTCAAAAGCATCTGGAGTTTGCTCCAGGGCTGTTAAGCATCTGGACACTGTTGCGGATGCTTATAAATCTTTTAGTGGGCTTGGTGGTACATTTATGATGACAGGTATCGGCAAAAAATGGCCATTCACAAAGAAATGAAGTGGGCTCAAAGGATGTGGACCTCTGGTTGTCCATGATGTTTAGCAGGACCCAGTCCCTGGCAGCATCGGGTAGATATACGGCCCCAACTATGACAATCAAATGTTAATGTGTGCTGGTCATTAATGAAGGGAGTTGTAAATGGCCGAATATGTGTCGTTTTCGACACGAATGTTCTTACTGTGGAGCACAGATGCAGCCTTTCTGCCCAAGACGGGCAGTTCAGGTATCCAAAAACAGGGAGTAGAGGCAATCAATCAATTAGTCACGCCGTAGAAATAGCAGAAATGCTCCATTTTTAAGGGTCTACCCAAAGCGTCAGAAAGCTTTGATAATTGAAGCGGGTTTAAAAGGGGGTTTTGGATACCCTTTGATCCAAAAGCAGATAGTTTTTTAAATGTTGTTAACTTAAAGTCAGTTTTAGAGCACCCATGGTAGTAGGCAGATAAGATTAATAAGGAAATCAGCTCATGTAGAGTAGCGGGGCCTTTTCAAACCCCCCCTTACCAAACTCAGAATTTCTCCCTTGGGGTTGGTTCCTAAAAAAGATCTTAAAGGATATGTCTATTCACCAAAATCAAAAATATTTTTTTTTCATTATAAGGTAGTACCCATCCCCAGAAGCCTTTCCTGCCTTTCTTTTGAAAAAATTCCATTCCCTACCTTTGCAGCAGTCTCTAGAAGTTCTATTCGTTTTTGGGGTGTGGCCTTAGCTGTGCTGGATAAGGAAGTGAGCTGATTACTAAATGAGGCATATACATGCGTTTGGTCCCGCCCACTTGACCCTGTGCTTTTATGTAAACAGATCCTCCCTGCATTGTCAGAAACTGTAGTAAAACAGACAATGCGGCAGAGACAAAGGAGAGGTTCATACATAAAGTGTGCCATTTCTGTGGGCTGGGGAAGCAGGGAGAGTGTGTGTGTAGATAGACCAAGATCTAAATATCCAATCCAGACATAAGAGTTCATACATAAAGTGTGCCATTTCTGTGGCTGGGGGAAGGAAGCAGGGAGAGTGTGTGTAGATAGACCCAAGATCTAAATATCCAATCCAGACGTAAGAGTTCATACATAAAGTCTGGTGTGTGTGTGTGTGCCATTTCTGTGGCTGGGGGAAGCAGGGAGAGTGTGTGTAGATAGACCCAAGATCTAAAATCCAATCCAGACGTAAGAGTTCATACATAAAGTCTGGTGTGTGTGTGGTGTTGTGTGCCATTTTGTGGCTGGGGGAAGCAGGGAGGTGTGTGTAGATAGACCCAAGATCTAAATATCCAATCCAGACGTAAGAGTTCACATAAAGTCTGGTGTGTGTGTGCCTTTCTGTGGCTGGGGGAGCAGGGAGGTGTGTGTAGATAGACCCAAGATTAAATATCCAATCCAGAGTAAGAGTTCATACATAAAGTCTGGTGTGTGTGTGTGTGTGTGTGTGACATTTCTGTGGGGAGGGAGCAGGGAGAGTGTGTGTAGATAGACCCAAGATCTAAATATCCAATCCAGACGTAAGAGTTCATACATAAGTCTGGTGTGTGTGTGTGTGTGTGTTGCCATTTCTGTGGGCTGGGGGAAGCAGGGAGAGTGTGGGTAGATAGACCCAAGATCTAAATACCAATCCAGACGTAAGAGTTCATACATAAAGTCTGGTGTGTGTGTGTGTGTGTGTGTGCCATTCTGTGGCTGGGGGAAGCAGGGAGAGTGTGTGTAGATAGACCCAAGATCTAAATATCCAATCCAGACGTAAGAGTTCATACATAAAGTCTGGTGTGTGTGGTGTGTGCCATTTCTGTGGCTGGGGGAAGCAGGGAGAGTGTGTGTAGATAGACCCAAGATCTAAATATCCAATCCAGACGTGTGTGTGTGTGTGTGTGTGTGGTGTGTGTGTGTGTGTGTGTGTCGGGCAGGGTCGACGAGTCCGACGCAGCATGGGTGGATCGCCGTGTGCGGGATGGGCGCACGTCGGATGCTGCCTACTGGAAGGCAGCAACATGAATATTCAATGTGCCAAGCGGATCTTACAGCACATACATCGGAAAACTAGGGCACACAGACAAAATCCATAAAAGGTATGATATATTAAATGGGCTCTTTTACTTTAGGCAATGTTAATTTTTCAGGTGGACATACCTTTAATGAATTCAGGTCATCCACCATCTAAGGTAATACGCTCGTTCGATAAGGCGCTGTTGATTTTAAAAGAGTGTGGCCAATTTGCTCTAATGTCCAAGTGCGATATTAAATCCGCTTTTAGACTCTTGCCTATACATCCAGAGTGTTGGCACATTTTGGGCTTTAATTTGAGGGTCTCTACTTCTATGACAAAATGCCTACCGATGGGCTGCAGCCTTTTTGTTTTTATTTTGAAGTTTTCTCTTCCTTTATAGAATGGGTGGTAGGGCCAAGTAGCTGGCTCAAATATATGTTACACTATTTAGATGATTTTTTTATTATAGGCCACAGCATTCTAATATTTGTTAAAACTGTTTAAATCATTTCTTTACATAGCTAAAAAATTTGGCATTCCAATAGCAGATGAAAAGACCGTTAGGCCCTGCACAGAGCTACAGTTTCTGGGCATTACCATAAATTCCAACTCTATGTCCTTTAGTCTGCCATTAGAAAAACTGTCAAAGCTAGAGAGCTAATTGACGAAGCTATATCAGCTAAGAACTGACATTGCGTAAAATTCAAAGTTTATTAGGCCATTAAACTTCGCTTGCAAGGGTTTACCGATGGGCGGGCGTTTAATCGCGGCTCATTGACAGGACGATGGGGTTTAAAAATCCCAATTGGTACATGAGGCTAAGCTTGATCTTAAAATTTGGAAAAATTTTCCTAGAGAACTTTAATGGTAACACAGGTGGCAAGAGGACTTATTGACAGTGCCAGTCTTCAATTATTCACAGACGCAGCTGCGTCTGTTGGTTGTGGTGGTTACATGTTAGGTGATTGGTTCTCAGTAAGTGGCCACTAGCATTTTCCAAATCGTCCGATCTGGCTAACCTGGTCTACTTGGAAATTATTCCCATTTTCTTTCACTCTGCATTTGGGGTGATGAGTGCACAACAAAAGGTTAAAGCTAAATTGCGATAATATGTGGGGAGTAGTTCATGTTATGAATTCATTATCCTCCAAGTCTTCTGCTGTAATGAGAGTAGTCAGACAAATTGTGTTAAAATCGCGCAATATATATTTGGATTAAGGCATATCATATTCCTGGGCATTATAATAACATAGGGATGCCTTATCACGCCAGCAGGTGGCCCGTTTTCAGGATCTGATTGGGGGAACAGTGCGGTCGGAGCAGTCATCCCAGAGATCTTTGGAAGGTAATTCTCCATGCTAGAGGCTCTTTTAAGAAGGCGATCTCAGCTCGCTCGTGGCAATATTATGATCAGTTTGGAAAAAATGGTTGTTCTTTAAAAGAGACTTTAGTCACTTAAGTGATGTAGAGTGTTTATTATTGTTGTTAATTTCTCTTTGAAGCCGGTTTGGCAGCAGCAACTATAAAAAAAGCATTGCAGGCATTTTCTTTTATAAAATATATTTTGGTCAGCAATTTGTAATATTTTTATTATCAGACAACTGTTAAAAGGGATTTCTCTGTCGAGAACTTCGGTGGACCCACGCAGACCTATCACATTTCAATATCTTTCCAGGTTTTTTATATCCTTAGAATCAGTTTGTGGATCTCTTATGAGATATCACTATTCTCGTTTAGCATTTATTTTTTATTTTTCCTAGCGTTAAGGATTAGTGAAAAAATCCCCCTCAAAATTATCGCCAGGGAGTCTTCAAATTTCGGATGTTCAGCTGTATACACATAAGCTTAGGGTGAAAATCACTAAGTCAAAAACAGATCAGGAAGGCAGGGGCTGCATCCAATGGTTAGGTAGATTCAATCATTTTAACTTATGCCCTGTATCTGCTTATTTAGAGTTTATGAAAGTAGGCCCTTGAATCCAGGCCCTCTTCTTATTCACTCGGATGGCTCGTTTTTGTATTTTTTCAGTTTAGAAGCGTTTTAGGTTCCTGTGCTAAACAAATCACTAGATCCTTCTCAGTATACCTCTCATTCTTTTAGGATAGGTGCGGTGACACAGGCCCTTTGCTGCAGTTTTCATCCGAAAAGATAAAGGTTAGGTCGTTGGGGTTCAGATAGATAAAATCCTATGTTCGTATGTCTTTAGTGTAGTGTTTTACTATGTCAATTTCTTTTCAGACCAGAGACAAATGAGAACATGGATTTTAGGGCATTCCTTCGTCTTTGGGCAAAAAGAAGGGCGGAGATAAGAAAATTCGGGTCAATTTATCATTTTCCTCTTCGGTAGTAAGATTTTCTGGATGGGTCTGCGTGGAGCTACATGGGACAATATATTCCCTATGTTATCTAAGGCTGCAAACTTATGGGGTATTCCGGACATCATTGTCTTTCACCTTGGGGGCAACGATATGGTAATTTAAAGTCAGTTGAGTTAATGAGAATTTTTGCTCACGCTAAATTTATGCTCCCAAAGGCAATTTTAGCTTTTTCCGAAATCATCCTGCTTAGCATGGTTAGTTGACCCGAGTTTATACCTTTAGAAAAATGCCGTAAGAAAATTAATGCTAATATCATAGTTTCGAGGGAAGTTTCCATTGTCACATATCGCCACAATCGATTTGGAGAATGGTGGATCTGGTCTGTATAGAGAGGACAAAATTCATTTGTCAGACATAGGCTTGACATTTTTGCGTAGGCTTACAAAATTTGATTGAACACGCTGTTTTTCAATGGAGGTACCATGGACAATTGCTAAGGCATGCCCATGGTATGGAGGGTGCAGAGAGAATTGGCTATAGACCTTACGGTTATAGCTGTATTGGTTGGTTAGATTTACCATTTACTGTGGTAAGTTTTAAAACAGCAGTGTTCTATGTTAAAATGAATTTTGGTTTTATGGAAAATTTTAATTAATTAATAAATTATAAAGCTGCGGCCAGATTTCTCCAACCTACAAATCGTTTGTGTGTTTCATTATTGTGTTTGTTTATTATTTGTGCGGCTTAACATTCCCATGAAAAATGTCATCCTAGTGCACACTGCTGGTAATAAATATACCATAATAAGTGATAAGGAGGCGTTCAGGGTGATAGATGTTTGGAAAGTGCTATTGATGTAATATCTTTGATGTATCCCTGCAAGCTTTATTTGGTTTCTGTAAAACTTATTGCTTCTTTACCTCCATTCTTCAATTAAAGGGTATGTTTACCCAAAAATACATATTTTGCTGTAATGTAGTCTTCAACCTCCCAGCCCCAACCGCAGTGTCCATTTGTAAAAAAAATAGCAGATTACCTACTCACCACCCTTCATTCCCACAGCCTCTGCCTGTAATGGTAATTCCGCGAAGTAAGAAATATTGGAGCTGGATCAGAAGCCGCGTCTGTGATTGGCAGCGAGGCAGCCAATCACAGATGCAGCTGCCGATATTGAGAACACTGCTGGAACGAAGCTGGCAAGTAAGTAATATGCTATTGTTTTTACATATGGACAGTGCGGTTGAGGCTGGAGGGGGGAGACTACACTACAGCAAAGGGTTTAACGAAAGACTTTAAAGGGCAAGTCAAGCCTAAAAATAAATTCTTAAAATGCTTATTATCTCCCCAAACCTCCCTTTCGCAAGGTTCATATATTTTAAAGATCCCCCAGAACTTACTTACCTGACCCGGTCCCTCTCCGTCTAGACGCCGCTCCTGCTCCTGTTTCGAGCTCGTTGCGAGCAGGGGACTTCTGCTCTGACAGCCGCTTCACTTCCTGGTCGCTGTCAGGCGATTGGGCGTGACGTCACGATGCGCTTAACTGACTGCCGCAACCAGGAAGTGGAGAGGCTGTCAGCACCAGCCGCAGAGTAGAAGCAGCGAGGGACCGGGTCAGGTAAGTAAGTTCTGGGGGATTTTTGAAATATATATAAATTATAGGTAGGACCTATTAATACTACACAGTGGGGCCAGCATGGGGTTACAATTTTAGTTTTGGGGGTGGATATGTCCTTTAACTGAAAACCACTATCTGACTTTTGTCAGTGGAGATACCCTTTAAGATACTAACCCGATTTGTGCAATGCTACATGGGTTATTAAGGGTGACATTAACACTTGTTTTATGGAAGCTGTGGTAGGATCTTGAATGATGGAACCTTGCAGCCATTACTATACATTATCGGGGTTATTGTGGAGATTCAACATGTGGGATCGTGTTACTAACCGCCATACAAAACGAGACATAAACGAGACTATTCTGGTATTGCATTGGGGGATTGCGTAAAGGTAAGACCCGCCAGATAAAGTCCCATAGAGAACCCTGTTAACTCTTGCCATACCAAAGGGCCTTTGTAAAATTTGGGAAAAATTTGGAAATTACGATGGGCCCTAAAATTGTGTTAAAACACACTTAACCCGATATTGCTTCGGGTTAACATGGGTTTCAAGGATTTTGGCCATATTAAATCTCCCTGTATATATTTATACAAAATAGTGAAAAGTTTTTGTTACAAATATGTTTTGTTTAAGTTTCTTTCTGTGGGTGGACACATTCCAAGAATGAAAATTTCTAATTGAACCCAATTGAGAGTGAAATTTTTGAAACCTTCCAACAGATTTCAGAAACTCTTCTGCCTCAAACAGAGATTCATTTCATGACAGGCACGGGGAATAATGGTAACACAATTTATTGCATTCTGTAAGAGATATATAAAGCTCATTATTGCAATTTTTGATGTCATTCCTTTACCAGCAATGCCATCACTTATCACTGCAAACAGATTTTATAAATTTACAGTTAATACGAAGTAATATGCAGAACTGATTATTGTGAGACCAGTGTCTATGTCAGTAGATGTATGCGTATGTTTCTTACTAGCAATGCCACTTGGTTTCTTATCTGATTATCAAACAGCAAATGCTCAGATTTCTGCATTTGTTCCTCTCTAATGTAATAACCGGAATCATTAATAATGAAACATACATAAAATATGTCAATAACACCATTAGAGGAGCCTAAACATATGTGGACAATTAGCATAGGCGCTACATATCATGTGATATGCATTTAACAGTAGGTTGATGGTGGTCACATGAAAGAGTGACAAAAACAAGATGGAGTGTAGAGAGAGGTAAGAGCCTGAATGGGAATCCAGAAAAAGTTGTTTAGGCAATGGTGCATGCCTGCACTGCCGGGAAGTGGGCATTGCAGACTGAACAATGACATCAACGGGAAAGGAGTGGCTAATTCTTCTGTCTTTGGAGCTTTGGATCTTCAAAACTTTAAAGCCAGACTGTTCAATAACAGATCCACAAGGGGTAAGGCAAAGAACTTTCAGGGAGATTCAATAAAAGTTTATAGTTAAAATGGTGCTAATTTGGCCCCAACCAATCAGATGTTAGCTTTCAAATGGTAAATAAGACTGATTGGTTGGGGCAAAATTAGCACCATTTTAACGATAGAAACTTTATTGAATCTCCCTGTTTTTTCATCATAGTTTAAAGAAAAGAAATAGGATCACATTTGACTTCAATGACTGATTGGAAACTGTCACTATCCAAATGAATTGATACCCCACATGAAAATGGGGTTTGGTGGAAATTTATTGTGGCTTTATTACCACTTTACAACCGTGCGTGTGGTTGTACTGTGTGCAGGTACAATCTAGTAGGAAATGGCTGTTTTGTCTGTCAGTAAGTAATGATATACTAAATTCTTGCTACATACAGTAATTGCATCGTTTTCCTAAGAAAACGGATTTTGAATGTTCTGCTTTGCGTCCAAATTCTCCCTTTTGCATTTAATTTCCACTGCATTATAATTTCTCTGATAATGTATAGCTGCTTTAGGGAAGGCGTTAATTACTGCTCTGGACATTTCAAGCAGGGAAGATATAATGGGGTTTGTTGCATTACACAGAGACTGACAGAATATTTGCAAAAAGGCACATTACTGTGCTAATGTAAAATTTCATCTATTACTTGTGTGTATTTTCATATACCGTAGTTATAATATAGCACCACTATACATAGAAATGCAAAGAATGCAAACAAGGGAATAGGTACAAGGGGCAGCACACTGGCTCAGTTGTGTTCTGGGTTCAAATCCACAACAGTTCAATTTCATCATCTGTAAATAGAGATGGCCACACCTGGTATTCCATTTTATAGATTTAAGGATCTCGGGAAAAACCCGAAGATCCGAAAACAGAATTAATTTCAGGACTTCAGACTGCATTTTCGATGATTATCGAATGTACAGGGTTATTTTCGGTAATCCTCGAAAATAACCTTGAATGTTCAATAACCTTCGAAAATACGATTGGAAACTAATTCCAAGTTCCGGAATTTCAAGAATTATCATTGAGGTTATTTTGAGGATTAGCGAAAACCACATTTTATATTCGCTAATCATTGAATATGAGGTCCAAAGTCCTGAAATCGGAACTTTGCTGGTTTCAGAATGGAACATTTGGGTTCAGTGTCGGATCCGGTTCCTAGTTGGAACCGGATCCCAACTCTACCAAACCTGTGCACCCAGCCTAAGAAGGATGATCTGTGTGACTAACGGGTGGGTCTCTCTGCTGGTCTATGATTGACTGTGCAGGAATCCACCATTGTACCAACAGGTTGATTTCATAAATAAACCAACAACCACAGCTAAAGGAGAGTTGAGGCACTGTTTATTGTATGTTTGTGAATATGTTTGAGGAACAAAGTCCCTAACAAAAAACTTACAGTCTATCTTTATTTTTAAGTGTCTGTTTAGTCTCAAGGGTGTAACAAGTTGCAAATTAAGTTTGCAACTTGAAGAAACCATAGACCACCTAAAAACACTTACAGCCTTGATCATTTACACTTTACACCTAAATTGGGTTTAAACTATAAGTTAAAGGGACACTTAATGAAAAAATGATTTGCCTTTATCCTTTGTATATTTTAGTGCTGTCAGGAACTTGATCCCTTTTTTGCTCTCAGTGCTCCCTGTTACTAGATCTCCTCTGTCTCTTTGTGTCCTGTTCAGCTCTTTCCTAGTTAGTATGCATGCATACCTCCCAACATTTGGAAAGTTCAATGAGGGACAAATGTAAGATATGCGGCCATAAGTGTCAGCTAGAGATGGCCGAACTTTGAAAGTTCGGTTTGTTTTCGAACTATATGGAAAGTTCGAAAGTTTGAAAAAGGACCCATTAAAGTCAATGGGAGTCAAATAGTTTGAAAAGTTCTAATGAAATACAATGAAAATATCAATGGTAACGTAATGTAAATGGCTCTGGGACCTGGGAAATGGTCTGGGGAACATGTTTGAATATCCAGGACATTCGAAAAATCAATTTTACCCTCACTCGCGCTATTTTCGAGCTCATTCGCGCCTAGGTACCATATACATTTTACTTGCAGATTTGAAGCTTGCGTATGATTTAGTAGACACTTTACTCGTAGATTCGATGTTCGCTCTAGATACCATGGTCATTTTACTCGCAGATTTGATGCTCGCGATAGGTTTTAATGGACACTTTACTCGCAGATTCAATGCTTGCGTTTGCGCCTAGATACCATGGACATCTTACTCGCAGATTCGATGCTTGCGTATAGGTATAATAAGCATTTTACTCGCACATTCGAACGGTCAAACATCCGATATTTATCGAAAGTCCGAAAATTCAAAAATCCGGGTCCGGGATAGTTTGAGAAGTCCGAATTCATTTGAATTGAATAGTTCGGCTCAAACTCGGTTCGAGGTCGAGTTCTAATCCATCTCTAGTGTCAGCGCTCGCCAATTTTTTGGGCCACTCCTATTTTTCTAAAACCACACCCGCTTTTGAGGTAATGCCCATTTTAAAGACCACTGCTTACATTATATATTGTTGGGCTGAATACACTGGCTAATGAACTGGAGGGCTGATTAAGTGGGTAATGAACTGGAAGGCTTGATAACGCTGGTGATGAACTGGAGGGCTGTTTAAGCTGGGAAATGAACTGGAGGGCTGATAAACATGGGATGAACTGGAGGGCTGATGCACTGGGTAATGAACTGGAGGGCTGATAAAGCTGGGTAATGTTTTCAGTAACAGGCAACTTATTATCCCTTCAGTGAGGGAAAGGTTAATCCTTTTACTGAAAACAACACCAGACGGACATTGCAGTGTAACAGGCAGATGCAATCTGTACTAACCTAGACCCATGTGTTTTGCTTCCTCTCATGAGGTCCCAGCAGCTCTGTTCTGAACAAACAGCCCCGCCCCTGGCAGGCAGGAAAATGGGAGTCTCCAACTGCCATCTCACTGAAGGGTCCTAAAGCCTGTTCCTCACTTCCGGTTTTTAGCTGTAAAATTTTACCAGACACCGGAACAAAACTGGGACATTGCATAAACACACACAGGGGGTGAGGGACAGCGGGAAAAGACCCGAAAAAAGGGACAGTTTAGAGCTAATATGTCTCCTCTTGAGTATCCACCCTTTCCAAAACTGAGGTACAGTATAGTGTGGAGCATGTGCAGTGGAGATGATTTGCAGTGGAGATGCCCCGGTGCTACATTGGACATTAAATAACACAGACAGAAGCTGACTACAGGATTGGGTGTTATCTGCACCAGAAAGAGCACAGAGAGAAAGAAATGCATTCTCTTTCCTGATATTAATAGTGAATCAATATCATGCAGTGACAGAGAAATAGGCTTTACTTTTATAGAATGGAGAGCTTCTACATGTAGTGTGCCAGGGGAGGGGCTGGGTGATTGACAATTCTTTACTGACTAACTGTGCCTGCCTCTTTTAAAAGTAAAACTCCCAGAGCTAAAAAAAACAAGCGATAGGAAGGTCAGAGAAGAAAAAAAAAGAGCAGATTTAAGATTGGTGGTAATTAATCGTAATAACTGTGTGATTAGTTAAAAAATTATTTGCCCCAGTTTACACGTCCTTTAAGCCTAACATTTTTTTTACAAACGTATATAACAGAAACTGTTGTTTTAAAGAGCATGTCCACCCTAAATTTAAATTTTTGTTATGCTATTCCCCATGGGCTCCCAGCCCCAACCGCATTATTTTTTTTTTTTTAAGCCCTCCAAACTCTACTTACCTCCCTCTTCCTCCGACGCGCTCCCGGCCTCTGCTTGCGAGGAAATGCAAGCAGAGGGGCAGGACCGGCAGCCGCGTCTGTGATTGGCTGAGCGGCAGCCAATCACGGACGCGGCTGCCGGCAGCTCACCCAGCGTAGGAAAGCAGAGAGGTAAGTTAAAGTTTGGGGAGCTTTATAAAAATAAAAATCCTGCGGTTGGGCTGGGGGACATGGGGGAAGGCTGCTATGAAGGGGATTATGCTAGGGGGAGGGATCAGAACGGGAGGGAGAGGGAGGGGGAGGGAGGGGGAGAAGGGTGCAGTACCCATGGCAATGATATCCGGGAGCCAGGTAGCAGGCAGTGTCCTATATGGACCTGCTAGCCTCCTGGTGGTCATTTTTTGGGACTTGGGGGGGACTACAGGAGAACCCTATGGAGCTGGGATGTGAGGTAAGGATTAAACTACACTACATGGTGGGGCCAGTAGTTGGGATTATAGTTTTGGGGGTGGACATGCCCTTTAAGTGAAGAATAATTTCTAACCAGAATACACAGCTGGAGGTTTGGGTTATTGTATTTTTTTCTAAGTTTCTCCTTTAATGTTAGAATATAAACTGTGAATATTTGTTTTTTTATTATTATTATTATTATTATAATAATCCCCCTTCCTTCCCCTGACATACTTTCAGGTTTGATCCGCCCCCTTTCTGCATAGTAGACAAGCGCCATTGCTTCTTTCACATCATCTGGAAGGGACAGTGTCTGTCTGCACCACAGTGAAAATCAGAAAGTGTCAATGTCAATACTTATGGGGTTTCTCAGGGCTTTAAATTAAGGGGGGAAATTCCATTTAGAAAGAGCCATTGTCACCGTCGTTATAGGACGTTGTTTCAGGCACATTTCATTACATTGGACAATCTGTACCACTTTCCCTTGAAATAATATTAAACAATGAACAATACAATGTCGGGATGTACTGTAGTTTCATTGCACACCAGGTGTGGTTTTGTAGACAAATTTTAGCACTTAAAACTACCAATAAAATTTTATCATAAACTTTTTAAATTTTTGTTGTCAAAAAATATTTTCTGCAGCTAGATTTTTGTGATTTTGACAAAAAATTGTCAATAGTGACTCTTATAGTGTATGTCCACCCTAAAATTCATTTTTAATATAGTATTCCCTGCCAGCCAGCCCCAACCGCTATATTTTTAGTTTAGAAAGCTCCCCAAACTCTACTTACCTCCCCTTTTCCTCCGCGTGCTCCCGGCCCTCTGCTTGCGAGAAAATGCAAGCAGAGGGGCGGGACCGGCAGTTGCGTCGTGATTGGCTAAGCGGCAGCCAATCACGGATGCGGCTGCCGGCAGCTCATTTCGGCGGAGGAAAGAGGAGAGGTAAGTAAAGTTTGGGGAGCTTTCTAAACAATAAATATAGCGGTTGGGGCTGGGCTGGCAGGGGGAATCTTATATATTAAGGGATTTACACTAGGGGGAGGGAATCCTGAGAGGGAGGGGGAGAAGGGCTGCAGTACGCATGCCAAAATTCTCCCGGAGGCCAGGTAGGAGGCGAGTCCTATATGCGACTGACTCTGCTATCCTCCTGGTGGGCAGTTTTTGGGACTTTGGGGGGGGACTACAGGAGAACCATATGGAGCTGGGATGTGAGGTAAGGATTAAACTACACAACATGATTGGGCCAGTAGTTGGGGGGATTATAGTTTTGGGGGTGGACATGCCATTTAAGCCGACATATATTTATAAGAAATCATTATTTTTGCCGGTTCATTACCACACAACTTTCCTGCAAAATGTTTATCTTTTTAAGTTATTTACAACTATACAACCACATATAAGAAAAATTTAAAGGACAAGTGAAGTCCGAATGATGGAATTCTATCAAAATTAGGGAACCTTATAAAAAAGGGAAACACTTCAGCTGGAAGACACAATCATCTTAACCCTTTTCGCAATTTGCTAAATACCAATGGGCCTTTTCGGCAGATTTAACTCTGTGATGTGTGGCAATATAATTTTTCATGTTATGCGGTGGAATTACTTTTCTGCACTTTTTTTTCGACGTTCTTATTAATTGTGTAATGACAATTTTGAGTAGAACATGCTGAAAATGAATGCCCCTGTATACATATTCCCCATAGCAATCGTATGCAGCAATTAGTTGTTTTTTTACTAAATTTGTACTCCTGGTTCCATGGCAATCAATAAATATTCCCAGAGAATAGGGGGATATTACATAAATGTCATTGCACAGTAGCTCATGTAAAGATTTGTAAAGATTTCTCATCATAATTCTCATTTCAGCATATGCATATATGTTATATTTGTGGTTTTGGTATATAAAGGTATTTGCAAGCATTGAAAGCCTGTGAGGTAATTAGTGCAAAAAGTAAATTAATACACTTAAGTGCCAACTCTCATTCCAAGTCAAGATAACCTGGAGAGTCCTAAAAGGGGCATCATAGCAGTTGTACACTATGCATGAGATCATGGAAAGCTCATTATCAGAAAGAAAACATCTATATTTACCTGTATGTGGTTTAAAGGGCATGTCCACCCCCAAAACTATAATCCCCCCAACTACTGGCCCCACCATGTAGTGTAGTTTAATCCTTACCTCACATCCCAGCTCCATAGGGTTCTCCTGTAGTCCCCCCCCAAAGTCCCAAAAACTGACCACCAGGAGGCTAGCAGGTCCATATAGGACACTGCCTGCTACCTGGCCTCCCGGAGATCATTGCATGGTACTGCAGCCCTTCTCCCCCCTCCTCTCCCCTCTCCCTCCCGTTCTGCTATCCCTCCCCCTAGCATAAATCCCTTCATGGCAGCCTTCCCCCATGTCCCCACCCCAACCGCATGATTTTTATTTTTATAAAGCTCCCCAAACTTTAACTTACCTCTCTGCTTTCCTACGCTGGAGTGAGCTGCCGGCAGCCGCGTCCGTGATTGGCTGCCGCTCAGCCAATCACAGACGCGGCTGCCGGTCCCGCCCCTCTGCTTGCATTTTCCAAGCAGAGGGCCGGGAGCGCATCGGAGGAAAGAGGGGAGGTAAGTAGAGTTTGGGGGGCTTAAAAAAAAAAAAAATAATGCGGTTGGGGCTGGGAGCCCATGGGGAATAGCATAACAAAAATTTAAATTTAGGGTGGACATGCTCTTTAAAGCACACTTAGAGGACAATTATACTCACCTTTCCCATACTCCACACCAAAATAGAACCCAGAGTGAGGACCTGGACTTCTAAGTCTTTTTACCCCTTGGTACTTTACATATCAGTTTTTATACTTTTATGACATTTTCCTTGCAACTCTGGTGTGCTCTGCCTTCAGCCACTGTCAGTGAAAGTCCATGATAAACCCAATGAGAAGAACTGCAGACACAAGTTGGAAGAGGACAGGAACAGAAAGGGAAACTTCCCTTAAGTATTACAACTGATCGTAAAGTAACCATAGGTGAGGTCCTTACCCTGGGTACTATTACTAGTGGCTCAGGCATGCTCAGCGTTCTATACCCAGGAAAATGAAAATTATCTGTCCAATGAGCAGCAGTAGATGTCCAACTTTAGTTTACATGAAGAAGGGTGGACTTCCCAGCCAGGAGTGAAACTGCAGCAGCTCTGTTTGAGATTCTGTCATGCTTGAGAATAATTTAGACATGCATCATTGTGTGCCTGATCATGGACATTGCTGCCATGCATAGATTAGGGACCAAAATAAATGTAAAAAGTTTGCATAGAACAGAAGCTAAACACAAGTACTAAGAACTAGGAAATCATATCGTTTGGGATTTTATAACAAGTAAGAAAAATAAAATGTGACCTTCTAGTAGTAAGTCATTTCTTACAGTATACTTGGGATGAAAAATAACCTGTAAAAGGTAAATATCCCTAGTGGAGATTTGATTATTTTTTTTAGCACAAACATATAAAATGTTTTCTTTTAATAAATGAAAGCCAGAGTAAGAAGTGAGAATTCTTGTTTAACCAATTGCATTTTCCATATGCCTAGCAGGAAAGACGGCAGCAAGAAGCATTACTTTAAAAGCCTATTTGTTGTGTTGTATTAAGCTTAATCTTTCTTATACTGTATGTACATTCTTCTAAGAACAAACTCTCCTGCAAGGCTAATCAGACTGGTTGCTGCTGTACGACAGGGAATTACTTACCTGAAAAAGCATCTAAACACTTCATTCCTTTTCTTTCTTCTTTTTTTGCACAGGAAGCTAAATTATGAATGAAAATTTTATACCTTTTCTGCCTAAAATCAGTGGTATTATGACAATCCCATCTTGATTTCCTGATGTAATGTAATCACCAAACTGACCAATGAACAACGCCCATCCGAACCCATACAAAAGGGCGATTATCACTTACTTATCTATCTGGGATCACAGGCAAAATCACAGATGTGCACAAATCTTAAAGGGGAAAATGAAAAATATCAATTTTGTTTTTAAATTATTTCTTTATATTAAACATGCCTTGTTATCTATACTAATAAAAGGCAAAGCCCTCACCCACTCACTCACTCATCACTAATTTTCAACTTGCCGTGGAGGCAGACGGCTTAAATTTGGCAGGCTCATTCATTGCACCTTACTTACAAAAGTTAAGCAGGTTTCGTTTCGAAATTCCACCTGTAACGGTGAGTATCTGACATTGCTTATGGTTACCTAGCTTACAAGCTATACAAATCTATATGGTTGGTCCGATTTCAACCAAATTTTGTATGCATATACTCCTTTACCAGTAAAAGGTTAACAAAATATTTTTTTTAGGGTGGGGGTGAATGGGGGGTGGGGGGGGAATAGAATTTTGAACTCCTGCACACTAACGGCTGGACCGATTTTTACCAAAATTTCAGGGTGTGTGCGGGACTGGCTGAGGTGTAAGGGGAAGGGTTTGGAGGGTGGACAGAGAGGAATGGTGGGGGGTATTGGGGGCGGCGGGAGGGGTGGTGGGGGTTATTTTAACCAAATTTTGTAGTTGAATAAAAAATATTTTTTTTTAGGGTGGGGGTGAATGGGGAGGGGGGAAAGAATTTGAACTCATGCCACACTAACGGCTGGACCCATTTTTACCAAAAATTCAGGGTGTGTGTGCGGGGACTGGCTGAGGTGTAAGGGGAAGGGTTTGGAGGGTGGACAGAGAGGAATAGTGGGGGTATTGGGGGCGGACGGGGAGGGGTGGTGGGGGTTATTTTCACCAAAATTTCGTAGTTGAATAAAAAAATTTTTTTATTTAGGGTGGGGGTGAATGGGGGGGAATAGAATTTTGAACTCCTGCTAATGAGTGTTGCATTATCGTAAAGCTTATTGAATTGTCTTTCTTTAATATATCAAGTGCCGAGTGATTACAGCAATCTTGATACATTTTTAGTAAGAAAGCAATAGCTTTCTTACTAAAAAGGTTATTTCAATACATCTCCGCTGCGAAGCGCAGGTATTTTGCTAGTTCTACATATTCTATTCCATTTCTAAAAATCAGTTGATTTTCTCCCCTTTAATATGTTTTGCTGTGGTCAGTAGTGAGGTGCCATTTTAGGTTCTGTAACGGTCCTTCTTCTTTCCAGGATGCGCACTTTTTTATAATGTTACTTACAGTTCCTAACAGTAATTTCTACTGATTGGTTGTTGGATGTGTCAAACATGCTCAGATCTCTCCTGAGCAACTGAATCAACCCAGGCGCTGGGTCAAGGGCAAGACCATAACGGTCTCTACTAGGGGTCCTGCAAACAGGAAGTCAGTATTTCAGAACCCTCGAATGTACAGTTTCTGCTATAACACTTCAATGCGGCATTTTGGCGATATTGCACAAATGTTCGGTTTCGGCGATAACCCTCAGATGAACTGTTTTGAGATAACTCTCGAATGCAACATTTCGGCAATATCCCTCAAATGCAGCATTTCAGCGGTATCCCTTGAATGTTCCCTTTCGGCACTAACCCTCAAATGTATCATTCGATTTCGGTAACCCTTGAATGTATCGTTGGATTTCAGTAACTCTCGAATGTATCATTCGATTTAAGTAACCCACGGATGTGTCGTTTGATTTCGGTAACCCTCGAATGTATAATTTGGTAACCCTTGAATGCATTGTTTAATTTCGGTAACCCTCGAATGTATCGTTCATTTTCAGTAACCCTTGAATGTATCATTTGATTTCGGTAACCCACGAATGTATCATTTGGTAACCCTCAAATGCATAGATCAATTTAGGTAATCCTCAAATGAATCGTTCTATTCTAGTAAACCTTGAATGTATAGTTGGATTTCGGTAACCCTTGAATGTATCATTTAGTAACCCTAGAATGCATTGTTCGATTTTTGGTATCCCTTGAATTGGCGATATCCTTCAAATGTAGCATGCAGAAAACCGACAATTGCCCAATTGTGGGGAAAGTTAGCGTTTAAACAAGTTTTGGTGTTATGTACATGTTCCCCAGACCATTTCCTATGTGCCAGAGCCTTTTACAGTAAGTAACCATTGTTATTTTTACTGTAATTAAATAGAACCTTTCAAACTATTTTCTCCCATTGACTTTAATGGGTTCATTTTCAAACTATAGAACTTTAGAACTTTTACTAAAATCTGTGCCCATGTGGCTGAATTTTGAATTCTGATGTAAAGAGGGAAATGGAAAGGAAGAAAAAAGCATTTAAAACCTTAATTCAGAGCGAACAGAAAGGGCCTTTATAGGGATTACCGTATAAAAACTGTAACAAGGAGTGTAAGAAAGCAATCAAACTAGCTAAAATTAATAATGAAGTTAGGATAGCTGAACAAAGCATCACTAAGCGTAACTTTTTTTAAAGGTATATTAATAGTAAGAAGATGAGGACTATAAATGTGGCACCATTAATTAATGGGGAAAATTTGGATGATGATAAAGCAAATGCCTTAAATATTTTTTTTCCTCTGTATACACTATAATAGATCCAAGTACAGATATCATAGAGTATAGTAGCAATAATGGTATAAAAGATGCAAGTGCACTTAGGTTAACTGAGGATATGGTACAAAAACAACTAAATATGGTTAATATTAATAAATCTCCTGGACCGGATAAAATACATCCTCGGGTCCTTAGGGAACTAAGTTCAGTTGTGTCTAGGCCATTGTTTCTTATTTTTGCAGATTCCCTCATGTCCTGATGTGTGCCTCTGGTTTGGAAAAAAGCTGATGTTATTCCAATATTCAAAAAGGGTAGTCATTCACAGCTGAGTAAGTACAGGCATGTAGTTTAATATCAGTAGTGGGGAAGACACTGGAAAGTTTAATAAGGGAAAATATTCTAGAATATGTTTCAAGGACT
This sequence comes from Hymenochirus boettgeri, assembly GCA_019447015.1. Lineage (NCBI taxonomy): Eukaryota > Metazoa > Chordata > Amphibia > Anura > Pipidae > Hymenochirus > Hymenochirus boettgeri. The sequence goes on along the minus strand of CM033470.1, from coordinate 57,963,857 downwards.
GACATTATAAGTAGTAACCAGCATGGATTTAGGAGGCATAGATCTTGTCAAACTAACTTGCTTGGCTTTTACAAGAAAGTGAGTAGAAATTTAGACTCTGGCATAGCAGTAGATGTAGTATAGTTGGATTTTCCAAAGGCCTTTGAAACAGTCCCCCATAGGTGACTAATGTATAAGTTTAGGTCTTGGGATGCACATTTGTACATGTATAGAAAATTGGTTGATAAATAGTATGCAGAGAGTAGTTGTTAATGAGGCTTCATCAATATGGACTAAACTGCTAAGTGGGGTGCCACAGGGTTCTGTGTTAGGGCCGCTTCTATTTAATCTATTTATTAATGATTTGGAAGTGGGTATTGTCAGCAAGGTTTCTGTGTTTGCTGACGACACAAAACCTTGTCGAATTTTAAAAACTTCAGAGGATGTACAATCATTGCAGGGGGATCTAGATAGATTGTCACATTGGGCTGCTAAGTGTCAGGTGAGATTCAATGTTAATAACTGTATGGTGATGCATTTTGGACTTAAAAACCCTTGTACTGCTTATACTATAAATGGCTCTGTGTTAAATGAATCTCTGTTGGAAAGGGATCTTGGAGGTTTGGCGGATAACAAACTTAAAGGTAACAAGCAGTGCCAGGCAGCAACAGCCTGTTTTGTAAAAGCTTACCAAAGCTTTGTATTCTTCCTCTTTACAAAGCATTGGTAAGGCCTCATTTGGAATGTGCAGTACAATTTTGGAATCATGTGTACAAAAAGGACAACTAAATTAATAAGGGAATTGGGGGAACTTGAATAATATTATTATTATTTTGGATTTATATAGCGCCAACATCTTCCGTAGCGCTTTACAATTACATGTATACGTTCACATCAGGCCCTGCCTCAAAGAGCTTACAATCTTAGCACATTTATTTGACACATACAACCTATCAGTATGTCTTTATGACTGTGGGGGAAACCGGAGTGCCCGGAGGAAACCCATGCAAGCACAGGGAGAACATACAAACTCCTTGCATATGTGTCCAAGGGTGTATTTGGACTCAGGACCTCAGCGCTGCAAGGCATCAGTGCTAACCACTGAGCCCCCGTGCTGCCCTTGAATATGAAAAGAGACTGGATAAGTTACAATTATGTATGCTGGAGAAAAGGCGCTTGCGTGGGGATATGATTACTGTGTATAAATACATTAACGGGCCATACAATAAACTATCTGGGGCATTGTTCACCAATAGAACATGTCAAAGGACACGAGGACATCCCTTAAGACTTGAAGAAAAAAGGTTTAGGCTTCAAGCTCGGAAAGGGTTTTTCACTGTGAGAACGGTAAGGCTATGGAACTGTCTTCCAGTGGACGTTGTAATGGCAGGTTCATTGGTCAGTTTCAAAAAAAAGCTGGATGAGTTTCTGCAAACAAGGAATGTTGCAAGTTACTGGTATTGATACATAAAGTAGAGTTGATCCAGGGAAATTTCCGATTGCCACTTGGAGTCAGGAAGGATTTTTTTTCCCCTTCATAAATTTGGTGTTTTTTTTGCCTTCCTCTGGATCAATAGTTAGTCAGGAAATAAGGATATTGCTAGATGGGTTGGACTGGATGGACGTATGTCTTTATTCAACCTCAAATACTATACTATACTATACTAAAGTTCTATAGTTCGAAAACAAACCGAACTTCAGGAAGTTCAGTCATCTCTAATTAAGAACATTGGAGTGGGAAAATACACCTTGCATTAAATAGATCCCATCTAGAATAAACAATGAGCTGGAACAGAGAATCATTTCTTGTGTTCGTACACCGTGCCCAGTCAGTTGTTCTAGTTAAGGATTATTTACCTTCTGTGTGGATACAGATTTGTTTTCATTAGACAAACAGAGGAATGTAGGAGCCAACAGCGCACGCCATTAAAGGTGGACACTGCGTGCGTTCAGTTTAATGTTGTCATTTCTTTCTTCAGCAGTTAAAAGAGATTTTCTTTTTTCGCTTTTGTTGGGGTCAAGGGCAGAGCGTATTTGAAAATGAGCAAAGTAGCTAAAAGAATGCACAGTTTTTACAGATGTAAAGCATTATCTTGTTACTATACAATATATATATATACAGTACATACAGTATATACCGTGCTACAGGCTTTAAAAAGGAAATCGTGATTAATATTTAAAGAATACTTATTGCCAAATTTGGACAGATTTCTGTCACTTACTGATTCTGTTTAAGGCTAATAGACAATATAATTTATTATCAAATGAATAAATCAGGGCAAATCCACTAACATTAACCCTGTGAAACTTATTACAATTACATGAAACATAATAGCGTTCTAATTCGCAATACTCCACACCAACCACATATTTCATTAGAGTGTAAGAAAATACACCGAATTTAACTCCATGGGGGGTGACACTAACGCTAGGTACACACTACACTGATTTAAACACATAACAGACAGAATCTGTAAGATTCCCTCTCTGATCTGGAAAAGAAATGGCTACACACAGTCTTGAACAGTCTCCCGATATAAAGTATAGGGAAATTCTTTGGGGGCAGCCACACTCCTTAGCGACTTTGGCACAGTACATAGTTGACCGTGACTGAGGGAAATTTTCAGTCCGGAAATCAGTGTTCCCGAAGATGACTGCAAATATTCCTTTGGCTGTGTGCACAGAAATGTATTCTCTGTGGGCATACAAAACAATTGTGTGTGCTGCACACAGCAGCACTTATATTCCAGCAGATTTGTAATGTGTGTGCGCAGGCCTGTAGAGTTGTGTGTACGTCATTACCCTGAGGTTATGGTATATTTAAATCACTCCTGTGAAAGGTATTTATACCTTACTTCCAGGTTTAGCCTTCTAGACAATATTTGGGAAGCTTTGTTAATTATCCATGAAGACACATGGACATAGATTAGAAGGATAGATTGATTGATTTCAAGAGATTGCTGTGTATTTACTTTCTCCATTTAAATCTCTAACACAATTTCTAATTCTAAAAGAATCTAATGTGGTTTTAAGCACGATATGGGGGCTTATAGATATATGAGTGCAGTAAGATCAGTCATGGCCATAATCTCTTCCAAGGTTTTTTAGCAATATTTTGTCATTGATAATGACATTTTCTTTTTTTATTTGACTGATTGTGATTGGAACACAGAGGAAGTATTTCTACTTATAGGGAACAAGAGAACTGGAAATTAACTGCAAATCAATAAAACAAACCTTCAAACGGGCGGGGTTGGGGTTCCAGCAAACTCTCCGTTACAAATAAACATATCGCAAAACGTCACTCCCAAAGTGAACTTTTCCTTTAATGTATTGATTGAAGGCTGGGAGGCTCGTCCAGCACCTGTGGCGAACTTCTGGGTTATTCGCCACCTGGTGGCTGACTCATGGTAGTGCAGTATGTCTGCTGCATCTGTAATTGCTGGTTAGTATGTAAGATGAGAGGAAATTATGGCAGGGGGGATTATTTATTATGTAATGGACTAGGATAAGACCAGTCAATGCTTGGCTGTGATATCAGCAACCATGACCATGATTTAGTGGGATATTTAGTTAGTGACTTTGCGTAGAACCGACAGCATTGTTGTAGCCTTCAGGGGTATGGAGGGGGTTGGTGGGCTGGAGTGGAATGATTGGGGGGGTTGTGTGAAAAACATGAAGGTAGATTTTGGCCTTTGTGGTAGACATGCCCTTTAAAATAAATCTAATTGGAAAGCCGTGAATTACCCAAAATCCCCTCACGGAAAGCCGTGAATTACCCAAAATCCCCTCACTCTCCTAATATGGATCTTTGTTCTGTTTATTTTACAGGCAGACATCTGGTCCCTTGGAATAATGCAAAACACGTAAGTAATACCTGACACATTTATGCAGTTGGTCTATTGTAATAATGCTAAAAAAGTCACCAGCAATGTATATACTGTATGGTTTAATCAAATATAATTTACTAATCTACGTATTATATATACAGTATAATAGTAATAATATATGTACAGTAATGTGCTGGATTTATTGTATTTATTTACTTCTAGCATTAGCAGACGGAGAGTTTAAATATGTCCGAGATAGAATCATCAAGTCCTGAAGAGCTGCTCCAAGTGAAGTATAGCAGATGGAGCCACTGAGCAGGTCCAAGAACATGAACATACATGTGTACTAGAAACACAGGTGATGGCAGATGACAATGCCGATTTCCCTGCTCCCAGTGAAGACCAAACAGCAGATGGAGCCACTGAGCAGGTCATGCAAACATCAAAAGAGAATAACAGTATCTGCCAAGTTACTGACGCCCAAGAGCAAAACGCAGAGGCCCAAGAGCCTGTTATAGACATGTCAACAAAGAAAGAAAAAAAGAAAAGAAGAATGAGAAAAAGGAAGAATGACAGAAGGAAATAAAATTCGAATGGGAATAAAAGACAATTGACAACAAACAGAGAAAGAGAGAAAACCCTGAATAACTAAATGATTTCAGTGGAAAGAAGAAAAGAGAAGGTCAACAGCCATCCAGGAGAGTGGGGTAGGATCAGCTGGAGAAGCCAATGAGCTAGACGATAAAGGGAACAAGATGGATCCAACTTCGCTCCAGAACTTTGAGTCTAAATATACATTATATACAGTATACATATATACTGGGCCTGTACTAAGCACTTGATCTCTTGGGTGCTGGTAAAATAAATCCAATATTTAGTATCTCACGTGTCCAAGTGACATTTATAGGGATAGTGTAGGGAAAGTTAAGGGTCAGTGTAGGGATAATATAGGAATAGTGATGGGATAGAGCAGAGGTAGTATTGGGATAGAGCAGGGATAGTGTGGGGATAGTGTAGGGATATTGTAAGGGTAGAGTAGGGATAGAGTAGCGTGGCCGCTATGGATCCAATATTTAGTTGCTCATGTGCAAGTGATAGTATAGGGAAAGTGAAGGGACAATGTAGGGACAAAGTTGGGATTGAGTAGAGATATTATAGGGATAGAGTAGGGATAGTATAGAGATAAAGTAGGGATAGTATAGGGATAGAGTAGGGATAGCTTATGGATAGAGTTGGGATAGTTTAGGGATAGTGTAGGGATAGGGTAAGCACACAGTAGGGATAGAGAAGAGTACATGATGAGCAGAACGTAGTCTTGCTTTGGTTGTAAAAATGGATGAAGCAGGAAGTAGTTAGTAATGGAAGGTGCTTCACTCAAGAAAACCTGTAGCCCAGTACAGATCTCTCCAGCTGTTCCTTTCCCACATTCCCAGGTGGCTGTTGTCCTTCTCTATCCTTCCTCCCATTAACCTCATTCAGTTCTATTGGCTTTTCTTTACCCCAGATGTTGTAATGGTAAGTTCATTAAAAAGCTTTTCAAACTTAAGATTCCAAAACTAAACTAGAAAGGGAAAGTTTAAGTATAAACTTTGAATTTGGCTTGAAGGGCTGCATTTTGGAAGGGAATATGTGTGTTTGCTGCAGATTTTTAAACTCAATAATGGGAATGATGAGTTTGTAGTGAACGCTTGTTTGGGACAAAAAAAACTTTTGTGTGTACCCAGCCCAAAGTGGTGCTAATTTTGATCCAATCAATCAGAAAGCTAACATCTGATTGGTTAGGGCAAAATTAGCGCCATTTTCAATGATAATGGTTTTTGATCAAAATGTATTTTTTTTACTTTAGTTACACTTTAAGTATGTCTGCCACAGTAATGGATAAGTAGATCAGTAGGTTTGTATACCTGTGTCAGGTTGGGGGTTAAAAAATTTTTTTTGACTTTAGTTACCCTTTAGGTATGGCTGCAACAGTAATGGAGGGGTAGGTCAGTAGGTGTATGTACCTGTGCCACGTGGGGGTTAAAAAAAACAAACTTTTTTGATGATTGGTCAAAATTAGTTTTTTTGACTTTAGTTACCCTTTAAGTATGGCTGCCACAGTAATGGATAAGTAAATCAGTAGGTGTGTGTTCCTGGGTCTGGTTGAGGGGGTATGTCTTTTTTGGGTTTACAACCATAAAACTATATTTTATTGAGGATAAATCTAAATTAGTTTTTTACCAGTAATGGATAAGTAGATCAGTAGGTGTGTGTACCTGTGTCGGGTTGGGGGTTTAAAAAACAAACTTTTTTGATGATTGGTCAAAAACTTTTTTTGACTTTAGTTACCCTTTGACTATGGCTACCACCATAATGAATTAGTAGATTAGTAGGTGTGTGTACCTGGGTCTGGTTAAGGGGGTATGTCTTTTTTGTGTTTACAACCATAAAACTATCTTTTATTGAGGATAAATCTAAATTTGTTTTTTTTAACTTTACTTACCCTTTAAATATGGCTGCCACCATAATGGATAAGTAGATCAGTAGGTGTGTGTACCTGGGTCTGGTTGAGGGGGTATGTCTTTTTTGTGTTTACAACCATAAAACTATCTTTTATTGAGGAATATAAATCTAAATTAGTTTTTTTTTACTGTACCTGGATCAGGTTGGGGGTTAAAAAAACAAACTTTTTTGATGATTGGTCAAAATTTTTTTTTTTTTACTTTAGTTACCCTTTAGGTATGGCTGCAACAGTAATGGAGGGGTAGGTCAGAGGTGTATGTACCTGTGCCATGTAGGGGTTAAAAAAACAAACTTTTTTGATGATTGGCCAAAACATTTTTTTTACTTTAGTTACCCTTTAAGTATGGCTGCCACAGTAATGGATAAGTAGATCAGTAGGTGTGTGTACCTGTGTCGGGTTGGGGGTTAAAAAACAAACTTTTTTGATGATTGGTCAAAAACTTTTTTTTACTTTTGTACCCTTTAGGTATGGCTGCCACAGTAAGGATAAGTAGATCGTAGGTGTATGTACCTGTGTCCGTTTGGGGGTTAAAAAAAACTAACTTTTTTGATGATTGGTCAAAAAATTTTTTTTTTACTTTAGTTACCTTTAGGTATGGCTGCAACAGTAATGGGGGGTAGGTCAGTAGGTGTATGTAAATGTGCCACATGGGGGTTAAAAAAAACAAACTTTATGATTATTAATCAAAATTATTTTTTTTACTTAGTTACCCTTTAAGTTGGCTGCCACAGTAATGGATAAGTAAATCAGTAGGTGTGTGTTCCTGGGTCGGTTGAGGGGGTATGTCTTTTTGGGTTTACAACCATAAAACTATATTTTATTGAGGATAAATCTAAATTAGTTTTTTTACTTAGTTACCCTTAAATATGGCTTCCATGGCAATGGGAAGGTAGGTCAGTGGTGGGTGTCCTAGGTCTGTGTGGGGGGTTGGGGTATCACCATTTGTATTTATGACCATGAAAAAAACTGTTTTGAAATATCCACATTTGAGGATTGTTACCATTATAGTCTATGGGAAAAAATGTCCAGAAATTCGCCGATAACGAGGTAACGCTTCCGTGGATTCCTTAGCTAGAAGATAGCACCCTTCTCCTAATGCCCCGCACGTCTGTACCGAATTTCATGTCTCTAGCTCAAAAACTGTGGGAGGAGATACAGTCCAAAAAAGCGGAAGAATAAAACAGAAGAAGAAAAAGAAGAAGAAATAGAAAGAACAGTATTTTGGCCTTTTCAAGCCAAATTAATAACATTGATAACTACTGGTATGAATACATATAATTGAGTTCTGGTTGGTACAGGTTTACTAAATAATATTGAAAATTACTGGTATTAATACATATACTGTAGTTCTGGTGGTACAGGGATACAATCTAATATTGAGAATTACTGGTATTAATACATATACTGTAGTTCTTTTTGGGACAGGGATACTATATATATTGAGAATTACTGGTATTAATACATATACTGCAGGTCTGGTTCATCCAGGGATACTATATAGTATTGAGAATTACTGGTATTAATGCATATACTGTAGTTCGGTTGGTACGGGGATGCTGTATAATATTGAGAATTACTGGTATTAATACATATACTGTAGTTCTGGTTGGTACAGGGATACTATAAAATATTAAGAATTACTGGTATTAATACATATACTGTAGTTCTGGTGGTACAGGAACTATATATATTGAGAATTATTGGTATTAATACAATACTGTAGTTCTGGTTGGTACGGGGATACTATATAATATTGAGAATTACTGGTATTAATATATACTGTAGTTCTTTTTGGTACAAGGATACTATATAATATTGAGAATTAATGGTATTAATACATATACTGTAGTTTTGGTTGGTACAGGGATACTATATAATATGAGAATTACTGGTATTAAATACTATACTGTGTTCTGGTTGGTACGGGGATACTATATAATATGAGAATTACTGGTATTAATACAATTACTGTAGTTCTGGTTGGTACAGGGATACTAATAATATTAATAATTACTGGTATTAAACATATACTGTAGTTCTGGTTGGTACAGGGATACTATATAATATGAGAATTACTGGATATATACATATACTGTAGTTCTGGTTGTACGGGGAACTATATAATATTGAGAATTACTGGTATTAATACATATACTGTAGTTCTGGTTGGTCGGGGATACTTATAATATTGAGATTACTGGTATTAATACATATACTGTAGTTCTGGTTGGTACAGGGATACTATATAATATTGAGAATTACTGGTATTAATACATATACTGTAGTTCTGGTTGGTACAGGGATACTATAAATATTGAGATACTGGTATTATACATATACTGTAGTTCTGGTTGGTACGGGGATACTATATAATATTGAGAATTACTGGTATTAATACATATAATGTAGTTCTGGTTGGTACGGGGATACTATATAATATTGAGAATTACTGGTATTATACATTACTGCAGTTCTGGTTGATCCAGATACTTTCCGATTGCCATTTGGAGTCAGGAAGGAATTTTTCCCTTTCCAGCTGGGTTTTTTGTTCCTCTGGATGTTAGGCAGGGTTTGGACAGGATGGACGTGTGTCTTTATTCGATCTCCATTACTGTTACTATGTTACCCCTGTCCAGTTACAAATGATGACAGTTATATAATCCCTGCCATGTATGTGTTAAGTTGTATGTATATTTATTGTATATGTTTTCTCCTGTTATATGTATAAATCTGTAAACTGTGTGTTAATAAACATGTTTCTATTGTGACTGACAATGTGACCGTATTTCTGATAACTCCCCTTGGTACATTGGTCAGAACATGTCAGAGGGTTAAATGAACATGGTGGGTGGGGCTGGGTTTTGTCTTGTTCAGGGAATGCTGGGGTTGTAGTTCAGGTTGGACATCTATGTAATATAATAATATCAATAATACAACCAATTAGTAGATGGATCAGGATATTTATTCTGTATATTTATTCTGTATCAGGAAAACTCTTTAAGTTGAAAGGGAATTCACATACACACCAATGTGGAGCAGGAGTGATATGCTCAAGGTTTCATTCCGTTAGCGAAGGCTTAATACCTGCAGATAAATACTCTATTGAGAAATACAATGCACAGGGTTGTGGTAAGTAGGATGTAATGTGGGTTCGAATCGAATCTGAGGGAACTTCTGAACTTTCGGAACTCCCGGATTTCACGGAAATAGACGATTATCGAAAATAGACGATTATCGAAATCGAAAATAGAAGATTATCGAAAATAGACGATTATCGAAAATAGACGATTATCGAAATCGAAAATAGACAATTATCAAAATCGAAAATAATCGATTATCGAAATTGAAATCGAAACCACAAAATGAAAGTAATGATCCATTTCTGTAACCCTCGAATCTGTAATATCGCTAACCCTCGAAAGTAGCAATCGATTCGGTAAATCTTGAAAATAGAATGCGGAAGCTCGAAAAAAGCCCGATCGTGAGGAAGATAGTTTTAATATACCTTTTGGTTCTATTTAGGGTTCAGATCTCTCCAGCTGTTCCTTCCACATTCAGGTGGCTGTGTCCTTCTCTATCCTTCCTCCCATTAACCTCATTCAGTTCTATTGGCTTTTTTTACCCCAGATGTTGTAATGGTAAGTTCATTAAAAAGCTTTTCAAACTTAAGATTCCAAAACTAAACTAGAAAGGGAAGTTAAGTATAAACTTTGAATTTGCTGAAGGGCTGCATTTTGGAAGGGAATTGTGTGTTTGCTGCAGATTTTTAAATCAATAATGGGATGATGAGTTTTGTAGTGAACGCTTGTTTGGGACAAAAAAAACTTTGTGTGTACCCAGCCCAAAGTGGTGCTAATTTTGATCCAATCAATCAGAAGCTAACATCTGATTGGTTAGGGCAAAATTAGCGCCATTTTCAATGATATGGTTTTTGATCAAAATGTATTTTTTACTTTAGTTACACTTTAAGTATGTCTGCCACAGTAATGGATAAGTAGATCAGTAGGTTGTATACCTGTGTCAGGTTGGGGGTTAAAAAATTTTTTTGACTTTAGTTACCCTTTAGGTATGGCTGCCACAGTAATGGAGGGGTAGGTCAGTAGGTGTATGTACCTGTGCCACGTGGGGGTTAAAAAAAAAAAACTTTTTTGATGATTGGTCAAAATTAGTTTTTTTGACTTTAGTTACCTTTAAGTATGGCTGCCACAGTAATGGATAAGTAAATCAGTAGGTGTGTGTCCTGGGTCTGGTTGAGGGGGGGGTATGTCTTTTTGGGTTTACAACCATAAAACTATATTTTATTGAGGATAAATCTAATTAGTTTTTTGACTTTAGTTACCCTTTGACTATGGCTACCCACATATGAATTAGTAGATTAGTAGGTGTGTGTACCTGGGTCTGGTTAAGGGGGTATGTCTTTTTGTGTTTACAACCATAAAACATCTTTTATTGAGGATAAATATAATTTGTTTTTTTTAACTTTACTTACCCTTTAAATATGGCTGCCACCATAATGGATAAGTAGACAGTAGGTGTGTGTACCTGGGTCTGGTTGAGGGGGTATGTCTTTTTTGTGTTTACAACCATAAAACTATCTTATTGAGAATAAATCTAAATTAGTTTTTTTTTACTGTACCTGGATCAGGTTGGGGGTTAAAAAAACAAACTTTTTTGATGATTGGTCAAATTTTTTTTTCTTTAGTACCCTTTAGGTATGGTGCAACAGAATGGAGGGGTAGGTCAGTAGGTGTATGTAACTGTGCCACATGGGGGTTAAAAAAAACAAACTTTTATGATTATTAATCAAAATTATTTTTTTTTACTTTAGTTACCCTTTAAGTATGGCTGCCACAGTAATGGATAAGTAGATCAGTAGGTGTGTGTACCTGTGTCGGGTTGGGGGTTAAAAAAACAAACTTTTTTGATGATTGGTCAAAAACTTTTTTTTACTTTAGTTACCCTTTAGGTATGGCTGCCACAGTAATGGATAAGTAGATCAGTAGGTGTATGTACCTGTGTCCGTTTGGGGGTTAAAAAAAACTAACTTTTTTGATGATTGGTCAAAAAATTTTTTTTTTACTTTAGTTACCCTTTAGGTATGGCTGCAACAGTAATGGAGGGGTAGGTCAGTAGGTGTATGTAACTGTGCCACATGGGGGTTAAAAAAAACAAACTTTTATGATTATTAATCAAAATTATTTTTTTTTACTTTAGTTACCCTTTAAGTATGGCTGCCACAGTAATGGATAAGTAAATCAGTAGGTGTGTGTTCCTGGGTCTGGTTGAGGGGGTATGTCTTTTTTGGGTTTACAACCATAAAACTATATTTTATTGAGGATAAATCTAAATTAATTTAGTTGTTTTGACTTTAGTTACCCTTTAATAGGTCCCATGGACCAATGAAAGCCGTTTTAGGTCAGTAGGTGGGTGTACCTAGGTCTGTGTGGGGGGTTGGGGGTATCACCATTTGTATTTATGACCATGAAAAAAACTGTTTTGAAATATCCACATTTGAGGATTGTTACCATTATAGTCTATGGGAAAAAATGTCCAGAAATTCGCCGATAACGCAGGTAACGCTTCCGTGGATTCCTTAGCTAGAAGATAGCACACTTCTCCTATATGCCCCGCACGTCTGTACCGAATTTCATGTCTCTAGCTCAAAAACTGTGGGAGGAGATACAGTCCAAAAAAGCGGAAGAATAAAACAGAAGAAGAAAAAGAAGAAGAAATAGAAAGAACAGTATTTTGGCCTTTTCAAGCCAAATTAATAACATTGATAACTACTGGTATGAATACATATAATGTAGTTCTGGTTGGTACAGGTTTACTAAATAATATTGAAAATTACTGGTATTAATACATATACTGTAGTTCTGGTTGGTACAGGGATACAATCTAATATTGAGAATTACTGGTATTAATACATATACTGTAGTTCTTTTTGGGACAGGGATACTATATAATATTGAGAATTACTGGTATTAATACATATACTGCAGGTCTGGTTCATCCAGGGATACTATATAGTATTGAGAATTACTGGTATTAATGCATATACTGTAGTTCTGGTTGGTACGGGGATGCTGTATAATATTGAGAATTACTGGTATTAATACATATACTGTAGTTCTGGTTGGTACAGGGATACTATATAATATTGAGAATTACTGGTATTAATACATATACTGTAGTTCTGGTTGGTACAGGGATACTATATAATATTGAGAATTATTGGTATTAATACATATACTGTAGTTCTGGTTGGTACGGGGATACTATATAATATTGAGAATTACTGGTATTAATACATATACTGTAGTTCTTTTTGGTACAAGGATACTATATAATATTGAGAATTACTGGTATTAATACATATACTGTAGTTTTGGTTGGTACAGGGATACTATATAATATTGAGAATTACTGGTATTAATACATATACTGTAGTTCTGGTTGGTACAGGGATACTATATAATATTAATAATTACTGGTATTAATACATATACTGTAGTTCTGGTTGGTACAGGGATACTATATAATATTGAGAATTACTGGTATTAATACATATACTGTAGTTCTGGTTGGTACGGGGATACTATATAATATTGAGAATTACTGGTATTAATACATATACTGCAGTTCTGGTTGATCCAGGGATACTTTCCGATTGCCATTTGGAGTCAGGAAGGAATTTTTCCCTTTCCAGCTGGGTTTTTTCGCCTTCCTCTGGATCATGTTAGGCAGGGTTTGGACAGGATGGACGTGTGTCTTTATTCGATCTCCATTACTGTTACTATGTTACCCCTGTCCAGTTACAAATGATGACAGTTATATATATCCCTGCCATGTATGTGTTAAGTTGTATGTATATTTATTGTATATTGTTTTCTCCTGTTATATGTATAAATCTGTAAACTGTGTGTTAATAAACATGTTTCTATTGTGACTGACAATGTGACCGTATTTCTGATAACTCCCCTTGGTACACTTGGTCAGAACATGTCAGAGGGTTAAATGAACATGGTGGGTGGGGCTGGGTTTGTCCTTGTTCAGGGAATGCTGGGGTTGTAGTTCAGGTTGGACATCTATGTAATATAATAATATCAATAATACAACCAATTAGCTACTGGATCAGGATATTTATTCTAGTATATTTATTCTGTATCAGGAAAACTCTTTAAGTTGAAAGGGAATTCACATACACACACAATGTGGAGCAGGAGTGATATGCTCAAGGTTTCATTCCGTTAGCGAAGGCTTAATTCACCTGCAGATAAATACTCTATTGAGAAATACAATGCACAGGGTTGTGGTAAGTAGAGATGTAATGTGGGTTCGAATCGAATCTGAGGGAACTTCTGAACTTTCGGAACTCCCGGATTTCACGGAAAATAGACGATTATCGAAAATAGACGATTATCGAAATCGAAAATAGAAGATTATCGAAAATAGACGATTATCGAAAATAGACGATTATCGAAATCGAAAATAGACAATTATCAAAATCGAAAATAATCGATTATCGAAATTGAAAATCGAAACCACAAAATGAAAGTAATGATCCATTTCTGTAACCCTCGAATCTGTAATATCGCTAACCCTCGAAAGTAGCACTCGATTTCGGTAAATCTTGAAAATAGAATGCGGAAGCTCGAAAACAGCCCGATCGTGAGGAAAGATAGTTTTAATATACCTTTTGGTTCTATTTACGGGTTCCCCAGACCATTCCCCAGGTCTCTGTGTCATTTACAGTAATCTTCTATTACTATTTGTCCCTCAAAATGGACAGAAATCTTAAAAAAACAAAATTCTCATAGACTTGTATGGTTCGAATGTTCAAAATTTCCAAATATTTGAAAACGGAACGAAACTCAACAGTTTCCAACATCTCTAGTAGTAAGATCAGGTTATCTTTATTATCCTCACCCTGCAACTCTATACTATGTTGTTTCCATAACTGTAACTATTGAAGGAGTAATATGAAAGGGTAAGCAGATATAATGCAATCTGTGAGACTGGGGCAGATTTAAAGCAGATATTTTAGCAGATATTGGTAGATTGAACACAATGTCTAGAAAATTGACAGACTGAGCCTGTAATATACATATTACAAGGCTACATTTTTACTGCCCAACTGCAGTTACAAGCATCTGACATCTGATAGCAAAGGCAAACATTTCTGCCTGTTATTAAATAATCCCCTTTGTCTGCTGTTCTTGTCAAGCAACAAGGTATCTGCTGCCAGGAAATCTTATCTTATTATATGTACACAATTTTAAATGAAATATTTAATAGCAAATATTCATCTACTACCCAGATCAATCAGAAGAAATATAATCCTCTTCTGCACACTGTAGTTATTTTCAATGAAAATATGGTACGTACCTGTGTAATTGACATACATACTCTGCACTCTCCTAACTTTGAATTCAATTGCAGCAACGTCAACTTGCTGACCACATGTGTAAGATTGTTCCTGTAATCATAGCAATAAACTTGTTCTCTTTGGCTAAGTGCAACTTTGCTACAGCAACCTGACATTATAGGCACTTTCCAACAGAGATCTTGGCAGACAGTTAAAAGCTTTTTTTCCTGTGCAAAATAAGAGACTTTTTGCACAAGGAAATGCCTTTTAGCTGTATTGAAATGTAGGACTTATAACAATAACTAGATATAATATGTGCAAAAACATATTGGGAATGGGAAAAAATGGTGCAAAGTGGACCAGCCAGGGTGGTGGGTAATGTGCCCTGACATGGGCCAGGAGTGGGACCCAGCAGATTAGTGTTAGAGGTGTCCTTCCTTTCTCCTTCCCCCCATGAGTGCCTTTAGTAATAGTGGTCCAATGGAGTTACCTACGGGAAGAGAGTTAGCTCTGTGCGGCGGAGGTCTGTCGCAGTAAGGTGACATGGGCAGGGGTCTGGGTCTCACGGTACTTGCGCGAGATCCAGATAAGTTAATTAAAAAAAGGGAGGGGGGTCCGGGCAACCAACAACCTTTGGAGCCTTGGAAGTGTCCCGCCTTCCCATCCCTATTCCATTATCCCTTTAGTGCTAGGGCACATTTCAGCAGGTGGAGAAAGATGCTTATAGTGGACGTCGTAGGATGGTTAATATATTTACACATTTGATGATGGTACTCCTGCTCATAGACTGGGGGGAGTTGTTTCTAGGTAAAGATACTGAGCAGATGTGGACCAATTTTAAAGGGATATTAAACTATTACATTTCTAACTGTAAATAAATTATGGATTTATTCAAACAGGAAGTGTTCAAGTAATATTGCTGAACCTTTCCAGCAATAATTTCTTACAAATTTTATCTAGAGATGTGATTTAGGTTTTAATTTGAAGGTATGATGGAAGGCTTTTTATATAATTCTTACTAGTTTGGAAGAATTTGAGATCACAGTTGCCTTTTAATCTGTTTATAAATGACTTAGAAGGGGGCATTGAGAGCAATGTCTCTGTTTGCTGATGACACTAAACTATGCAGAGCTTTGGAAACTTCAAATGATGTGCAAGTGCAGCAAGCAGACCAAGATAGATTATCAAAATGGGCAGCAGAATGGCAGATGAGATTCAATGTTAGTAAATGTAAGGTGATGCATTTGGGATTTAATAATTCCTGTGCCACCTACAACATAGAGCTAGTAAGATATTGTCTTGTATAAAGAGGGGAATAGATTCAAGAGAGAAAAATATTATTCTCCCTCTTTACAAGGCACTGGTAAGGCCTCATTTGGAATATGCAGTTCAGTTTTGGAATCCCATATATACAAAAGGGACATCTAGGAAATGGAAGCAGTTCAGAGAAGGGCAACTAAATTAATACGGGGAATGGAGGGGCTTGAATATGCAGGCAGATTAGACAAGTTAGGGCTGTTTACATTGGAGAAGCAACATTTGCGTGGGGATATGATATCCTTTCACAAATATATTAATGGGCCATACAATAAACTCTTTGGTGCATTGTTCACTAATAGGTCATATCAGAGGACACGTGGACATGCTTTAAGGTTGGAAGAAAAGAAGTTTCATCTTCAGGTTAGGAAAGTTTTCTTTACAGTGAGAACAGTGAAACTATGGAACTGTCTTCTAGCAGATGTGGTAATGGCAAGCTCATTGAATAGCTTAAAAAAAGGCCTGGATATATTACTAAAACTAAAAAATATTAAGAATTACTGGTATTAATACATATACTGTAGATTTGGTTGATCCAGGGATACTTTCTGATTGCAGTTTGGAGTCAGGAAGGAATTTCCCCCCACCCTTTTTAGCTGTGTTTTTTGCCTTCCTCTGGATCAACTGTTAGGTAGGGTTAAAAAAAAAAAGTAGAGTGAATAGGTTGGACTTGATGGACGTATGTCTTTATTCAACCTCAATTATTATGTTGTCACTGAAAGTTATAATATGTTATTTAAAGTTTTCATGTCATGTTTTCAAAATGTTTGATCAAAGTAAAGATGCTGCAGCCTGTATTTATTGGGCTTAAAGGACAATTATACTCACCTTCTCTCGGCTCCTCTTCTGTAGTCAGTCCTTTCTACCCAGGGTGAGGACCTGAACCGTTAGGTCCTCACCCCTGGGTTTGCTCAACTTGCGGCATATACTTACTTACATGTTGGTGAGCTCTGCCCCCTCCTGCCTGTCGTTGACGAGGCCAATAGGAAGACACGCTCTGCAACGAGTGTGCCTTCCTATAGGCCTCGTCGTGCAAGGAGAGGAGGGGGTGGGGCATAGTAGTATAGTAAGTATATGCCGCAAGTTAAGCAAACCCAGGGGTGAGGACCTAATGTTTCAGGTCCTCACCCTGGGTAGAAAAGACTGATTACAGAAGAGTAGCGGAGGGAAGGTGAGTATAATTGTCCTTTAAGGTAAAGGGTTTGCGGGGGTCACAATATCGACGGTTCCTTGTCATGGAGACTTGGCTCGGATGCCAGTTATAGGAAAAGCACGATGGGGTGGTACAGTGAGGGTTGCCACCCAACCAGTAATCTAAAATGATTAGTTCAAAAGATGATGTTAAATCCCATAACCCAATGCTTCATCTATTTCATTCCTACTAAGGCTGTTATTTATTTGTTTATTTAATTCGCTGGGCAAGTTCTGAGCTTCTTTATATGGGGTGCAGTGATGTCAGACACACCCAGTCTAATGGAGATAAGATGGCACAGGAAGAATTAGCAACACTGAAACCAAAAAGGATTATGGGTTATCTCACTACACTACATTGAAGAAATGGACAAAACTGCCAGCCTCCGCTTCCAATTGCGTTACTCTGAAACCTCATGAAATGATATTAGAGAAACATATTGAAGTCAAGGGGATTTATTCTAATAGTCTAATTGTAAATGTATATAGAAAGCTGGGGAATGGCATAAGGAATATGTCCCAATACTGTTCATGTAAAAAAGGGGTGTTGCTTCAAGGGTTGCCTCTATTTTCTTATTTTCTCTGGCTGTGTGCATAAATATCTATAATCTTAGTTTGTGTGCTTCATACCGCATTACTTTTATTCATGCAGATATTTTGTGCTCACTTTATTGGCCTATTTGGGAACAATTGCTGCAAACTTCCACAGTAAAAAATTCAGTTTAAGTTAACCACAAAATCATCTTTGGTGAACTTCGCTAGCAGGCATTAGAGATGAGTCCCGGTTTAAAACGAACCTGGTTTACTTATGGAACTGCCGGTTTAGAAAATACGCAGATGTAACAGATTTTTCTACAATTCTGAAAATCAGAACTTATCGAAAATGTGAATATCGTTCATATCTAGCAATGTGGCTGTGTAATCTAACTTTGTAGGCTGAAGCCACACTGTGCCGGACAGCAACAAGCGGAAAAAGCGTGCGCACATCAGTGCCCATTTAGGGCTAGGCCACACTAGCGCGTTTTTCCCGCGTTTGCGCACGCGTTTCTCGCTCACGATTGCGCACGCGATTTTCGCTAAAATGGAAATCGCGGGAACGCAAAAAATCCCGTGATTTCCGATGCGCGTCCGTTCGCGTTTTGGTAACGCATGTGTTCACCATTTTTGGTGCGTTAACGCAGCGTTTCCATAACGCGAAATGGTAAAAACGCATGCGCAAAATGCAAAGGCGAACGCACAAGAAAAGCGCACACAATCGCGTGCGATAACGCTCGCGATTTTGTGCGCGATTCCTGTGCGTTGTAGTGTGGCCTCAGCCTAAATGATCGTTACTGTCGGCTTGCAATCCACGCAATAGTGCGCTATTGGAGCGCATGCAATCCGCGGAAAAATGGTGACTGCATGCTCTCTGGAAAAAGATCGAAGGCAATGTGGCCACCCATGCTGACATCCACTGTGCTGTGATTCTCATACTAATGGATCACAAGCGCGTTCGTTAGCGTGTAAGAAATTAGGTAGAAATTCTAGAACGCCAACACACGTGTAAAGTAAAAATATCTTACTGAAAATGCGTGTAAATTGTTTGAACATTCTGAATTTCTTTCCACAAAGAAAAATACTAAATTGGTGAGTTAAATCAGAATTCCAAGACTAAGCAAGAACCTGTGCTAACAATATAACAAAGAATGCAGTGATTAGCTGGGAAATCTTTTACACAAACAGGAGCCATTGCTTTACACTCCATAGACCGCAGCAAAACAGAGGCAAACCCCACAGTAAGCAAATGATTAAGTGAGCATTGCATTGTTCTAGTACATGCCCCCATTATGTTTAGGAGACATTTATTGCTCCGTACGCAACTCTTTTATTCCTTTGCTAATTGCATCTGAAGTATCACCATGGAGTTTGTGATTCTGCAAGTCTTGACACACAAGATACAGTTTCTTCTTCCTACGAGACGGCAGATCTATAAATTCTCCTCCTGGCACAACATTCTCAAGAGACCGCAGGGTGCTGGGAATTTATGTTTCTCTTTAATACCTTTAGACCGGTAGGTCTTGAATTCAACGTAACAAGGTTTGAAGCAGGATAGAAACCTATAAATATTGCTACAGCTTTAATGGTACTCAGGATGTTATATATATAACTGGCCTGACCTAATAGAAACATCTATATTTCGTCCAGTAGCTTGTCTTCACTCTGAATGTTATAGATGAATTTATTTTAGCAGTGTTTTGGGTAAAATAAACCCTAGAGATTCTGATGTTGCGCACACGAATGATGGAAAGGTATTAGGATTAAAAGTTTAATTTCATGGCTTTTACTACATTTCATTTTCCATGTTATTCACATATATAATAGATAAATGGAATCAGTTAGAACACAGCCATTCTACTACAGGGGTTAAAAAGACTATATTATGCTGAAATGTATAAACAGCACAAAACACGAGAGATTGACAGCTGTCCCTGCAGCCAGAGGGGCCCCTATAGATATGGTTAGTGGTTAATCTGGCCCGGAATACAATATGTAGTTTTGAGTTACAGTAAAAACAGCCAAAGGGCTAGGCCACACTGACACATTTTCTCACGGGATAACGTGAGCGCTTGAAAATCCCAACATAGTGGTTGTCAATGTGGGAGGCCACATTCGGTGCTCTGCACCGTGATCCATTTTCAGAGCGCATTTGATCACCATTCTATTGCACATCGCATACGCTCCGATTGCAGACTATTGCGCAGATCGCAGCGCAAATTTAGGTTTGAGAGTAGCCCTTGGTCCACGGGTCTCATTAGAGATGGCTGAAATTTTGAAAGTTCGGTCCGTTTTCAAGCTTTCAAACTTCTAAAAAAGTCCGAAAATGGACCCATTAAAGTCAATGGGGGGTAAATAGTTTGGAAAGTTTGAATGAACTTTCCAAAATATTGCAGTGTAAACTTACCTTACAGGCCCCTGGGAGATGGTCTGGGAACATGTCCGTGCGTAGCGCTACTTCAGGTTTCCGCGTGCCGCTTTCGGTAATCCTCAAACGTTCGATCGAATGTTCGAGGATTTTCGGACGTTCGGCAAAACTCGAACAACCGAGAACGTCCGGAGATTCCCAAAATCGCCCGTTCGCGGATTGCCGAACGGCCAACAACCCGGCCGGACATTCAGGGGTCCCGCAATTTGAATCCAGGACCCCCTCCTGGGTCCTTACAAGGACCTTTGTGGCCCTGACAAGGGCCCTTTGGGGCTTAAGGGGTCTCACAGCTCGAACTGGGACCCCCCTTCCCCGGCACTTATAAGTGAAGTGCCCTTGCGGCCCTGACAAGGACCCTTTGGGGCTTAAGGGGTCCCGCAGCTCGAACCCGGGAACCCCCTCCCCAGCCCTTGTAAGGGTCCTTGCGGCACTGATAAGTGCGTTTGTTGGTGGTCCCGCAGCTCGAACCGGGACCCCTGGCGGCTCTGAAAGAGCCCTTGGGCGGCGTCTTCTGTCTTCCATCCGGTGACACCAGCTCCACTGAGACCACCGACCCCCAGAAATACCCCTGCGGCCGCCAGGGGTACCTCCGGCACCAGTGGCTTCAACAAGGCTGATGTTACCGGCATCTTGATCCGACGCAACGTCTTTGGGCTAGCGACACCAACACCACTGAGGTCGCCGATGCCAGTCAGGCTCACTGAGGCCGACAGTAAGCCCGCTATTTCAGTACATGTAATAATCTTAGTCCAAACCACTGGTTTATTCTAATATTGAGATCAAATATGTAATATAACTAACTACAAGATAGCTGACACAAGAACATGTGTAGATAGACCATATTTTTGGGCCTCAGCGGAGCCATCAGTTGTGAATCAAAAACAGGTTAATTTAGAAAATCATCACTTACAAATTTTATGGACAGATGTTCAGAATCCCAACAGTCCGTTTCTAGTGCACATTCTCATTGGTCAAAAGTTTCCGCATCTTGTTAGCTAAATGGGGTGGGATAAGAAAGAGATAAACAGGGAGATTTAATTAAAGTTCTTATCGTTAAAAAGGGTGCTAATTTTGCCCCAACCAATCAGATCTTTTTTTAACATTTGAAAGCTAACATCTGATTGGTTGGGGCAAAATTAGCACCATTTGTAATGATAAGAACTTTTATTACATGTCATTGAGATTATCTTCAAACCTGTAGAGCTCTCTAGCAGTTAGCAAGCAACATTTTGTAAACTTACCTTAAATTACTTGTGCGTTTGGTCAGAATGGGGTAAGTTGGTTATTAAGCTGATCTTGTTAGGATTAGAGCATTACTGCTTTGCTTATGATCGATGTTAAATAAAAAGTAATAGTTCATTAAGTAAAACAAGAAACAGACTTGCAGAAATTTCTAATTAAATTTAAAGAAACTGTTTCCTACTTTATTGAATATATCACTTAATGGTAAACTTTCATGGTGAAATTTAATTAAAACTGATAATAAATCTTTTAGCTAAACAGACATCGTGCTACTGCGTGGTTTTTCCTTTGACATTAATGATACTGCGAAGAATTATCGATTAGCAAGAACTGCGGTTAGATCTAGGATGCTGTAAACTGTAATAACTTTAAAATAGTTATTTTATATCCATACATAGTATTTAATCCATGTATATCCAGATCCTGTTGTTTCTCCGACAGGTTGCAGGTTAACTGGATTACACAGTAGCACACAGAACTTTTAAAATACTTTAGCAACTGTTATCCACTATCTAGTATTATTGTTTTTGTTATATTTTATTCAGATAAGGGAATTAAAAGGTTAAAGGGCATCTATAGTGGGAAAATGAACTTTTTTTTCTTTCTTTCCATGTGTTCTATAATTCCCCACAACCCCCTGAGTGTCTTCACTTTTTTCAGATTCCCTCTCTGTCCTGAGATACACCAGTTAGAAGAATACGTGATTGCATTCCTCTACTCGTACTGTCAATCAAATCCGTGTGACGTGATCCCCCCTCCCTGCTCTGTAATAAACATAGAGATAAGGGCATTAGCAGGGGGAGAGAGGTAGCTTTGATGGTAGATATAAGGCTGCACTTGACCCCCCTTCTTGATAAACTTCACTGATTGATGATGGGTCACAAAGTGAGAGATCGTAAACTGTACTGTTCTCCTTCTTCTTCCGTGTCTCCAGGACAGCTTGCTTTCTATTGGCCACTGTGCGTGGGTGTGTTTTTCAGGATGTTGAACTTTTACCTCCTACTGCACATGATAAGCTTGTCGGTTAGCCGAAGTTGAGACATGGAGGAAGTAACAGAGGGGAGGGGGAAGGGGGGAGTGCTGCACAGACATCTGACACCATGGTTAAACAGAGTCCCTGAGAGAGATAGGATTAAAGCAGCACAGAGTACATGAATTTAACTTTGCAAAGGGGCAATGTGTTTTTTTCACTATAGATGCCCTTTAATATCCTTACAAGGCCTCTCCTACCATGAAGCAATATGAAAAGTTTTTTTCTCTACTTGCGCGCACTGTTGGGCTTCGGTACGCTCCTCTTTGTGTACGTTACGTGACTTCCGCTGTCAGTATGGGGGCAGTACTGGAGAGTGGAAATAGAGAGGGGATTTGTTAGGTCGGGTCCCTGGTGTCTTGTGCTGTGTAGCGCATTACCAAGAGGTAAGAGAGTAAAATAGAGAGTGTGTCTGTTTCTGTGTGTGTGGGGGGGGGTGTGTGTTTGTGTGTCTGTCTTTGGGTGTGTGTCCCTCTTGTCAACAGGGTGCATCCTGTCTGCATTTCCCATCCCCTGTACATCCCCTAAAAAAAAATCTTTCTTGATGCTTATCATTGGCTACAGTATCAGCTAATAACCTCCATCACTTTATCAGACTGACAAAGGCATCCAAGGGAGATTTAGATGTCTGGCAGTAATTTTGGCAGTCTATTGTCGTATTGGTGGTCAGAGGCGGAGGATAATTTGCAGTGGGCTCAGTGGGATTTTGAGTGGAAACGCTCCCAGCTCCTCATGACCTTGGAGTAGATGAGACTTTAGTGAATAGAGGTGGACTTGAACCAGAACCTGAACCCAGTTCCGAAGGGGATTTCACAGATCCGCCAGAACTTTGCAGATTTACAAAATTTTCAGATTTTTCCGAACCGTAGAACTGTTTTCAAGGATAACTGTATTGCCTCAATGCATTTTTTTTAAACTGCTTTAAAAAGAGTAAAAGGTATGCAGCTATCCCTATAAATTTTTTTCCCTGATTTCGAGCCTCTCTCTGTCTTCAATTAGCCTTCAATTAGCCCTGCTGTGAAGGGGGCGTAACAATTCTGTCTGCCTCTAACTGTCACTCAAGCATGCAAGAAAACACTCCTGTACCCACCCTTGATTAGCTTGATTATGTAGGCTGTATTCTAGCAACAGGACAATTCAAGATTGTTTGACTGGCAGAGGAGGAGGAGAGAGGTTGTAACAGACATTCCCACCAGCCAATGACAAGTGATATGTTAATGATGGCCCTGGGCCATCTAGGAGGCGGGCTGTTAGCACTCATCTTTGCTGTGTGACATCTAAGGGAAGGCAGCATGGTTGTAAATGAGAGTAAGTGATTTCAGCTGCTGGAAGTGTGGACATGTAATCGGGGAGATGGATTTTTTGTGGTATTGTTGTCCTTTAACATTTTTAAAATCGCAAATTTTTGATATTTCTAGAAATTTTGAAATTTGCAAAATCAAGTGATTTTTTAGAAAATCAGTGAATCTGCAAATGGATGGATTTCAGTGAGTTCGGCCATCTCTATTAGGTATTAGTGTTCCATTCACATTACATGTAGATGGTGGAGTGCATTAGTACACAATATACAATTTAAGGTTCTGCATGTTTCTTGTATTTGCACAGAGATTGAGAATGCTCTCTCCTGATTGCAGTTGGACACTTGGCACCACATGCCCTACTGGTGTTTGGCTGTGGGCAGTGCACTAGGAATGTATGATTATGTGAATTAGACACTCCCTGACCCCATCTGCATTAGCCTGATCTGAAGAGGTTTGGAGAAGCAGGATGGAGATGGAAACATGAATGTGTACAAAACTAGGTGATGAAGAGAGGTTGCACTCTCTGCTGTTATAGGGGGCTGATATAGATAGATCTCTTGCAACCCTAGTGTTTTGGTTTCAGGCAATGGGATGGAAAGACATATGTGAAAGGCTATTATGCTTCTATACCTTTGGGATTTTTTTAATCACTAAATCAAACTTAAAATGTACATTTTTTCAGATATGTTCCTCACTGGAGTTCTGGGGCATCCAGGGTTGCTGAGCTCATATCCACTAACTGGAGAGGGAAATGGGCAGTGGTATGCTATTAGAGGGTGCATTGCAATCCTAGAGGGGAAATCAAAGGCAAATACAGGTGAAATGGAACTGAGGGGCCATCTACACCCAGCTGTGTACGAATCTTGGTCAGTCCACTGTTTTTTACGACCTTCCTTTCTTGATTCCCATTTTTTAGTTATTCTTAGGAAAGTGTTCAAGGAATACATTTAAATTGTCAAGAGTATGGTAGCCAATCCCTTTGTGCAGCCACTGAGGGGGCCAGACAGGTATTAAGTGATTTATTCCAATATAGTAATGCAACCTATCGATAATCTTGTTTAATTAAGAGGGTTCTGCAGGGCAATGTTCTCGCTTTGGTAAATAACAAGCATGCACTGTCTATAGCAGTAATGGGAGCCCACAGTGACTATGTCAGCAGGGGGAAAAAAGAATAGATTGTGCCTTATCTACAGGATTGATGTTTGCTCTTAAGGGGAAACCTCTTAAAGGGAGTGTGTTGTTTGAGAAATACATATTGTTTTGAATTTTTTATATTTTGACTTTAATTATCCACTGCCTTTTGATTCTATACATTTTATTTGCCACTAGGTCAGTGCAGGATATTTCAGTTCCGATTGGCTGATAAATACTTTATTTGGGTGTTAAAAGCTTTAAACTAATCAAAAATGTAGTTAGAATTCACCACGATTATCACAATTATATTGAATTCTGGGATACATTTTACCATAGGCTTTGCCTGAGGGCACTTGAACACAAGATAATGAGTGAAACAGACTTTATTTAACAAAAATGTTGGGTTTTTTTCAGGAATAGAAATATGCTAAATAGATTTCTAATAATACCTATACAAATCGCTTTTAATATATTCATTAATCTAATGCACCTAAAATCAAAAAATGCTACAAGTTATAGATCTAAGCATTAACACATACTTATTATTAAGACCATAACCATTCAACAAATCTGGTTATAATTGCTGGAACCGTTTTGAAACTAACCTCTCATAAAACAAGGGCAGAGATTGACGTCTAACTGGGGGGTTTGCCTGAATTAATTATCTCGCATGGCTACGAAACTCAGTTTTATGAAGCTGGAAAGAAATAAAAAGAAATCAGATTCTTGATCACTACAAATCTATTAAGGTTAACATGCACTCAGGAAATCACATTAAAAGAAAGTGTAATTACATTGATTGCCCTGAGGTGCAAGTTTGAAAAATTCTATCATTTGTTGGCTGTCTTTTTTTAGGGCTTGAGTACAGCAGACTGCAAAATGGGTAAGCTGGCACCATAGTAGTGACCATACAAAAACAGAATCTTTGCTGTCAGTGACAGCCTGTCACTTTAGTTTTCTATCCCATGATGCTGATGCATTCCCATGTCTCAGATACAAATGATTCCACCTTGTACATCAATGAAAAATATGACATTGAGGTGAAATGCACTTCTTATGTAACAGAATGCCATGGCCTGTGTCATACATGTCGTATACGAGTGAGTCTTACAGGGCCACAAACAACCCAGCAACATCTTTCCATATCCCCGGTGGTTTGCTGTATTATGACCTTCCTGTAGAACGAGGAAAAATTGTTTTCCATTATGTTGGCTTGAGAGTTAACTTTTCCTGACATATGACCCACAAACTGTAGTTTCTCCGAGGAAGATATAGCCTTGTACACATGTTAGATAATTTGCCCAACACGCTAACATCCTCTTGTTATAGAATAGGCCAAGCTATGGGAATTAGGTCTTAAATGTAGAGAAATCAAGATACAGTATAGGGGAGATTAGTGAGTTTCCAACCTTTATGATCACCTTACATTATGTGTTATTTACAGTACATTTAATAATCTTAGTCG
Organism: Hymenochirus boettgeri; assembly: GCA_019447015.1. NCBI lineage: Eukaryota > Metazoa > Chordata > Amphibia > Anura > Pipidae > Hymenochirus > Hymenochirus boettgeri. The sequence continues at coordinate 57,937,535 of CM033470.1, read as the reverse complement.
AAACCACTGGTTTATTCTAATATTGAGATCAACTATGTAATATAACTAACTACAAGATAGCTGACACAAGAACATGTGTAGATAGACCATATTTTTCGGCCTCAGCAGAGCCGGTGTTGCTAGACGCTTCTTTCTTCTGCCATCTACTGCGATGGCTTCTGAGCACCGCAGAGGATTGCACCTCTTAATATAGGTTTGCAGAAAGTCTAGTCCATTTCTGATTGGTAAATTTTTCAATGCTTGGTTTACATGGTTAACATTAACCAATTAGATTTCAGAAAATCGGAAAATCAAAGGTGCAATCCTCCGCGGAGCTCAGAAGCCATCGCAGTGGATGGCTGAAGAAAGAAGAAAGAAGCGGCTAGCAACATCAACTCCGCTGAGGCAGGCGATACCAGAGGACTCACTGTTGGCCGCAGTGAGCCTGCCTGGCATCGGTGACCTCAGTGGTGTTGGTGTCGCTAGCCCAAAGACGTTGCGTCTTCTATTTGTTTAGTTGCCCTTTAAGTAAATAGAGGTATCCTACCCCTCCCGGATTGCCCAGGAGTCTCCCTCATTCTGGGGTGGTCTCCTGCACTCCCGGGAGACCACCCCAGATTCCCGGACTTGAGAGGAGACTTGAGTTTCCTCCCAAGTCATGTCTCCTTTAGGTGTCCATGCCCCCAGAATGCCCCTAACTCCACCCTGACCCCGCCTCCCACTACCCCTAGAGTTATGACCACGCCCCCATGTGACATCACGCCCCGCCCCCACGTGGCATCGTGCCCTGATCGCCATGCCCCTTTCCCAGCCCTTCCCGGAAGCCTGAAAGAGCAGGGTGGGATGTCTATAAATACTGTAGAGGAACTACAAGACTGTATTGTCAATAGACAACAAAGATTTCACATGAGAATATGTAGAACATTCAACTCAGTTATCAAAGCTATTCTGTTATCATACAACCTGTTACATATAGATATATTTATAGAACACAGTGGTCAGCCAAAAAATTCTGCTAAAATTCTGTCCCTTTGGTAATGGTACCTGTGCAAAATTGCTTGCATCTGTCAGTGAGACTGACTTTCCCTGGAAATCTGTGGACTACTAATCTGCATTTAGTATGATGATTCTCACAGAACTTTTATGCAGCTTGGAGAACACCAACTTTGTTACTGATTATGTTTTAATTGCTAAAAAAAGTGTATCACTTTTTTTTTTTATGTGTGTTTATTTGTATCACTTCAAACACTACATATTACATATGTGTTCTCCAACTCTACGATGCGTATGCTTTCTCCATCTATAACACTGCGTATGTTTGTATTACATATGTGTTCTCCATCTCTATGATGAATATGTGTTCTCCATCTATAACACTGCGTATGTGTTGTCCATCTATAACACTGCGTATGTGTTCTCCATCTATAACACTGCGTATGTGCTGTCCATCTATAACACTGCGTATGTGTTCTCCATCTATAACACTGCGTATGTGTTCTCCATCTATAACACTGCGTATGTGTTCTCCATCTATAACGCTGCATATGTGTTCTCCATCTATAACGCTGCATATGTGTTCCCCATCTATAACACTGCATATGTGTACTGCATATGTGTTCTCAATCTATAACACTGCATATGTGTTCTCCATATATAATGCTGCATATGTGTTCTCTATCTACAACACTGCGTATGTGTTCTCCATCTATGACACTGCGTATGTGTTCTCCATCTATAATGCTGCATATGTATTCTCCATCTATAACGCTACATATGTGTTCTCCATCTATAACACTGCGTATGTGTTCTTCATCTATGAAACTGCGTATGTGTTCTCCATCTATAATGCTGTATATGTGTTCTCCATCTATAACACTGTGTATGTGTTCTCCATCTATTAGAATGCACACATGGTCTCCATCTATAACACTGCATATGTTTTCTCCATCTATAACACTGCATATGTGTTCTCCATCTATAACGGGTGCACATGTGTTCTCCATCTATAACACTGCATATGTATACTGCATATGTGTTCTCTATCTACAACGCTGCGTATGTGTTCTCCATCTATAACGCTTCATATGTGTTCTCCATCTATAACGCTGCATATGAAATAGAGAGTGTGTCTGTTTCTGTGTGTGTGGGGTGGGGTGTGTGTTTGTGTTGTCTGTCTTTGGTGTGTGTCCCTCTTGTCACAGGGTGCATCCTTTCTGCATTTCCCATCCCCTGTACATCCCTAAAAAAAAATCTTTCTTGATGCTTATCATTGGCTACAGTATCAGCTAATAACCTCATCACTTTATCAGACTGACAAAGGCATCCAGGGAGATTTAGATGTCTGGCAGTAATTTTGGCAGTCATTGTCGTATTGGTGGTCAGAGGCGGAGGATAATTTGCAGTGGGCTCAGTGGGATTTTGAGTGGTGGAAACGCTCCCAGCTCCTCATGACCTTGGAGTAGATGAGACTTAGTGAATAGAGGTGGACTTAACCAGAACCTGAACCCAGTTCGAAGGGGATTTCACAGATCCGCCAGAACTTTGCAGATTTACAAAATTTCAGATTTTTTCCGAACCGTAGAATGTTTCAAGGATAACTGTATGCCTCAATGCATTTTTTTTAAACTGCTTTAAAAGAGTAAAAGGTATGCAGCATCCCTATAAATTTTTTCCCTGATTTCGAGCCTCTCTCTGTCTTCAATTAGCCTTCAATAGCCTGCTGTGAAGGGGCGTAACAATTCTGTCTGCCTCTAACTGTCACTCAAGCATGCAAGAAAACACTCCTGTTACCCACCCTTGATTAGCTTGATTATGTAGGCGGTATTCTAGCAACAGGACAATTAAGATTGTTGACTGGCAGAGGAGGAGGAGAGAGGTTGTAAAGACATTCCCACCCAGCCAATGACAAGTGATATTTAATGATGGCCCTGGGCCATCTAGGAGGCGGGCTGTTAGCACTCATCTTGCTGTGTGACATCTAAGGGAAGGCAGCATGGTTGTAAATGAGAGTAAGTGATTTTCAGACTGCTGGGAAGTGTGGACATGTAATCGGGGAGGGAGATGGATTTTTTGTGGTATGTTGTCCTTTAACATTTTTAAAATCGCAAATTTTGATATTTCTGAAAATTTGAAATTTGCAAAATCAAGTGATTTTTAGAAAATCAGTGAATCTGCAAATGGATGGATTTCAGTGAGTTCGGCCATCTCTATTAGGTATTAGTGTTCATTCAATTACATGAGGTGGAGTGCATTAGTACACATATACATTTAAGGTTCTGCATGTTTCTTGTATTTGCACAGAGATTGAGAATGCTCTCTCCTGATTGCAGTTGGACACTTGGCACCACATGCCCTACTGGTGTTTGGCTGTGGGCAGTGCACTAGGAAGTATGATTTGTTGAATTAGACACTCCCTGACCCCATCTGCATTAGCTGATCTGAAGAGGTTTGGAGAAGCAGGATGAGATGGAACATGAATGTGTACAAAACTAGGTGATGAAGAGAGGTTGCACTCTCTGCTGTTATAGGGGTGACTTATATAGATAGATCTCTTGCAACCCTAGTGTTGTGGTTTCAGGAAGGATGGAGGATGGAAAGACATATGTGAAGGCTATATGCTTCTATACCTTTGGGTTTTTTAATCACTAATCAAACTTAAATGTACATTTTTTCAGATATGGTCCTCACTGGAGTTCTGGGGCATCCAGGGTTGCTGAGCTCATATCCACTAACTGGAGAGGGAAATGGGCAGGTATGCTATTAGAGGGTGCATTGAATCCTAGAGGGAAATCAAAGGCAAATACAGGTGAAAAGAACTGAGGGGCCATCTACACCCAGCTGTGTACGAATCTTGGTCAGTCCACTGTTTTTTACGACCTTCTTTCTTGATTCCCATTTTTTAGTTTCTTAGGAAAGGTTCAGGAATAAATTAAATTGTCAAGAGTATGGTAGCCAATCCTTTGGGCAGCCACTGAGGGGGCCAGACAGTATTAAGTGATTTTATCCAAATAGTAATGCAACCTATCGAAATCTTGTTTAATTAGAGGGTTCTGCAGGGCAATGTTCTCGCTTTGGTAAATAACAAGATGCCGTTATAGCAGTAATGGAGCCCACAGTGACTATGTCAGCAGGGAAAAAGAATAGATGTGCCTTATTACCAGGATTGATGTTTGCTCTTAAGGGGAAACCTCTAAAGGGAGTGTGTGTTTGAGAAATACAATTGTTTTGAATTTTTATATTTTTGACTTTTAATATCCACTGCCTTTTGATTCTATTACATTTATTATGCCACTAGGTCAGTGCAGATTTCAGTTCCGTGGCTGATAAATTACTTTCTTGGTGTTAAAAGCTTTAAACTAATCAAAAATGTAGTTAGAATTCACCACGATTATCACAATTATATTGAATTCTGGGATCATTTTACCATAGGCTTTGCCTGAGGGCACTTGACACAAGATGAGTGAAACAGACTTGATTTAACAAAATGTTGGGTTTTTTTCAGGAAAGAAATATGCTAAATAGATTTCTATAATTACCTATACAAATCGCTTTTAATTATTCATTAATCTAATGCACCTAAAATCAAAAATGCTACAAGTTATAGATCTAAGCATTAACACATACTTATTATTAAGACCATAACCATTCAAAAAATCTGGTTATAATTGCTGGAACCGTTTGAAACTAACCTCTCATAAACAAGGGCAGAGATTGACGTCTAACTGGGGGGTTTGCCTGAATTAATTATCTCGCATGGCTACGAAACTCAGTTTTATGAAGCTGGAAAGAAATAAAAAGAAATCAGATTCTTGATCACTACACATCTATTAAGGTTAACATGCATCAGGAAATCACATTAAAGAAAGTGTAATTACATTGATTGCCCTGAGGTGCAAGTTTGAAAAATTCTATCATTTGTTGGTGTTTTTTTTAGGGCTTGAGTACAGCGACTGCAAAATGGGTAAGCTGGCACCATAGTAGTGACCATACAAACAGAATCTTTGCGTCAGTGACAGCCTGTCACTTTAGTTTCTATACCCATGATGCTGAGCATTCCCATGTCTCAGATACAATGATTCACCTTGTACATCAATGAAAATATGACATTGAGGTGTGAAATGCACTTCTTATGTAACGAATGCCATGGCCTGTGTCATACATGTCGTACGAGTGAGGTCTTACAGGGCCACAAAAACCCAGCAACATCTTCCATATCCCCGGTGGTTTGCTGTATTATGACCTTCCTGTAGAACGAGGAAAAATTGTTTTCCATTATGTGGCTTGAGAGTTAACTTTTCCTGACATATGACCCACAAACGTAGTTTCTCGAGGAAGATATAGCCTTGTACAAATGTTAAATTTGCCCACACCGCTAAACATCCTCTTGTTAAGAATAGGCCAAGCTTGGGAATTAGGTATTAATGTAGAGAAATCAAGATACAGTATAGGGAGATTAGTGAGTTTCCAACCTTTATGATCACCTTACATTATGTGTTATTTACAGTACATTTTATATCTTAGTCGAAACCACTGGTTTATTCTAATATTGAGATCAACTATGTAATAACTAACTACAAGATAGCTGACACAAGAACATGTGTAGATAGACCATATTTTCGGCCTCAGCAGAGCCGGTGTGTTGCTGACGCTTCTTTCTTCTGCCATCTACTGCGATGGCTTCTGAGCACCGCAGAGGATTGCACCTCTATATAGGTTTGCAGAAAGTCTAGTCCATTTCTGATTGGTAAATTTTCAATGCTTGGTTTACATGGTTAACATTAACCAATTAGATTTCGAAAATCGAAATCAAGGTGCAATCCTCGGGAGCTCAGAAGCATCGCAGTGGATGGCTGAAGAAGAAGAAAGAAGCGGCTAGCAACATCAACTCCGCTGAGGCAGGCGATACCAAGGACTCACTGTTGGCCGCAGTGAGCCTGCCTGGCATCGGTGCCTCATGGTGTTGGTGTCGCTAGCCAAAGACGTGCGTCTTCTATTTGTTTAGTTGCCCTTTAAGTAAATAGAGGATCCTACCCCTCCGGATTTGCCCAGGAGTCTCCCTCATTCTGGGGGTCTCCTGCACTCCGGAGACCACCCAGATCCCGGACTTAGAGAGACTGAGTTTCTCCCAAGTCATGTCTCCTTTAGGGTCCATGCCCCAGAATGCCCCTAACTCCCCCGGACCCCGCCTCCCTACCCCTAGAGTTATGACCACCCCCCATGTGACACAGCCACGCCCCCACGTGGCATCGTGCCCTGATCGCCATGCCCCTTTCCAGCCCTTCCCGGAAGCCTGAAAGAGCAGGGTGGGATGTCTATAAATACTGTAGAGAACTACAAGACTGTATTGTCAATAGACAACAAGATTCACATGAGAATGTAGAACATTCAACTCAGTTTATCAAAGCTATTCTGTTATCATCACCTGTTACTATAGATATATTTATAGAACACATGGTCAGCCAAAAAATTCTGCTAAAATTCTGTCCCTTTGGTAATGGTACTGTGCAAAATTGCTTGCATCTGTCAGTGAACGACTTTCCCTGGAAATCTGTGGACTACTAATTGCATTAGTTGATGATTCCAGAACTTTTAGCAGCTTGAGAACACCAACTTTGTTACTGATTAGTTTAATTGCAAAAAAGTGTATCACTTTTTTTTTTTATGTGTGTTATTTGTATCACTTCAAACACTACATATACATATGTGTTCTCCAACTCTACGTGCGTATGCTTTCTCCATCTATAAACACTGCGTAGGTTTGTATTACATATGTGTCTCCATCTCTATGATGAATAGTGTTCTCCATCTATAACACTGCGTATGTGTGTCCATCTATAACACTGCGTTATGTTTTCCATCTATACACATGCGTAGTGCTGTCCATCTATACCTGCGTATGTGTTCTGCATCTATAACACTGCGTATGTGTTTCCCATCTATAACACTGCGTATGTGTTCTCCATTCTATAACGTGCATATGTGTTTCATCTATAACCTGCATATGTGTTCTTATACACTGCATATGTGTACTGCATATGTGTTCCAATCTTTAAAACTGCATATGTGTTTCCATAATAATGCTGCATATGGTTCTCATCTACAACACTGGAGTGTTCTCCATCTATGACACTGCGTATGTGTTCTCCATCTATAAGCTGCATATGTATTCTCCATCTATAACGCTACATATGTGTTCTCCATCTATACACTGCGTATGTGTTCTTCATCTATGAAACTGCGTATGTGTTCTCCATCTATAATGCTGTATATGTGTTCTCCATCTATAACACTGTGTATGTGTTCTCCATCTATTAGATGCACACTGTCTCCATCTATAACACTGCATATGTTTTCTCCATCTATAACACTGCATATGGTTCTCCATCTATAACGGGTGCACATGTGTCTGCTCCATCTATAACACTGCATATGTATACTGCATATGTGTTCTCTATCTACAACGCTGCGTAGTGTTCTCCATCTATAACGCTTCATATGTGTTCTCCATCTATAACGCTGCATATTGTATCCCATCTATAACACTGCGTATGTGTTCTCATCTATAACGCTTCATATGTGTTCTCCATCTATAACGCTGCTATGTGTTCTCCATCTATAACACTGCGATGTGTTCTTCATCTATAACGCTGGTATGTGTTCCATCTATAATGCTGGACTATGTGTTCTCCATCTATAACACTGCGTATGTTTTCTTTATCTATAATACTGCGTGTGTTCTCCAACTATAACATGCCAAATGTTCTCCAAACTGCGTGTGTTCTCCATCATTTCAATGTGTATATGCGTTCTCTATCTGTAACACTGTGATGTGTTCTCCATATATAAATGCCACATGGTCTCCATCTATAACACTGCATATGTTTTCTCCATCTATAACATGCATATATGTTCTCCATCTATATCACTGCATTGTGTTCTCCATCTATAAACATGCATATGTTTTCTCCATCTATAACAATGCATATATGTTCTCCATCTATACGCTGCATATGTGTTCTCCATCTATAACATTGCATATGTGATATCTCCATCTATAACGCTACATATGTGTTCTTAATCTATAACACTGCGTATGTGTTCTCATCTATATCACTGTGTATGTGTTCTCGATCTATATAAACTGGTATGTGTTCTCCATCTATAACGCTGCATATGGTTCTCCATCTATAAACAAGCCCATATGTGTTCTCCATCTAATCACTGTGTATGTGTTCCCATCTGTAACGCTCTATATGTGTACTCCATCTATAACGCTGCATATGTGTTCTTCCATCTATAACACTGCATGTTTCTCCATCTATAACGCTGCATTGTTGTTCTCCATGTATAACACTGGATAGTTTTCTCCATCTATAACACTGCATATGTGTTTTCCATCTATATCATTGTGTATGTGTTTCCAGTATAACGCTTTATATGTGTTCTCCATATTAAACAACTGCATATTGTGCTCCATCTATCACGTGCATGTGTTTCCATCTATAACGATGTATATGTGTTCTCCATCTATAACGCTGCATATGTGTTCTCCATCTATAACGCTGCATTTGTTTTCTCCATCTAAACACTGCGTATGTGTACTCAATCTATAACACTGCATATGTGTCTCCATCTATAACACTGCGTATGTGTACTCAATCTATAACACTGTGTATGTGTTCTCCATCTATAACACTGTGTATGTGTTCTCCATTATAACACTGCGTATGTGTTCTCCATCTATAAGAATGCACACATGGTCTCCATCTATAACACTGCATATGTTTTCTCCATCTATAACACTGCATATGGTTCTTCCATCTATAACGCTGCATAGTGTTCTCCATCTTAACACTGCAGATGTGTACTGCATATGCTTGTGAAGGTTCTCATTCATCAGGTCATGGTATATCTGTTGTATTCAATTAGATCAACTGGACTTGAAGTTTAGTTCTTGAAGACGTTTCGCTAGTCATCCGACTGCTTCTCATATCAGAATGACTGTACAAGAATCTTTGGCATTATGTACCCTGGAAAATCCAATTAGCATTCACAGCCAAGGTGTTAAGGGCGTGATTGGATAGTGGCTAAGAGGTGTTATAGGAACGCCCAGATTAAGGTGTCAAAACAGCATTCACGTAAATGGCCTCCTTATGTAAAAATAAAGAAACCAAGCTTAAATAGAGGTGGGGGGGGGGGTTTCGACACCACCTGTCTGCCATGTACAATGCTGTTTTGACACCTTACCCTGGGTTTCCTATAACACCTCTTAGCCACTATGCATCACCCCTTAACACCTGGCTGTGATAGCTAATTGGGATTTTCAGGGTACATAATTGCCACAGATTCTTGTACAAGTCATTCTGAATTGAGAAAGCCAGTCGGATGACTAGCGAACGTCTTCAAGAACTAAACTTCAAGCCGTTGATCTAATTGAATACAACAGATGTACTGCATATGTGTTCTCAATCTATAACAAACTGCATGGTTCTCCATCTATAATGCTTGCATATGTGTTCTCTATCTACAATGCTGCGTATGTGTTCTCCATCTATAACACTTCATAGTGTGTTCTCCATCTAAAAACGCTGCATATGTTCTCATCTATTACGCTGTATGTGTTCTCCATCCTAAAACTGCATATGGTTCTTCATCTATAACGCTGCGTATGTGTTCTCCAAACTATAACAATGCGTATTTGTTTATTATCTATAAATGCGTGTGTTCTCCAACTATAACCAACTGTGTACGTGTTCTCCAACAGCGTGGTGTTCTCCATCATATCAATGTGTATTGTCTCTATCTGTAACATGTGTATGTGTTCTCCATCTATTAAATGCACACATGGTCTCTATCTAAACACTGCATATGTGTTCTCTATCTATAACACTGCATATGTGTTCTCCATCTATAACGCTGTAAATGTGTACTCATCTATAACGCTGTATATGTGGATTCAATCTAAACATGGCATATGTGTTCTCCATCTATACGCTACATTTGTGTTTCTATAACAATGCATTAGTGTTCTCCATCTATCAACGCGTATATGTGTACGCCATCTATAACGCTGTATATGTGTACTCCATCTATAACGCTGCATATGTGTTCTCATCTAAACGCTGTATAGTGTTCCCATCATGAACCATATGTATTCTCCATCTATAACACTGCATATGTGTTCCTCCTCTATAACACTGCATATGTTTTTCTCTATCTTAACACTGCTATGTGTTCTCCGTCTATAACTGTGTATGTGTTCTCCATCTATAACTCTGTACATGTGTTCTCCATCTATAAACGCGCATATGTGTTCTCCATCTATAACACTGCATATGTGTTTCCATATTAAAATTGCATAGTTTCCATCTATAACGTGATATTGTGTTCTCCATCTATAACACTGCATAGTGTTCTCCATCTATATCTCGTGTATGTGTTCTCCATTATAACGCTGCATATGTGTTCTCCATCTATAACGCGCATATGGTTCTCCATCTATAACACTGCATATGTGTTCTCATCTATACATTGCATATGTGTTTCATCTAAACGTGATTGTGTCTCCATCTATAAACACTGCATATGTGTTCTCCATCTATATCTCTGTGTATGTGTTCCCATCTATAACGCTGCATATGTGTTCTCCATCTATAACGCTGCCATATGTGTTCTCATCTAGTAATGCGCATATGTGTTCTCTATCTACAACGCTGCGTATGTGTTCTCTATTATAACGCTTATATTTGTTCTTATCTATTAAGCGCCGTATGTGTTCTCCATCTTAATGCTGCGTATGTGTTCTTTTTATCTCTATAATACTGCGTGTGTTCTCCAACATAAACTCTGCATACGGTTTTCCAACACTGCGTTGTTCTCCATCTATTCAATGTGTATATGTTCTCTATCTGTAACACGTGTATGTGTTCTCCATCTATCAGAATGCACACATGGTCTCCATATATAACACTGCATATGTTTTCTCCATCTATACACTGCAATATATGTTCTTCATCATATCACTGTGTATGGGTTCCACTATAACGCTGTATATGTTTCCCATCTATAACGCTGTATATGTGTACTCCATCTATAACGCTGCATATGCGTTCTCCATCTATAACACTGCATATGTTTTCTCCATCTATAACACTGCATATGTGTTCTCCATCTATATCACTGTGTGTGTTCTTCATCTATAACGCTGTATATGTGTACTCCATCTATAACGCTGCATATTGTTTTCCATCTTATACCGCTGCATGTTTTCTCCATCTATACACTGAATAGTGTTCTCATCTATATCACTGTGTATGTGTTCTCCATCTATAACTCTGTATATGTGTTCTCCATCTATAACACTGCATATGTGTACTCAATCTATAACATTCCATATGTGTTCTCCATCTATAACGCTGTATATGTGTTCTCCATCTATAACGCTGCATATGTGTTCTCCATCTATAGCACAGCGTTATGTGTACTCAATCTATAACACTGTGTATGTGTTCTCCATCTATAACCCAGCATATGTGTACTGCATATGTGTACTCAATCTATAACACTACATATGTGTTCTCCATCTGTAATGCTGCATATGTGTTCTCTATCTACAATGCTGCGTATGTGTTCTCCATCTATAACACTTCATATGTGTTCTCCATTTATATGGATATGTGTTCTGCATCTATAACGCTGCATATGTGTTCTCCATCTATAACACTGCGTATGTGTTCTCCATCTATAACACTGCGTATGTGTTCTCCATCTATAACACTGTATATGTGTACTCCATCTATAAAGCTGCATATGTGTTCTCCATCTATAACGTGTATATGTTTTCTCATCTTATAAACATGCTATGTGTTCTCTGTCTATATCACTGTGTAGTATTCCTCCATCTAACTGATATGTATACTCCATCTATAACGCTGCATATGTGGACTCAATCTATCACATTGCATATGTGTTCTCCATCTATAATGTTACTATGTGTTCTTCATCTATAACACTGCGTATGTGTTCTCCATCTATATCACTGCATATGCGTCTCCATCTATAACACTGCATATGCGTTCTCCATCTATATCATTGTGTATGTGTTCTCCATCTATAACTCTGTAAATGTGTTCTCCATCTATAACAATGCATATGTGTACTCAATATATAACATTGCATGTATATTCCCCATCTATAACGCTGTATATGTGTTCCCATCTATAACGCTGCGTATGTGTTCTCCATCTATATCACTGCATATGCGTTCTCCATCTATAACACTGCATATGTTTTCTCCATCTATAACGCTGCATATGTGTTCTCCATCTATATCACTGTGTATGTGTTCTCCATCTATAACGCTGCATATGTTTTCTCCATCTATAACGCTGCATATGTGTTCTCCATCAATATCACTGTGTATGTGTTCTCCATCTATAACTCTGTATATGTGTTCTCCATCTATAACGCTGCATTTGTGTTCTCCATCTATAACACTGTATGTGTTCTCCATCTATATCACTGAATATGCGTTCTCCATCTATAACACTGCATATGTTTTCTCCATCTATAACACTGCATATGTTTTCTCCATCTATAACACTGCATATGCGTCTCCATCTATATCATTGTATGTGTTCTCCATCTATAACTTGTATAGTGTTTCTCCATCTATAACACTGCATATGTGTACTCAATAATATAACATTGCTATATGTTCCCATCTATTAACGCTGTATATGTGTTCTCCATCTATAACCCTGCATTTGTGTTCTCCATCTATAACACTGCGTATGTGTTCTCCATCTATAACTCTGTATATGTGTTTCTCCATCTATAACACTGCATATGTGTACTCAATATATAACATTGCATATATGTTCCCCATCTATAAACGCTGTATATGTGTTCTCCATCTATAACCCTGCATATGTGTTCTCCATCTATATCACTGTGTATGTGTTCTCCATCTATAACACTGCATATGTGTTCTCCATCTATAACGCTGCATATGTGTTCTCCATCTATAACACTGCATATGTGTACTGCATATGTGTTCTCAATCTATAAAACTACATATGTGTTCTCCATCTATAATGCTGCATATGTGTTCTCTATCTACAATGCCGCGTATGTGTTCTCCATCCATAAAACTTCATAGGTGTTCTCCATCTATAACGCTGCATATGTGTTCTCCATCTATAACGCTGCATATGTGTTTTCCATCTATAACGCTGCGTATGTGTTCTCCATCTATAACGCTGTATATGTGTACTCCATCTATAACACTGCATATGTGTTCTCCATCTATATGTTTTCTCCATCTATAACGCTGCATATGTGTTCTCCGTCTATATACTGTGTATGTGTTCTCCATCTATAATCGGGCATATGTGTTCTCATCTATACAGCTGATATGTGTTCTCCATCTATAACGCTGATATGTTGACTCCATCTATATGCTGCATATGTGTTCTCCATCTATAAACACTGCATATGTGTTCTCCGTCTATATCACTAATGTAGTGTTCTCCATCTATAACTGTATATGTGTTCTCCATCTTTAACGCTGCATATGTGTCTCATCTATACGTGCATATGGTCTCCATCTAAACGTGCAATGTGTTCTCCATCTATAACATTTTTTTTATTTTCTACATCTATAACAACTGCATTGTGTTCTCCGTCATATCACTGTGGATGTGTTCTCCATCTATATCACTGTATATGTGTTCTCCATCTATTAACGTGCATATGTGTTTCCATCTATATCGCTGCATTGTGTTCTCATACACATGGTATGTGTTCTTTATCTAATACTGGTGTGTTCTCAACTATATAACACTGCGTATGTGTTCTCCAACAACTGCGTGTGTTCTCCATCTATATCAAGTGTATATGTTCTCTATCTGTAACACTGTGTATGTGTTCTCCATCTATAAGAATGCAACATGGTCTCCATCTATAACATGCATATGTGTTCTCCATCTATAACGCTGCATATGTGATACTATCTATAACGCTGCATAGTGTCTACATCTATAACGATGTATATGTGTTCTCCTCTATAACGCTGATATGTGTCTCCTCTATACGTGCATATGTGTCTCATCTAAACACTGCATATGTGTTCTCCATCTATCTGTTTTCTCCATCTATAACACTGCATATAGTGTTCTCCTCTATATCACTGTGTATGTTTCTCCATCTATAACACTGCATATGGTGTTCTCCATCTAAACGCTGCATATGTGTTCCCATCTATAACGCTGTATATGTGTATCCATCTCATAATGCTGCAATGTGTTCTTATAACACTGCATATGTGTTCTCGTCTATATCACTATGTATTGTTCTCCATCTATAACTGTATATGTGTTCTCCATCTTAACGCTGCAATAGTGTTCTCCATCTATAACGCTGCATATGTGTTTCCATCTAACACTTTTTTTATTTTATAAATCATAACACTGCATATGTGTTCTCGTCTATATCGCTGCATTGTGTTCTCCATCCTACACTGCGTATGTGTTCTCCATCTATAACACTTTTTTTTTTTCTACATCTATATCGCTGCATTTTGTGTCTCCATCCATGCGTATGTGTTCTTTATCTATAATACTGCGTGTGTTCTCCACAACTATAACACTGCGTATGTGTTCTCCAACACGCGTGTGTTCTCCATCTATATCAATGTGTATAGTTCTCATCTGTAACACTGGTATGTGTTCTCCATCTAAGAATGACAACAGTCTCCATCTATAACACTGCATATGGTTCTCCATCTATAACGCGCATATGTGTCTCATCTATAACGCTGATATGTGTACTCCATCTATAACACTGCATATGTGTACTCATCTAAACGCTGGATATGTGTTCTCATCTATAACGATGCATATGTGTTTCCATCTATATACACGGAATGTGTTCTCCACTATATGTTTCTCCCCATCTATAACACTGATATGTGTTCTCCGTCATATCACGTGTATGTGTTCTCCATCATAACACTGCATATGTGTTATCCAATATAATGCATATGTGTTCTCCATCTATAACGCTGTTATGTGTACTCCATCTATAATGACTGCATATGTTTTCTCCATTATAACACTGCATATGTGTTCTCGTCTATATCACTTGTATGTGTTCTCATCTCATAACTGTATATGTGTTCTCCATTTCTTTAACGCTGCAATGTGTTCTCCATCTTATAACGCTGCATATGTGTTCTCCATCTATACCCTTTTTTTATTTGTCAACATTATAACACTGCAATGTGTTCTCCGTCTACTATTACTGTGTATGTGTTCTCCATCTAAACGCTGATATGTGTTCTCCATCTATAAACCTTTTTTATTTTCTACATCTATAACATCATATGTTTCCGCTATGAACATGGGAGTGTGGTCTCCATCTATAACGTTGCATATGTGTGCTCCATCTATAACCCTTTTTTTTATGTTTTCGAGTCTATAACCCGGCATGTGTGGATGGAGAACACAAATGCAGCGATATAGATGGAGAACACATACACAGTGATATAGACGGAGAACACATATGCAGTGTTATAGATGTAGAAAATAAAAAAAAGGGTTATAGATGGAGAACACATATGCAGCGTTATAGATGGAGAACACATACACAGTGATATAGACGGAGAACACATATGCAGTGTTATAGATGTAGAAAATAAAAAAAAGGGTTATAGATGGAGAACACATATGCAGCGTTATAGATGGAGAACACATATGCAGCGTTAAAGATGGAGAACACATATACAGTTATAGATGGAGAACACATACATAGTGATATAGACGGAGAACACATATGCAGCGTTATAGATGGAGTGGTTTGCAATGCAAACAGCTCCAGTCCACCTAATGTGGCCATCCATATTGTGGTTTGATGGTCGTTTGGTGAACAATAATGTGTGTAATCAAGATATAGTCAGGAATCCAGACAGCAGTCTCACTAAAACATACTAATACTGTTCAATGAGATTGCTGTTGGTTTCAGTGTTTTGATTAAGGATTGTGTTAGAATCTTCCTGTGTTTGTGTTATAATAGTCTGGGCTGAATGAAAATGACAGACTTGGTAGGGCTGAGAAATAAGGTAAAAAAAAAAATCAACTGCAGTTATTGCGAATTTGGCCCAACCAACTGAAATATTGCAGCAGGTGAGCGGCAATATAAAATATCATTTTAGCCTTAGCCTAGTATACAGCCACAAGTGTCATTCAATGCAGGGATTTGGCAACTACCAGGGCATGTCAGATGACCAAATGACAGAACGTCTGATAGCAATTAGTCATTTAGCTAATACCTTGTTCTAATTAGGCGCAGAATCTTTTTTAAAATGCAAATGATCTCCATTGGGAATTATATGTATCTTTCCAACAGAATCAGTGCTTAATGTCTCTAGTTTGTGATGAATTGTGTGTTTCAGGGAACTACAAGGACTAACCATTTTCCCTTATACAGATGGACTGAGCGCATATTTAATATCAGAACACAATAAACACCCTATCTATATGCTTATAAAGGGGCTCCCACTTATAGAATTGTGACTATTACTCATAGCTCAAATAAGATATGGGCCAAGATGAAATTAATAATTTAGTGGTGAGCACGTTTGCTTGCTGGTCTTTGCAAATCTATAATGCATGTCATCTGATTAAAAAAAAAACAAACATTAAATGTTAATGTTGTACTTATTAAGTTGCTGTCTATGTCTAATAAATATTCCATTTTGTAGTAGTCGTTTTTCATGTTCAGATCTACATGTATTTGCTTACGTTTTAAAAGGAAAATTAATACTTTGCAGGGGGGAATAGAAATCTCTTCGGTGCAACTATAACTGTTGCCATTTAAAGGAGAACAATCCCCCCTAAAATAACGATTTTACATTAAAATTAAGCAGCAATACACCTTATGGACTCATCGTGCAGTAAAGTGATGTCAGCAGGTCACATGGGTCTCCAGCCAGGGGACAATCCATGGTGCGCATTCTACTTTTTCTGCTGTTCTGTGCCCAATGCCAGAGGAGACAGGAGAGGAGGGTGTCCTCCGTTGACATTATGTCTGTCCCTTTGAAGCACAATAAAACCAGTAAACAGAGGTTATTAAATGAAGCAATTTAATTTTTTAAAGACATTTAAAGCAGTGGATGCTACATTGCCATCTAAAGTTAATAGTTTTATTTAGTTTTCCTTATAGTTACAGTAGGTTAAACTAAGACCAAGAGCTTACTATAGGAGAAGAGTTAATGATTATTCCCATTGACACTAGCCCATTGACTGTCTCAGCATTATCTGATTGACAGATATTGAAAATCCAAGTGCCGTAATCAGTGTGATAATTTCTCATTCCCTAGACATTGGTCACAATGACTTGACTAGACGGAAATTAAGCTATTGTGGAAGATGATCATTTCACCTTCCCATCTGCAAGCAATCTGTGGGATTTTCCTATTTAAGTCACCATTATAGGGGTGTCACTTAAAGAGCATATCCACCCTTAAAACAAAAAAATGGTGACTTGTCAGTTATTGCCTGCAACCTGTTATTTTTACCAGTTTATGTTTGCATTTGTAACCACGTATTTAATGATTAATTCGTGTCGGACCTGGATCCCATCTCTGGAGGGAGTCTGCTTTCTCTGCCAGAATGTATTTAATAATTATACTAAATATCTGGTAATAATACATCAAATTATGTGCTAAATATATCAGTTGGGGGCAGGTGACAGACATGTGAAGAGTTTTTTGTTTTAGATGGACAAGGATTTTAAAGGCAGAACTTATTCAGAGGAACACATTGCCCCCATTATGGGCTGATTAGTAGCACCTACATACTTTGCTGTAGGATTGGTAGGCAAAGGGTTAAACTAGAGACATCTGTCTTAGACTTTACTAGAGACTGACAACTATTGCTGTGTATACCAGGCATTTGTGTGCCATGTAAAAGGTTATGTGTAAAGTCAAGGTTACCAGAATATCCTGCATTCATTAGCCTGAAATAAAAGCTTCTTTATCCTGACACTTTATTGAAATGGGATTTTGTTTCTTACTTTATGTTATTTTTAGACTAGTTTTTCCTTTCCTCGCAGAAGGAGGTTGCATTAGCTGCTGTATCTTATATACATTATCTTTAACCAATTCCAGAACTGCATTATGGTAACGGACAGATACGTTCACAAGACTTCCTCACAACTGTGGAGCTAATTATCTTTTCTATTCATTTAACATATGGGGGTTCTGTAGACCAATTAGACTGTAAGGATACACAAAAAGTAGCAGACATTTATTTGAAGGAGAAACTAAAGCATAAAATGAAAACAAAACCCTAAATGTATTCCCTTATTTCCCTTTTTACCCCTATTTACCAAATGAACTTTGTGAAATTCTTTAGGTTTTTGCTAATTCCTGTTTTTTGGTGTAGCTATTCTGGGAGGAGGCTATATCTGTCATAGAAAATTAAAAAGATCCTGGGACCCCTGCGGATTCCCCCCTGCTCCCCTGGTAGTAAATAACAATTGGTTTTCTGACTCTTTATAGACTTTTTGCTGAAGGTCAACCAGTGGTTACTGTACAGCTATGGTGTGAGTTGTGGGGAGGGGAAAAGAGAATTTAATGAGCATGTGCCACTATCGTCTGTGGTCTGTGATCCACTCTGAAGAATCTAGATAGCAAGATGTCTATTAGCAATTAGAGATTTCATACAGGATCTGAGTCTATTTTATCTTTATTTCCTTTACAGATATGGTTTTACTGTTAAAACAAGGACCTCTCTTCATGGCTTTAGTTATTACATAAGATCTAGATTAACATAGAAACAAAGCACTTTGTGTGAAATATTTGATTTGGCTTAGGACAACCTCCTGCCACTATTAAATGAAATCTTGGTTTTAATTATGTGTCTCCTGGGAAGTGGATCTTTTACTTGTGTTCCTGAGAATGGATCATTTCTGGAGAATGGATATTTTTTACAAGTATAGTAAATGAGGCAAGCACGATCTTCCTCTTCCCACCCTAGTTTATAATCACGGCTGTCACACTGATATACTGCAGGCAGCACTTAGGCATAGAAAGTAAGTTAGTGTGAAATGTATGGAACCTTCAATTAAATAAATAAAAACAAATGCAATTATTTGAATAGAAGCTACAGGCATTACCAGAGTTCCATTTAGAATGCTTGTATGACAGTACATAAATGTTATATCTTAATCACACAAACGTCTAGTACCATGAAAAAGTGCGTCCCCCACTCACAAGCTCCCCAATCGAGACATTATTCATTAGAAAAAAAACTGTCACTAGCTTTTAACCTAATATCCAGCTAATTAGGTATTTTTTTTTCCCCTGATCACAATTTGGTGTGATGCCTCCAGCACTGGCGTTTATTGAGAGCAAAAGTACTTATTTATGTCTCTACAATCAAAGAAAATCTCATTATGCAGCGAATAGTGATACAGAACAAATAGATCAGCCAAAACAACCCATAGATTACAGGGAAGGTTCATTTATTTAGTTTTCTTTTTTGAGTAGTTTACCCGTTCTAGTGACATTTTGACTTTCTATATTAATTTCCTTCTTGTCTTTTCATTGACTAAAAGCTAGTGTACAAAATTGATCTGGCATTTCTGTTGAGTTTCTTGTCATATCAATTAACACGATGCAGTTGTTTTAATTGATGAGCTTTAGAGAGAGAGCTTTAGTGGGGAAAGCTTTAGAAAGAGAGCTTTAGAGTAGAGAGAGAGAGCTTTAGAGAGAAAGCTTTAGAGAGCGAGAGCTTTAGAAGAGAGAGAGAGCTTTAGAGAGAGAGAGAGCTTTAGATAGAGAGAGCTTTAGAGAGAGAGGGCTATAGAGAGAGCGCTTTAGAGAGAGAGAGAGAGCGCTTTAGAGAGAGAACTTTAGAGAGAGAGAGCTTAGAGAGAGAGCTTTAGAGAGAGAGCTTTAGAGAGAGAGCTTTAGAGAGAGAGCTTTAAAGAGCGAGAGAGAGCTTTAGAGAGAGAGCTTAGCGAGAGAGAGCTTTAGAGAAGAGAGCTTTTGAGGGAAAGAGCTTTAGAGAGAGAGAGTTTAGAGAGAGAGAGAGCTTTAGAGAGAGTGTAAAGAGGAGAAAGAGCATTAGAGATAGAGCTTTAGGAGAGAGAGGAAAAGAAAGAGAGAAAATGAGAGAGAGAGAAACGTAAACCTAAGAATCTTAAATTTATAGTTTTAAAAAGTCTCACAGGCTTATTTAATGGACGTGCAAAATTTTGCCTGTGCTTTAAATTTAAAGCTACAACTATAAGATGTTTTAGCAGTAGACCAGTAAAAGAGTTAAATCTGTTTGGTTGCTGCAGATTAGTGCATAGAAAAAATTTAAATTCATGGTACAGGAAGGTTGATTGGCAATATTATTGTTTCTGTGAGGGCACCAAAACAATGCTTCTGCAAGTCTTCCTTGGTGCTTCTTAAATATATAAAAGGGTTGATGGTGAGATTCTTGGTGCTGGGTGCTATTAGCTAATGTTGGTGCCCACATAGTGTTAAATATAAAGAGGGTTGATGGTGATGATTCTTGGTGCTGGTGCTGGGTGCTATTACCTAATGTTGGTGCCCATAGTGTTAAATATAAAGAGGGTTGATGTGATGATTTCTGGTGCTGGGTGCTATTAGCTAATGTTGGTGCCCATAATGAGGGTTGTGGAGATGATTATTGGTGCTGGGGCTTTAGATAATGTGGTGCCCATAGTGTTAAATATAAAGAGGGTTGATGTGTGATGATTCTTGGTGCTGGGTGCTTATAGGTAATGTTGGTGCCCATAGTGTTAAATATAAAGAGGGTTGATGGTGATGATTCTTGGTGCTGGGTACTATTAGCTAATGTGGTGCCATAATGAGGGTTGATGGAGATGATATTGGTGCTGGGTGCTATTAAGCTAATGTTGGTGCCCATAGGGTTTAAATATAAAGAGGTTGTTGAATGGTATGGGCACCAACATTAGCTAATAGCACCCAGACCAATATCATCTCCAACCAAACCTCATTATGGCACCAAATAGCTAATATGTACCCAAAGCACCAAGAATCAATCACCATCAACCCTCTTTATATTTAACACTATGGGCACCAACATTAGCTAATAGTACTCAGCACCAAGAATCATCACCATCAACCCTCTTTATATTTAACACTATGGGCACCAACATTAGCTAATAGCACCCAGCACCAAGAATCATCAAGAGAGAGAGGAGGAGAGAGGAGAGAGAGAAGAGAGAAGAGAGGCGGTTGGAGTTGGTTGTATTTGTCGTGAGGAGAAGGAGGGAGAGAGAGAGGGAGGGCGGAGGAGAGAGTAGAGAAGGAAGGAGAGGGAGAGAGAGAGAGAAGGAGAGAGATGAGAGGAGAGAAAGGAAGGAGAGAAAGGAGAGAGAAAGGAGAGAGAGAGAGAGAGAGAGAGGAAGGAGAGAGGAGGGAGAGAAAGGAGAGAGAGGGAGGGAGAGGAGGAGGAGAGGACAGGAGGGAGAGAGGGGGGGAGGAGAGGGAGAGAGGGAGTGAGAGAGAGGAATTAGGGAGGAAAAGAGGGGGAGAGAAGAGAAAGAGGGGGAGGAGAGAGGAGAGGTAGAGGATGGAGGAGAGGGTGAGGAAAGGAAAGAAAAAAGAGAGGGGACGAGAGAGAGAAGGAAAAGAGAGAGAGAAAGGGGGAGAGAGGGGAAGTTCTTAAATGAAAGGGAATCGGATGTTTTGATATTTGAAGAATCAGATGGTACTAGTATTATACAAAGTGGTGCCTCATCCTTTATGTATTAATTGTTTTTTAAGAATGCTGGGTAGATCCTGGGAATGACGTTGAAGTTGGGGTTGAAGTTGCATGATTTAAATTGAGATGGTGAAGTGGAGATTTCTCTACACACGCCGTGGTGTTTTTCTCTTTTAAGTGCAAATCACCCCAATCAAACACCCTCATAGCATTTATGATTCTGATAAATAAACAAAGTCCTACTGGATCGTCTCATTGGAAAGCTGCCTATGTTACAGTAAATAGGCCCATCCACAAGCAACAGCCATTGGACCATCAAACAATCATTTTGATTTGCCAGTATCTCCAATAACTAAAAATGGAACAAATTTCTCAATACTATATTTTGTCATCAAACCCACACACACTACAATTATCAAACCATTGATTGTGTTGTACCATTCCATGGATGGGCCCCATAAATATGCGCCATTACAACAGGGGCACTCTAGGGTTTTTGTGCCTGAGCCCACTTTTGAATGGCACCCTTGATTATTTTCAGGGCGTGGTGTGAAGCATGCCACTGCCAGTTGGAGTGGGTGTGGCTTTAGGATGGTCGATGGGGCATTGCTTAAATATATATTTAAAAACAGTTCCTCAGACTGTTAATTACCAATAATATAAATTATAGAAGCAGATATTACATTCCTTCCTAACACTGTAGATAATTCCAAACGCACACTAGACCTGGATGGGTGCTGATCCTTCAGAGTCCCCCACCATCAAGGGTTAAGCGATATAGCAATTACAGGAATAACGAGGGTCGGAGTCCAAGCAAATAGTTTAATAGTGAATAGTGAGGAAAGGGCAAGGTCCCCAAAACGTGTGGATAATTTTATGTGTGTGGTTCTATTAAACTATTGTTGGAGTGTGTAAACCAAATGGCCGGACGGCCGGGGGGGTACGTACAGTACGCTTAGGAGGAGGATGATAGTCCGGAATGTGCGGGAAGAGGCTTGGGAACTGTAGACTGGAACAGGAACAAGGTGCTGCTGGGAACTGTAGGGCGGGAACAGGAACAAGTGCTGCTGGGAACTGTAGGCTGAATGCGTGGAACAAGGTGCTGCTGGGAACTGTAGGCTGGAACCAGGAACAAGGTGCTGCTGGGAACTGTAGGCTGGGAACAGGAACAAGGGTGCTGCTGGGAACTGTAGGCTGGAAACAGGAGCGAGGTGCTGCTGGGGAACTGGAGGCTGAATGCGGAACTAGGTGCTGCTGGGAATGAAGCTGGATACTGGATACAGGTAAGGAGTCACTGGAGATTGGCAAGGAAGTACTGAATGCTGGATACAGGAAGGTAGTACCTACCTTGCAGCATCAGTACTTACCTTGCCTGTCTCCAGTAACTGGAGAGGCAAGGTAAGTACTAAATGCTGGATACAGGCAAGGTAGGTACTGTTGACAGGCAAGGTAAGTACAAAGGAGCAGGAGCGGAGCCGGATGCCAAGGCAGGTGAGTAAGGAGCCAGGGTAGCTAACGCTACTATCCCGGCGCCGGTTAAAATCTCGCGCCGCCCAGGGGTCGGCGTCGTGACGTCATGACGTCCGCGACACCGCCCACCCGGAAGTGGCCGACGGCGCGCGGGACCGGAGCGGCAGGTAAGTTCGTGAACAGGATGCGACCCTTGTATTCATGTGATTGCTACATCCCTTTCTCAAACACCTGTGTTGCGCACAACCATATTGCTCCTTTCGGTTTCGGTGCTTAAACAAAAAAAACTTATTTTGAACCAACCTATGTTGGTTTTCAACTGTTACAATACATTAGAATTGCCATTACTTTCTGCATTGTAAAAGATTTAGCCAAAAGGTTTGTAGCCTGCCACCATGTCAAGGTAGACTCATTCAGCAGAGCCCTAACTAGCATAACAAGTTAAAATACCATGAAAAAACAGAGGACACAGAAAACTCCTCTATAGAAAAAAGACCCTATAATAAAGGCATGAGAGCATAGAGGTCCAAAAATACCACTCTGTTTATTGACATCCAAATAATAAATATATTGCACATAAACCTTTACCCATATCCCCTCATGTGAGATATTCTAACAACCTTAAAACCCACACATATATATGCTAACATGAGTATTAAAAATCCATATACGGCAATGGGCGTCCCCAATTACCATGGTAAGTATAGCAGCAGTCTTAACGCAAGTTATCATGGAATCTCTAAGAAAACATATATCACAGACACTGGACAGTCTCGCCTCCTCCAAACAACCAACGCGGTTTCAACTTCGGTACCTTCGCGCAAAGGCACTCAGGGTGTGAGAGTGTGGTCCGTCCCGGTCAGCGGGTCTGGCTTCTCACGGAAGTCCGTACTATTGTTTTCATCAGGTGGCCGGCTTAGTTATGATAGGTCTCTATTCACAAATGGAAGGAATCTTGAACACGAATGATCCATATAGGATAATCGCATGGACACTGGACCATTTGGTATAGGTTAATTGGGGACGCCATCGCCGATATATTATGTTTTTAATACGTCATGTTAGCATATTATGTGTGGGTTTTAAGGTTGTTAGAAAATACATCAATGAGGGGATATGGGTAAAGGTTTATGGTGCAATATATATTATTTGGAGTCAAAAAAATTTTAATATTTTGGACCTCTATGCGCTCGTGCCTTTATTATAGGTCTTTTTTTATAAGAGGAGTTTCTGTGTCCTCTGTTGTTTCATGGTATTTTATATGTTCACCCTGTAAGGCACCGCTGTATTGGAGTGTGTTGCGATGGTCCTATTATATATAAGGAACTGTCCACATCAGACCAAATGTAGCATAACAAGTCTAACCTAGCCTAAGAAACTAACTAAAGCTAACCTAACATATAAAATGATTTTAACAACATCATATCTGTTACTAGGAAAATTCTTTTTTCTCTTGACCGGTCAAGGAAAAAACATTTTTCCCACCACTGCCTGTCTGTCGCCTTTCTTCTTCAGTGCAGGGGTGCTGCCTGAGACAATGCCTCACGCCTCATGGTAGAAGTGGCGCCGGTTACTAATCCATATACAAGGTATATGTTGTTTAAACTCAAATTTTTACAATCACTATAACCCCTCCCCTACTTCCATAACAGGCAGAAGGTCAACCTGGCCTCTGTATGATTACTGTCTATGTTGTGATCAATACTACCTCCTCTCCCCCTGAGAGCAATAAACACTATATACTGTATGCAGTGCCACTAATCCATTTTTAAGAGAATACACGCCATTCCGAGAGGTTTTAATGCTCTGACATGCTGAGATTTAATCACAAAGCTTTCATATGTAGCAAAAGAATCTTTCTTGGAGATTTTGTTATATCTATTCAGGGACTAATTAGCTTAATGAGCAGACACAATGCACGGATGTTAGCTCTATTGTTTTAGTAATATCATTTAAAGCAGTGTTTTATTTCTGAGATGATCTTTTGGAAGAATCCACAGCTAAACAACTAATTTTTTACACTTTCCCTTTTAATATTCTTCATCTGATGAATTTGTTAATGGGTAAAGCAATATAAATAAGGCCAATCATCCTTGATTCCCATGGCCTTGCAGCTACTAATGTCATCATTTAAGTTCATGAAGTCCACACCCAAAAAGAATGTGGTTAAAGAGCAACTATACTGAAAAAATGTATTTGCCTCATTTTAATCTATTAATAAAATAATATAGGTAGCCCTTAGTCTGAGGTGTGTGTTGCTTTATGCTTGCAATCCAGTACTTTTTGCTCAAGCCCTCTTCCACTTTTAACTGACTCCTCCATCCATCTGACATGACTTTTTGTGAAGTCAAGCATGCTCAGTAATCCTATGAGGCCAGATTGGGAGAGCAAATCACATGCTAACTGTCATTCCAGTTACAGCAAAACTGCAACATAACAGAAGATGCTATAGGTTAGATATCTAAAGAAATAGGTATTTCTACATATGTTAAAATGGTGGTGGCAGTGGATCAGTGAGTGAATGAGGTTATTGGACAGTGTTTTATATACAGTAAAATAACCCCCATTGAAACATTACCACACCCTTCTCTTTAAACATGTGAAAAATGATGGTAGAGAAAGAGGGTACAATAACATCCTGTGTATATGCATCTGCTTCAATGTTTAATGGAAGTCTTTGAGCTGACCTTACTTAAGAGTATGTCAGTATCTACAAATATAATAGAATTCTCCTAGTCCCTAGTTCCCCCTATTTACCACAGGATTCCTAATGTTTTATAATGAAAGCCAAGAGATATTAAAATATTACTGCTTTCTCTTGTGTCAGGGTTAGCTGAAATACTGTAGCAGGGATCGGATATAATCTATTTTTATTAAAGCTTTTTTTTTTTGATGTTTGGCTTTGTTTTGATTAATTTATTATGGTCACAGTGTTCACGTATTCAAATAAGTCTTCAAATGTTAAATAAATTGAACTCTAATAGGATCACACACCACACTTGCATCTTAATCTCGTGTGTTGGAAGAGGCCATAACTCTTGTTGAGGTGTCCTGTGTACCCAATGTTCCATGTCCCTTTCAAAAAATCTATTTTTTACCATTTAGAAAAAGCACCAGTTTACATATCCCATTAGTGTTAAAAAAAACACTATAAAACACTAATAAACACCAAATAATATTTTTCAGTTCTGGTACTAACCCTTGTGCCAAGTGGTGTCGTAAATGTGAAAGGAACGGTCCTCACATTAGGTTAATTGTACAAGTCTCCAAAATTTACTATGTTCAGAATGTTGATGAATCATGGAATGAAAAGAAAATATAATAATTATCCAGAGATATTTAGCATAATCTACAATGGGAAATAATGAAAATTGATTTATCGTCAGCCAAAGAAATCACAAGATATACGGGTTATACAAAAACATTTCTTTCCTAGGTCATTAAACATGGTGATTTACATACATATGGGTAGACAATTTTTCTGCTTAAAGGACAACAATACTGTTAAAATGTACTTTTGAGAAATGAAAAGTACCTGGGGCAGAAATAGGATGGATGATTATTCCCATCCCAATATTGTTTGCTTGAGGAGCAACAGCAGATACAAGTTTTCTGCCAGGTTAGTGCCTGGGCCTCCCTATATTGAAGATAGTGCTGAAGCAATCAGGAGGCCTGGCAGAAGTTTTTTTCTTTTGCAGCTCGTCATAGAAATTATGTTAGGGTTAGAATTTACCAATCCTACTACTCTGCCCCAGGGCACTTTTCATTTTAACTGTTTTTTTTGTCGTTATACGCACTATAGTTCTCCTTTAACATGAATATTATCAATGAGGCAAATGCACAAATACACAAAATTACCATTGCATGACGATAAGTACTGTAAGCTCTGGTACGTCTCTATTACATATTGCGCAATGTGCATCTCTTAATGAGCCATAACTTGCACCTCTAGCGATCTGTTATTTATTTGCTAGACGATTAAAAAAATTTTTTGGCTGCAATGGAAGCAACTGGCAACAGCAAAGGATGAACCATCAGTATTGAATAGGGGAGATATAATATAGACATTATCCCCTCTATTGAAAAGTCTTCTTTTTTTATTTATTTAGAGGATATGCACTAAGCTCTGATCATTTGTTGTGATTAATGACAGTCTATACTTTCATTATGGTTGGAAACAGTGCTGGGTTAATGTAGCACTCTACATATACAGGTTGTGAATATATAACCTCCTCGGTCCGCTATGATAACAGCTACAAAATGGCTCAGGTTAGTTATCACTTAGGCTGGAATTATCATCTACTTGAAGGTGGCAATAATACATTTATTTCTTGCAGGAAGAAAAAGAAAAACAACCTATTTACTTACATAGAACATTTATTGATCAGTCCATGCTCAGACTTGCCTATTTTCTCATTTACATTGTGTTTGACCAATCTGTTAGAAATGCATGACAAAGTAATATGTTCACAGCTTTGTATACTTTGTGAAATTTCTGCCCGAACGCACATCTTTTCCGTGATGAATCTGAAACGGCGGTCTTTAGAATAGCTATAAACTGCCCTTATTTAAACACAGAGATCAGAATTATTTTTTCTCTTCTGTACCGTTTTGTTGATAGTAAAATGGAGGTACAAAATTTGCTCCAGAGACTATCAGTCTCATCCAAATTCTATGCACAGATTATTTATCAGGAGTGGGCCCTCGCATATGTTGAGGTAGGTTGTTGCTGAACTACCACTCTAGGTAGAATGCAATAAATGGGCGCCAGAGGGCATTGAACTTAAACAGTATCTTATTATTAAACAGAACAATAATAATTGCAATTGCAATTAGCATAATAGAGGTGGCATAGCATGGCAATATATCATAAATACTCACAAACCAGAGGATTCAGAAAGAGCATATAAATACAGTCAGCTTGTAAAGGCCACCCCAGCTCACATTAACTGGCCCACCTGTTATTTAGATCCCCTGGGCTCCTCCCCTACCTCTGGGGAAACTACAGGAAGTAGAAAAGACGGAGCACTGGTTATTCTCCCTTTAACTTTACACAGCAGCCCTATTGGCCAATCCTGCCAGAACAAGCAGACTAAAGGGTAACTAGTTTACAGTTCCCTACATTGGCATTAATATAAAGGGAAATAACATGGCGGATAGACAGACACACTGGTAAAGGGAAATATTCCTGGTTTATGAAAAGTTGCATTTACGTTTGCAAAATAATGATACTGTGCCTTATTGAGAATGGTACTAAAGGGAGATTCAATAAGAGTTCTTATCTTTAAAAATGGTGCTAATTTTGCCCAAACCAATCAGATGTTAACATTTGAAAGCTAACATCTGATTGGTTGGCACAAAATTAGCACCATTTTAACGATAAAATCTTATTACATCTCCCTGTTAGCATTTTGAGTGGATTGCAATAGAACATTAGCCCTGCTGGTGAAAAGGGTAGATTGTTGTTATATGAACTTATAAAGAGCCCTACCAGGGCAAGCAGTAAGACAGCTCATTTCATATCATTTCATTATCATTAAGAAAATGTAGATAAAGGCAAGTAGCATGCCATCTTCCACCTTCCAAACCAGTGAAATACCCAGTAAGGTGGAAAACTAGAATCTGTTATATGTTCAATTGAAAGCATTTGCTAATCCCTACAAACATAGGACATGATCACTGTGACTAGCCCTTTAAGTCTCATAACAAATCTCTGCTTTTTCCTGACCTCCTTGTAAGGATTTTATTTTGAATTCTAGAGGAATTATTTAAAATAAAGGTCAATCCAGTGAATTAATGCAACGCTCCCCTCCTTGCATATTCCGTAATCCAGGATATACTCAATATTGCACATGTGGCTTGGTTTTACATTTGCTGCTTAGATGAAGCATTAAAAGGCAAAATCATATATTGAAAATCCGGAACGTTACATAAGTGACTGCGTTCTAAGACTGTGTCATTGACAGTAGTCAAATTATAGTCATCACACAGACAAGGGTGGAATATACACAAGAAATACTGTACATCTTCTGTATTTTAAGGGTGGTGACTATTCTACCTTTCCCCTAATGTTCTCCATGCTGGATGTATGTGAAGAAAATGTTCAACTGTATCCAGACATTTATTGTATACAGATAAACTACAGGACCTCAGTGGACATGTTGGTGTATATACTAAAACATTATTTTGTGGCATGCACAATCCCGCACAGCTAATAGATAAAGAACAGGACATCATTAACTTCATGCATCTGTACAATTATAAAAGATTATTATCAATAGTAGTATATTACTTCCTTTATAAGTAGCAGTATATATTCCTGGATCTGACTTTGAAATCCAGGCGCAGACAAATACACCATACAATAAATGTCATAGATGACAATGTGAATTTTGTTATTGATCAGATAACTTGACCTAGACAATAGATGATTTGTGTTGCCCTACAGAGTTCGTTCACCTTTACTAAGCCGGTGATCAGAAAGCTTCTGCTCTTCTTAAATGATTTGACCCCAGACAGATAAGTGGCAACTTTAGATCACTATCACTGAGTCTTAATTTGCTTATTATTGGACAGTGCTGCTGTGCTCATTACAGGACCTGGAGTCCATCCATCCATCACTGAAACTGCAGAGGGCAGTATGTTACAGAGCACCAGAAGTAGTTAAGGTAAAGCAGTCTAGAGCTGATGTTATTTTAATATCGCTGTGCACATGTGGTATTTTACTAGAATTATATTGGAAAGTAAAACTTGCTTTCAAAATGTATTAAGCATGTAAAGAAAACAATTCAATAAGATGTGCCCGTGTTTTAATCTGCAGGCACATCAGATTTTAATATTAACAGAGCTGTAAAAAGGTATCATCTGATTGGTCACTGCAAATTACCGGTACAGGCAAGTTTCTGTATCTTGTTAAATACGGTAAGCCTGCTTGTATCATTACCCATAAAGGGGTAAGTTAAAAGGAAAGTTTTCACATAAAATGTAATTTCATTTTGACAGGAAAATAGGAGGATAGGGGCAGAATACAACGTTCTTAAATAAACAGGAATCAAACATTCCATGCATAGAAGTCACGCCAATCTACCGGTCGTTGTCTTTTGGTCTTTCAGCTTTCTGTCACACAGATTGCAGCCATACATCACGCAAAATATTAAATTGTTTTCTGTTCTGATAAATGTATCGCTGCTCTAATTTGTTTCTGTCATGTGTTTTGTTCAGACAAGACATTTGATAAATGACCTCCCACATTACGATGCAGTGGGGGAGCGCCTGACTAAAAAGCGATTTAATAATGCCACAGTTGCAAAGTTCGCCTATTGCTTTTTCTTTTTAATTGTTTTTTAGTTTGGTCCAGAGATTGAGAAAGCTTGATTTACCATTGTAAAGAGTGGAGCCAACAGTAGACGTCTATAAATATAACAGCACTGGTCATACATAAAACACAGCATTAAAACATTAAAGAGCTCTATACTCTTATCCATAGGCTTTTATCACACATAGCTAGCATTCTATCAGCAACCTACATTAAATATTCCCTACATAATACAGAAATGAGCTACCACATAATTAACAGTGTCGGCAACATCAATGTGTCTTGGTGCAAATAATTTTACATACACATAAATCATGTAATAATCTGAACTTTAACCATCAAATGGCTGCTGCAGACTGGTGGTTCCATGGTAACAGCACTGGCACATTTTGCACCTCTTATTAAGGCTACTTTCACATGAATGGTATTGCAGTGTTTTCTGAGTGGATATGGGTACTTAGCGGCAAATACTGTAGCATTTTGTCAATGGTGGCCGATAAAAAAACGCCAGAAAACGCTATCTAAGCGAAAGCTTGCCGCTCGTGTGAAACTAGCCTAAATAAGCCTGAGTGCTTTAAGGATAGATAATATTATCACCCCCTGTTACATGTCATCAAGTGAGGAAACTTTGTATGAAAGTTTTTTGTTATTGCCTTGATTCCACACAGGGGTGTGAATATGAGTTATACTATCCATCCTTCTGATTCACACAAAATGCTGCAGGTTTCGGGGAGAATCTAGTGTGGACAGCCACATAAACCTTAATACATTTCTGTCTACAGAGTCACTGATCTCAGCATCTTTGTAGTGATAATAATATAAGAGTAGAGGATCTGCACCACATTTAAACAAGTGACAGCCCAAAGCATTCAATGCACCCAAAAACATTATTTACATGTTTTAACTATACATCAGGTGAAAAGATTTCAATACCTTGTTGTGTTAAGGTGGACAAAGTGTGCAAAGCAACAACTGTGACAGCCTTACTCCTAGACCTGCAGAAGAAATTATATCAATGTCCATTACAAGCCAACATGTTATGTTTTTAGTTCAGTGCATCACTTAATTCAAGACTGCCACGGTATTACTTGTTCTATCATATTAGCTGCTTGTACATACCCATAATCACCGTCTATAGACTTCTAATGTATCTGTCTCTTGACAACCAGTATATTGAGTTCTAATGTCCTGTATATTGAGTATGTTGTTTGCACTTCCAAACTGAAAATGTTTCTGTTGCTTATAGACTTTACGTTAGGCCAACTTCATATTTATACCTCTGTATTACATATATACACACTAGAGGAATATCAATTGCCTGCATGCTGATAAATGACATCCACATATTTATATATAGATATACTAGTGAAATTGAGCAATTTATGGCAGGTGTGCTAACATAAGTCTCACCTTAGTCTACAAGTTGCGTGAATCTAGACTACAAGCAAATCAATACAACCAATGTATAACTTGCCTCTAGAAAATAAGTGATTTACCTGCATCTCGGTGGAAGCTTTTCATTGCTCCCTGATGTACCTGTGTAAAACCAACATAGATTGTAATCTCAGCACTTCCTACATGTCTCTAGATCAAAATGTATTGTTTTGTCTTCATTACCAGTTTACTTCTTGCATATAAAATTTTGGAAATAATAAGATTTGGTTTTATCTCTTCATAAAGATTCCTAAATGTTGTTTATATCAATATATTAAAAAATCCTTTAGAGTTTGTTACTTCTCAGCTGACAAAACAGTTAGCGGCTTCCCTAAAAGATTCTGTATTACAATTAATCGTCCAGCAACTTACAGTTTTATTAAAGTGTCTAATAATAAGTGCACACGTCTGTAATTCAAACAATATGACCAATTATACTACCACAACTGTACACTATACCGAGTACATGTAAAACATAAAATAAAAAAAATTAACAACAGCAGTGTATGTATTGTAAACACCACTGCTTTCTGTAGTGTACAAGTCTGTAGGTATTAGTTATCACAGAGGGTTAAAATATCCCCTTAGTACAAGGAGTGAGGGACACTGATAGAGATGCAAACTAATCGCTATCAATCAAGAGACCTCAAGAGTTTAATCAGTGGATATTGATTAAGTCAAACCCACAGCATAATGTGTCCCGAACTGAAGCACGATATCGATTATTACTTATTCTATTACATAAACACTTTTTTAACAGCCCTGATATATGTCAGTATTCTGTATTAAACAAACAACCTTTACATGGTCAATTGTCATATCTCTGGGTTTTAACCATGCAGCACCTCCACTTGATAATATACATATATATGTATGTATGTATCTTTTATTTATATAGCACCACTTGGGTATGCAGCGCTGCTTTATATATAGAGTAACAAAAAGGGGGATTAGTGCAAGCAATTATATAGATAAATTAAATTTACATAAATAAGTTTCGAAGGCTAAGAACATTGTATAGTATCTTATATATAAATTTAGTGAGGTGCCCTGACATATATATGAAAGAGATCCCTGCCCCGAAGAGCTTACAATCTAAGTAGGAGGGACAACAAACAGATACAAGTGGGGGGAAGGATAAAAGTTGGATCCTGCTCTGATTATTTCCTGACTGTATTATTGTATTTATTGTTTCTGAAAATTGTTTTGCTTTTTCTTGATAATCATCTTTCTGGGCTCAGCTGGTAGAAGGCAATACATTATGGACAACTGATACTCAAACGTACAAATAGTACATTACTATACTACTGTAACTTCAGATTTCATTGTTTACAAAGACGTCCAGTATATAAAAGATCCACATTTACATTATTACTGAATTAAAGGGTATGGATCTCTCATTATCGCCACAAGTAGACACAAAGCCAAGTCACAAACAGTTAATAATAAATACAGTAGCTCTAATTCAAATAAGGTAAGTCTCAATGGCAAGTCCATTCAGCTACATCTAAAAGTTGGGTTTGTAAGAATCTTAAAACAGACAATGGGACATTAACTGGCAGAAAGTTCAATCATGTGATGCAGACAGGTCAAAGAATCATGGATCTTGTGTTTTATGCTACTTCATTGCCAGTTAGAATTAAAGGCTAACTCATTAGCAGATAGTAGTATAAGAAATAGAATGCAGCAGTCTAAGGAACTGCCTTGAACTTCCTGGAATATTAGGGGCAATGCAATAAGGGTCAAAAGTTTGCCCATGCTAATAATCTGCAGATAACAATCAGACGTTATCTAAGTGCAGTGACCCAGCAAAAAGCTAAAATCAATTGGTTACTGCAAATTAACAGCACGGACAAACTTTTGCACCTTTATTGCATCAGCCCCTAAAAGTTTTATAGCTGACCCCTTTTAGTTTATAGGAACTCATCTGGACTCATATCAAGGAGACTTCACAAACTTTGCTACTTTTAAGAAGACTCTTTTAATTATTTCCAATTTTCTCCTTGTGCCATATGGTCTCTGGGGGGGAGGAGCGGATCCATAAAACAGATTAGAAAACAGGATGTAATAATTCACAAATTAAGTAAATCATTTGCCAATAACTTAATTAATTGCACGGCCGAGCCAGAGCAGAGTTCATTGTCAAAGCGAATTGCAGCATAAAAAATTCTATTATTTCGAGGCAAATGATTAAATGCCATTCATTTTCTACAAAATGAGATTATCGAAAGAAGCATAGCAATTATGACATACCCCAGGCACTTTTACTTTGGAATAAAAACGTATCTGGTTGGCTCAGGGATTTCTTGACTGGGATGTCATTTTTATTTCCAGCTAATATGTGTGTGAAATATGGAAAAGCATCAGTCAAGATTTATTTTAAAAGAAACTCTTGTGATGATTAAGCCACACAACATAAAAACAATTCAGAATGATTCCAGAAACCTTCCAACAATAAGAAAACTCCAATGTTCTCAGCTTTGAGTTCAAACGGTTTGGAGAAGAGAAGCTAAATTGGGTCTCATATATAAATCAGCAGTGAGTTGACCTCTCTCAAAAAAAAAGGAATCACCACACACAACGTGGTCTAAAACAATGACGGATTGAACCGGTACTTGACAGTCGTAATTCAGCTCAAATAATAAACGGCAAAGCAAGTCTACTTGAGAGTGGAGATGCACCAAACAAGCGATCATAAAGCCCACAGCATACATGTTCTTAGGATAATCTCCTTATTTACTGGGAGCCGGGTCTATAAACAGGCGCTTCTCGTTTACCTTCTGTTTCTGTGTAATAGTTTGGAAGCGAGGAAAACATACACCGATCAAGCCGTGGAAATGAGCTGCACTGGGGAAGCACGGGGAGGGAGGGAGATGCAATTTAAAAGATATTAAAAGGAAAAGTGGGGAGGGGGGGGGAGAGCTCGTTGTTGGTCTTGTTATGAAGCCTGTCAGTTGTTTGTTGGTGTAATTGCTATCAGCTGACTGTGTACATTTCAGTGCTTGCTTGGAGAGTGTATTGCTGCCTCTGAATCTGTCAGCACCTCCTGGAGCCTTCAGCACCACGGACAGCCACCTAGCGTCAGCACTAGGAATTACTTTAACTAGCAAAGCACTGAAATGGACAGCTCCTCACTACAGCAAGAGATGGAGAAACAGGCAACAGTTACACCGTTCACTGTACATGATGTAAATTCAGCCAATATTATACAGGGAAAACACCAGGCAGCACATCATTAAATGTGACCATCACATGACCCCATTCTTGGCTACTGATTCTTAATTTAAAAACACTTGCATTGCAATGCAATACATAGAATGTACGAGAGGCGCAACACAAAATGTAAAAATACACACAAGGGGAAGTGTGTGTTTGGGTTAGTTCAATCTGGGATTAAAGAGAGTTGCAAATCACTTATTCCCTTCTACACCCTACAACAACCCATTTGCACCAATTTACCAAAGGTTAGCCGTCTTTATCCGTATAAAAGATGGGCTTCTCTCTCAGAGCTTGCATAAAAGTTCACTTTATTTAGGGCTAATAAAAAACATAAATAAAAACACAAGTTACCTCCCAGGCGTCCAGTCCCTTCTGACCACCTCACTGCCAGATAGACAATACTGGAAAATGAAAAGAATAGGGCTGTCCGTTTATATTTTACAAGGGGTATTCTCTTTATTGCAGATACACAAACACACAACGTTTCGTCGCCTTGGGCCTTTGTCAAATGTGATCCAATAACTCTCTGGGGCATTGTTCACTAATAGGTCATATCAGAGGACACGTGGACATCCTTTAAAGGCTATGTCCACCCTGAAAATTTTTTTTTAATATATGGTCCCCCCTGGGCTCCCAGCCCCAACCGCTATAATTTTTTTTTTAGAAAGCCCCCCAAACTCTACTTACCTCCTCGATCCTCCGCCGCGCTCCCGGCCCTCTGCTTGCAAGGAAATGCAAGCAGAGGGGCGGGACCGGCAGCCGCGTCTGTGATTGGCT
Organism: Hymenochirus boettgeri; assembly: GCA_019447015.1. Classification (NCBI taxonomy): domain Eukaryota; kingdom Metazoa; phylum Chordata; class Amphibia; order Anura; family Pipidae; genus Hymenochirus; species Hymenochirus boettgeri. The sequence continues at coordinate 57,901,598 of CM033470.1, read as the reverse complement.
GAGCGGAGCCAATCACAACGCGGCTGCCGGCAGCTCAGTTCGCCGGAGGAAAGAGGAGAGGTAAGTAAGAGTTTGGGGAGCTTTCTAAAAAAAAAAAATATGCGGTTGGGGCTGGGAGACATGGGGGAGCACAATATTAAGAGGGATTTGAGCTAGGGGGAGGGATAGTAGAAGGGAGGGAGAGGGAGGGAGAGGGAGGGAGGGAGGGAGGGGAGGGAGGGGGAGGGGGAGAAGGGCTGCAGTACGCATGGCAAAAATCTACCTGAGGCCAGCTAGCAGGCAGTGTCCTATATGGACTCTGCTAGCCTCCTGGTAGTCATTTTTTGGGACTTTGGGGGGGGACTACAGGAGAACCCTATGGAGCTGGGATGTGAGGTAAGGATTATAAACTACACTACATGGTGGGGCCAGTAGTTGGGGGGATTATAGTTTTGGGGGTGGACATACCCTTTAAGGTTGGAAGAAAAGAAGTTTCATCTTCAGGTTAAGAAAGGTTTCTTTACAGTGAGAACAGTGAAACTGTGTCTTCCAGCAGATGTGGTAATGACAAGTTCATTGAATAGCTTTAAAAAAGGCCTGGATAAGTTTCTAAAACTAACAAATATTGAGAATTACTGGTATTAATGCATATAGATCTGGTTGATCCAGGGATACTTTCCGATTGCCGTTTGGAGTCAGGAAGGAATTCCCCCCCCCCTTTTTTTTTGCTGTTTTTTCTTCTTGCCTTCCTCTGGATCAACAGTTAGGTAGAGTTTAAAAAAAAAAAAATAATAATAATATAAAAAAAAGATGGTGAATAAGTTGGACTTGATGGACTTGATGTCTTTATTCAACCTCAATTACTATGTAACTATGTAACTATTACTATATGGTGTAGAACAAAACACACAGGGGGAGGGAGGTGTGTACTCGGCAGGAAACAGCCTTACGTGTTTTGTGACTTCCGTCACTTCCTCGGAACTTAATAAAGTGAACTTTATGCAAGCCCGTCAGACTTTAATTTGGTTGCAGTTGATGCCTGAACAGGCAGTGGACGTGGAGCTCCACCCAGACTGTAGGAAAAGATTTACGCTTCTTCACCTTTGCTTTTTTCATGTATATTAGCGCATCTTTGAAGGGAATTGATGATTTGCAACTCTCTGTAAATGTTTACAGATATACTACTGCAAAATACAAATAAACAAGCAGACTCCTTTGTGTGTGTTTTGTAACTTAGTGTGTCTTTTAGAAGGGAATAGCGGAGGGCTGCACTTTTTTTTGCAGCCACTGCAGGATTTCATATTGCAATGTTGGCACTTTAGCGTGACCGTTTTAATACCACCATATAGCAAAATGATATAGATAGTAAATCAGAATTGATCGGCACAGGGATCAATCCATTGGTGTGTGTTTGATTGTATGAACGTGCTAAAACAAATCACAAAATCAAAAAAGCTGCAAGAGTTTTGTTAACATTTTTAGGCAGGATCCGGGTTTTGTATAAGGAGTTTTGCATGTGGATTATGGTGGCTGTATCTCTTTAAAAAAAACTTTAGGATGTATTCACCACAACAGGTTAATATTGCAATTGTATCCATTTTGTATGTCAATTTTAACAAAAGCTTAAAGCTGGCATCAAAATCATGCAAAACAGTCACATTTATTGAAAGCTTCTATTGTAATATTAAATCATCTATGTGCCTCAAGGGGCGTGGCGTTATAGCTTCTTCTCAATCTCCCTGATGGTGTGACTTTAATTTTTTACTAATACTTGACTAGCTACATATTACGTATATTATTATAAGTGGAGCTGCATTGGTATTTCCTAATAGGAGAAAATGAATCAGAGTCTCTAAGTAAATCATGTTTTTCTACGGCAGATTGACTTTTATTAATCCCACGTCTTCTGGCATGGGAAAAAAACATTTTGCCCTAAGGGATATGCAAGCAATGCCCAGGCTACATATAACACACCACTGTTCGCTTTAGTATTGCATAGGATTCTATTTCAACTCATCATTTTGTAACACTATGAGCACCAACATTAGCCAATAGCAACCAACACCAAGAAACAACACCAGACTTTCCAGTTTCCGATTGTATTTTGAAAAATTGTAGAACGTTGAAGGTTATTTTTGAGAGTTACCGAAAATAACCCCGTGTAAAAATCATCGAAAATGCAGTCCAAAGTCCCAAATCGAACAATCTGCCGGTTTCGGACGGAACATTTGGGTTTCGGAACTGAGGGGGTCCATGTTGGAATCAGGTACTAGTCGGACCGGATCCCATATCTATATTTAATGTAATGAGCACCACATTAGCTAATAACACCCAGCACCAAGAATCATCACCATCAACCCTCTTTATATTTAACACTATGGACACCGACATTAGCTAATAGCACCCAGCACCAAGAATCATCACCATCAACCCTCTTTATATTTAACACTATGGGCACCAACATTAGCTAATAGTACTCAGCACCAAGAATCATCACCATCAACCCTCTTTATATTTAACACTATGGGCACCAACATTAGCTAATAGCACCCAGCACCAAGAATCATCACCATCAACCCTCTTTATATTTAACACTATGGGCACCAACATTAGCTAATAGCACCCGCACCAGAATCATCACCATCAACCTCTTTATATTTAACACTATGGGCACAACATTAGCTAATAGCACCCCAACACAAGAATCATCACCATCAACCCTCTTTATTTAACACTATGGGCACCAACATTACCTAATAGACCCAGCACAAGAATCATCTCCATCAACCCTCATTATGGGCACCAACATTAGCTAATAGTACCCAGCACCAAGAATCATCACCATCAACCCTCTTTATATTTAACACTATGGGCACCAACATTACCTAATAGCACCCAGCACCAAGAATCATCACCATCAACCCTCTTTATATTTAACACTATGGGCACCAACATTACCTAATAGCACCCAGCACCAAGAATCATCACCATCAACCCTCTTATATTTAACACTATGGGCACCAACATTAGCTAATAGCACCCAGCACCAATAATCATCTCCATCAACCCTCATAGGGCACCAACATACTATAGTACCCAGCACCAAGAATCATCACATCAACCCTCTTTATATTTAACACTATGGCACCAACATTACCTAATAGCACCGCACCAAGAATCTCACCATCAACCCTTTATATTTAACACTATGGGCAACACATTAGCTTAATAGCACCCAGCACCAATAATCATCTCCATCAAACCCTCATTTGGGCACCAACATTAGCTAAAGCACCCCACCAAGAATCATCACCAATCAACCCTCTTTTATTAAACACTATGGGCACCCACATTAGGTAATAGCACCCAGCACCAAGAATCATCACCATCAACCCTCTTTATATTTAACACTATGGGCACCAACATTAGCTAATAGCACCCAGCACCAAGAATCATCACCATCAACCCTTTTTATATATTATAAGAAGCACCAAGGAAGACTTGCAGAAGCATTTGTTTTGGTGCTCCTCACAGAAATAATATTGCCAATTCCAACCTTCCTGTACCATGAAATTTAAATTTTTTTCTATGCACTAATCTGCAGCAACCAAACAGATATTAACTCTTTTACTGGTCTACTGCTAAAACATCTTATGAGTTGTAGCTTTAAATTTAAAGCACAGGCAAAATTTTGCACGTTCCATTAAATAAGCCTGTGAGACTTTTTAGAAAACTATAAAATTTAAGATTCTTAGGTTTACGTTTCTCTCTCTCTCATTTTCTCTCTTTCTTTCTCTCTCTCTCTCTAAAGCTCTATCTCTAATGCTCTTTCTCTCTTTACAGCTCTCTCTAAAGCTCTCTCTCTCTCTCTAAAGCTCTCTCTCTCTAAAGCTCTTTCCCTCTAAAGCTCTCTCTCTCTAAAGCTCTCTCTCGCTAAAGCTCTCTCTCTAAAGCTCTCTCTCGCTCTTTAAAGCTCTCTCTCTAAAGCTCTCTCTCTAAAGCTCTCTCTCTAAAGTTCTCTCTCTAAAGCGCTCTCTCTCTCTCTCTAAAGCGCTCTCTCTATAGCTCTCTCTCTCTCTAAAGCTCTCTCTATCTAAAGCTCTCTCTCTCTCTAAAGCTCTCTCTCTCTCTAAAGCTCTCGCTCTCTAAAGCTTTCTCTCTAAAGCTCTCTCTCTCTCTAAAGCTCTCTTTCTAAAGCTTTCCCCCACTAAAGCTCTCTCTCTAAAGCTCATCAATTAAAACAACTGCATCGTGTTAATTGATATGACAAGAAACATCAACAGAAATGCCAGATACAATTTTGTACACTAGCTTTTAGTCAATGAAAAGACAAGAAGGAAATTAATATAGAAAGTCAAAATGTCACTAGAACGGGTAAACTACTCAAAAAAGAAAACTAAATAAATGAACCTTCCCTGTAAATCTATGGGTTTGTTTGGCTGATCTATTTGTTCTGTATCACATAGTCGCTGCATAATGAAGATGTTCTTTGATTGTAGAGACAATAAATAAGTACTTTTGCTCTCAATAAACGCCAGTGCTGGAGGCATCAGCACCAAATTGTGATCAGGGGAAAAAAAATACCTAATTAGCTGGATATTATAGTTAAAAGCTAGTGACAGTTTTTTTTCTAATGAATAATGTCTCGATTGTGGAGCTTGTGAGTGGGGGACGCACTTTTTCATGGTACTAGACGTTTGTGTGATTAAGATATAACATTTTATGTACTGTCATACAAGCATTCTAAATGGAACTCTGGTAATGCCTGTAGCTTCTATTCAAATAATTGCATTTGTTTTTATTTATTTAATTGAAGGTTCCATACATTTCCACCTAACTTACTTTCTATGCCTAAGTGCTGCCTGCAGTATATCAGTGTGACAGCCTGAGTTATAAACTAGGGTGGGAAGAGGAAGATCGTGCTTGCCTCATTTACTATGACTTGTAAAAATATCCAATTCTCCAGAAATGATCCATTCTCAGGAAACACAAGTAAAAGATCCACTTCCCAGGAGACACATAATTAAAACCAAGATTTCATTTAATAGTGGCAGGAGGTTGTCCTAAGCCAAATCAAATATTTCACACAAAGTGCTTTGTTTCTAGTGTTAATCTAGATCTTATGTAATAACTAAAGCCATGAGAGAGAGGTCTTGTTTTAAGCAGTAAAACCATATCTGTAAAAGAGAAATAAAGATAAAATAGACTCAGATCCTGTATGAAATCTCTAATTGCTAATAGACATCTTGCTATCTAGATTCTTCAGAGTGGATCACAGACCCACAGACGCATAGTGGCACATGCTCATTAAATTCTCTTTCCCCTTCCCCACAACTCACCATAGCTGTACAGTAACCACTGGTTGACCTTTCAGCAAGAAAGTCTATAAAGAGTCAGAAAACCAATTGTTATTTACTACCAGGGGAGCAGGGGGAGAATCCGCAGGAGGTCCCAGGATCTTTTTAATTTTCTATGACAGATATAGCCTCCTCCCAGAATAGCTACACCAAAAAACAGGAATTAGCAAAAACCTAAAGAATTTCAAAGTTCATTTGGTAAATAGGGGTAAAAAGGGAAATAAGGGAATACATTTAGGGTTTTGTTTTCATTTTAGCTTTAGTTCTCCTTCAAATAAATGTCTGCTACTTTTTGTGTATCCTTACAGTCTAATTGGTCTACAGAACCCCCATATGTTAAATGAATAGAAAAGATAATTAGCTCCACAGTTGTGAGGAAGTCTTGTGAACGTATCTGTCCGTTACACATAATGCAGTTCTGGAATTGGTTAAAGATAATGTAATATAAGATACAGCAGCTAATGCAAACCTCCTTCTGCGAGGAAAGGAAAAACTAGTCTAAAAATAACATAAAGTAAGAAAACAAATCCCATTTCAATAAAGTGTCAGGATAAAGAAGCTTTTATTTCAGGCTAAATGAAGTGCAGGATATTCTGGTAACCTTGACTTTACACATAACCTTTTACATGGCACACAAATGCCTGGTATACACAGCAATAGTTGTCAGTCTCTAGTAAAGTCTAAGACAGATGTCTCTAGTTTAACCCTTTGCCTACCAATCCTACAGGCAAAGTATGTAGGTGCTACTAATCAGCCCATAATGGGGGCAATGTGTTCCTCTGAATAAGTTCTGCCTTTAAAATCCTTGTCCATCCTTAAAACAAAAAACTCTTCACATGTCTGTCACCTGCCCCCAACTGATATATTTAGCACATAATTTGATGTATTATTAACCAGATATTTAGTATAATTATTGAATACATTCTGGCAGAGAAAGCAGACTCCCTCCTAGAGATGGGATCCAGGTCCGACACGAATTAATCATTAAATACGTGGTTACAAATGCAAACAATAAACTGGTAAAAATAACAGGGTTGCAGGCAAATAACTGACAAGTCACCATTTTTTTTGTTTTAAGGGTGGATATGCTCTTTAAGTGACACCCTATAATGGTGACTTAAATAAGGAAAATCCCACAGATTGCTTGCAGATGGAAGGTGAAATGATCATCTTCCACAATAGCTTAATTTCCGTCTAGTCAAGTCATTGTGACCAATGTCTAGGGAATGAGAAATTATCACACTGATTATCGGCACTTGGATTTTCAATATCTGTCAATACAGATAATGCTGAGACAGTCAATGGGCTAGTGTCAATGGGAATAATCATTAACTCTTCTCCTATAGTAAGCTCTTGGTCTTAGTTTAACCTACTAGTAACTATAAAGGAAAACTAAACTAAAAACTATTAACTTTAGATGGCAATGTAGCATCCACTGCTTTAAATGTCTTTAAAAAATTAAATTGCTTCATTTAATAACCTCTGTTTACTGGTTTTATTGTGCTTCAAAGGGACAGACATAATGTCAACGGAAGACCCTCCTCTCCTGTCTCCTCTGGCATTGGGCACAGAACAGCAGAAAAAAGTAGAATGCGCACCATGGATTGTCCCCTGGCTGGAGAACCATGTGACCTGCTGACATCACTTTACTGCACGAATGAGTCCATAATGGTGTATTGCTGCTTAATTTTAATGTAAAATCGTTATTTTAGGGGGGATTGTTCTCCTTTAAATGGCAAACAAGTTATAGTTGCACCGAAAGAAGATTTCTATTCCCCCCTGCAAAGTATTAATTTTCCTTTTAGAAACGTAAGCAAATACATGTAGATCTGAAACATGAAAAAACGACTACTACAAAATGGAATATTTATTAGACATAGACAGCAACTTAATAAGTACAACATTAACATTTAATGTTTGTTTTTTTTTAATCAGATGACATGCATTATAGATTTGCAAAGACCAGCAAGCAAACGTGCTCACCACTAAATTATTAATTTCATCTTGGCCCATATCTTATTTGAGCTATGAGTAATAGTCACAATTCTATAAGACTGGGAGCCCCTTTATAAGCATATAGATAGGGTGTTTATTGTGTTCTGATATTAAATATGCGCTCAGTCCATCTGTATAAGGGAAAATGGTTAGTCCTTGTAGTTCCCTGCAAACACACAATTCATCACAAACTAGAGACATTAAGCACTGTATTCTGTTGGAAAGATACAATAATAATTCCCAATGGAGATCATTTGCATTTTAAAAAAGATTCTGCGCCTAATTAGAACAAGGTATTAGCTAAATGACTAATTGCTATCAGACGTTCTGTCATTTGGTCATCTGACATGCACTGGTAGTTGCCAAAATCCCTGCATTGAATGACACTTGTGGCTGTATACTAGGCTAAGGCTAAAATGATATTTTATATTGCCGCTCACCTGCTGCAATATTTCAGTTGGTTGGGCCAAAATATCGCAATAACTGCAGTTGATTTTTTTTTTTACCTTATTTCTCAGCCAAGTCTGTCATTTTCATTCAGCCCAGACTATTATAACACAAACACAGGAAGATATCTAACACAATCCTTAATCAAAACACTGAAACCAACAGCAATCTCATTGAACAGTATTAGTATGTTTTAGTGAGACTGCTGTCTGGATTCCTGACTAGTATCTTGATTACACACATTATTGTTCACCAAACGACCATCAAACCACAATATGGAGTGGCCACATTAGGTGGACTGGAGCTGTTTGCATTGCAACCCAGTGATCAGAGCACATGTGATTACCATTCTCCCCCCCCCCCCCCACGAAGATGACACAGGGATCGCAGCGCAAGCAGACAACAAAGCGCACAAAGCGGTCTAAGTGCTGGTTTTGCTGTTGGGACACCTTCTCTATAGTATACATACAAAATAAAAGCCAAGTTCACATTCCAAATGTAAGCAATATGAATTGTATGTGAACTAGGCTTCTATTTTGTATGTTTAAGGTTCCCTGTGACCAGGGAACCTTAAAAGATGAGACCCACTTCCTTCTACACTGCCCCAAATACAAAGCAAAACGGGACCCCCATTTCAAGATACTGTCGGACTTTATCCCAGACTTCAACTGCTTAGATGGAGAGAGAAAACTCTATATCCTGCTGGGAGAGGAGGAAGCCACAGTAAATATTGGGCCACACTATGTAACGGCATGTCACAGACTGAGAGGAGCAAAAATCAACTCAATGTCCAAGGACTACTTGCCCAATTATCCCTTTATCCTTCCTCAATCGACTTAAAGACTAAAACCCAATATACCCCTTATAGTACTGCTAATATATTAATTATACATTGATACCCATGTCCCCCTACTGTGAACCTTTCTATACCCCCATACTAACATGTTTTATTATTTTATTATTTTTTTGTTTGCTTTGGCAATGTCAAACTGTAAATTGATCCTGCCAATAAAGCTATTTTTGATTTGATTTGATTGATAGATGATACACGATAGATAGATAAATAGATAGTAGACAGACAGGCAAACAGACAGACAGATAGATAGTAGATAGATAGATAGATAGATAGATAGATAGATAGATAGATAGATAGACAGATGATAGATAGATAGATAGATAGATAGATAGATAAATAGATAAATAAATGATAGATAGATGATTTATAGATAGATAGATAGATAGATAGATACATGATAGATAGATAGATAGATAGTAGACAGACAGATAGATAGATAGATAGATAGATAGATAGATAGATAGATAGATAGATAGATAGATAGATAGTAGATAGATAGATAGATGATATGATAGCTAATAGATGATAGATAGTAGATATTATTAGATAATGAATATAGATAGATAATAGATGGATAGATAGATAGATAGATAGATAGATAATAGATAGATAGACAGACAGACAGACATAGATAAATAGAATACTATACTGCAGATGTAAAGAAAAAGTCAAGCCAGTCTTAATCAAACTGTCATTATCTGGGTTTTGAATGAGTTATTCAATGGCGAACACAAGGAATTGCTTAGTGATACATTTTTTTCCTTCAATTTTCTAGCATTATGGCTACTTATTGCTCTTGTCACTTATTTTTACATTGTGGTTCCTGGTACATATTCTCTGCCAGGTTAGCTTACCCAGTGATGGAAAAATCAAATTGCCATAATCAAGGGCAGTTCTTGTCATAAATTCACAGCAGTGGAATAAAGGCTGCTGGGAGCCTGATCACATAAATACTGTCAGGAAAGAAATTGCTCCTGTAATACTCATTTCTGTCAGGACTATCTTATTTCTACCTGGACAAAATGGATATGATGTAAGAAGACAAGATGAAATGGGGGTTTTATTGCAGTAATATAAGGAACAAGCACCACTAGACAAGTTTTAAGCAAAGTCATATAGAAGAAATGTATTTTTAGCTCTGTGTGACCCAACACAAAAGAACTGATCATTCTAATATATTATAATCCTGAGCGAAATATGTTTTTACATTTAGAGATATGAATAGGTAATTTGAATGAATATTTAAGGGTATGACCACCCTAGATTTGAAGTTTGGCCATATGATAGATCCCCCTGCCTACCCCCAACCGCTGAGACATTTCTTTAAAAGAAAGTATAAGTGTAAAAAAGTGTAAGTATAATTGCTCTGTGTGTGAGCCGATTTAAAAGTTTTCTATAAAGGGAACTTTTGGGAGGTATTCTACTGCATATGCTTTTTTGATTAGAGTGGTGGACATTCCCTTTAAAAGGCATTTCATACAGTTACAATAGATTAGCTTTAGATGGCTAGGTAAGACTAGTTAGGTAAGTTAGGGTCCTGTTTATAGAGTTTACCTTGACTTGGTGGCAAGCTCTTTTGGGCAAAATTCTTTATTTTCTGTTATTATGGTGTGGATAAATGTCTATTAAAAGAAACTGTGCAAATAAATGATGCTAAAAGTTAAAAATGGCTAGCTGCGCTCACACCCACAAAGCCACACCCACCCACAAGCCATGCCCACCCCGTTTTATCAGCGGAGCACTATGCGGCGATTAGGCGATGGGCAGGGGAGATCTATCATTTGGCCAAAGGATTACATGATTACACCCTAGGTGCAATGCCAGCAGGAACAACATAAAATGGAATTTTTGAATTTTTAACATAAAATTTCGACATTAATTTTCTAACTTTAACACTGGGTTTTGAATTCATGATATTTGGACAAAAGTCCGCTAAGTCAAAATTCTGAATGTTTCGCCAGTTCTGAAAGGGATTTATCTTTGCTCATTTTCATACTGCCCAGGAAATGATATGTAGTAAAGCTTTGATGTCTTGTAGATGTATTTAATCTGCAGTGATTTTAGTTTTTCAATAAAGATCTTATGTTTAATGGATATAATGTACATAAAATAAAATTGTGTTTAACATAAATATGCGGGATACTAAAGCTTTCCATTAGAGAAGGACTAACCTGACAGATATTCAATTACAGGTAAGTTCACAAACTTTGGGAAGTTCAAAAATCCATTGGCAATAAAATCCTAAAATAAAACCTTGTTTTGTCCTTTGCCTGAATGCGCTGTGCAGTAGTTTGTAAATGAAGTGTGTATTGGCAGACACATCAGTGTTTTGTGGGTCTTTTGCTGGTACAGTAAAATGTAAAATGGGCGGTTAGTCAACGTTTTTGTAATAAAATATACATTTGACGTTCTTCTATATAAATGTATTATTTGTGAATTGTAAGACAGAAACATAGGAGGTGATGTTATAATGGCCGCTATCCGCCCGCATGGTTGCTAAATACCTGTTACGAGTGTTATTTTATTACTATGTAATATTCTCAAACTAACATACTAACTGGTTCTTACCAATACCGAATTTTAGGAATAAGCCCCTATATCTCTCTATATGGAACTAAAGCAAAAAGTTATTGATCTAGTTAAAGGGGAACTGTGGTTTCCACACCAGTGGCCTTTATTGAAAAGAGCACATTGCTACCTTTTTGTATGACTCCAGGATCATGCTCTCATCCTATCGCGCCTGGACTATTGCAAACTACTACTTTCTGGACTTCTTCCTTCCCACCTCTCTCCCCTTCAGTTTATACTTAACTCCGCCACACGTATTGTTTCGCTCTTTAATAAACCTGATCCCAAATATCCTCTGTACCGGACAACAACCTGGCTCCCTGTTAAACAGCACATTATATACAAAATCCTTCTCCTAACATTTAAATCCCTTCGCTCTGCTGGTCCTCCTTATATTTCCTCTCTAGTCTCCCCATATGTTACTGCCCGTACCCTCCGCTCATCGCAGAGACAGCTCTTGTACAGACCCCCCTCTCAGACTGCTTCCTCTCGCCTTAAACCTTTCTCTCTTGTAGCTCCCATCCTCTGGAATTCTATTCCCCTCTCTCTACGTAAAGAAACCTCAATTAGCAGGTTTAAATCTACCCTTACATCCTGGTAACCAGCACAGACTATGATTGTTTTATTTGCACTGCATTACATTATATCTGTATGTTACCCACCTAACTAGATTGTAAGCTCTTACGGGGCTGGGACTTCCTTTCCTCTTGTGGCAAAGCCTAGCACTTCTAGTTATATAAGCTATATATTTATGTACTGAACTATCTATGTATTTATCCCCCTTGTATGACTTGTATTGTATTTTAATACTGTACAGCGCTGCATCCCCAAGTGGCGCTATATAAATAAACATATACATACATACACATGCATATCTCCTACTATCTGAAGACCAATTTCCGGCCATTGATTTGCTCCAGGCAAATGTTTTGATCTTGGTACACACCAGCAGATATTTTCGGCTGACCGACCGATTCACGTCACTTTCCAGATCAGACGAACGAATGATCGGACATGTCATTAAAGGGCATGTCCACCCCCAAAACTATAATCCCCCCAACTACTGGCCCCACCGTGTAGTGTAGTTTAATCCTTACCTCACATCCCAGCTCCATAGGGTTCTGTTGTAGACCCCCCCCAAAGTCCCAAACTAACCACCAGAGGATAGCAGGGCTCTGCCTGCTATCTTGCCTCCGGTAGATATTTGCCATGCGCACTGCAGCCCTTCTCCCCCCTCCTCCCCCTCCCTCTCCCTCCCTCTCCCCTCCCTTTCTACTATCCCTCCCCCTAGCGTCAATCCCCCTTAATATGCTGCTCCCCCATGTCCCCCAGCCCCAACCGCATATTTTTTTTTTTCAAAAAGCTCCCCAAACTCTTACTTACCTCTCCGCTTTCCTCCACTGCACTGAATGACCGGCAGCCGCGTCCGTGATTGGCTGCCGCTCAGCCAATCACAGACGCAACTGCCGGTCCCGCCCCTCTGCTTGCATTCTCGCAAGCAGAGGGCCGGCAGTGCGGCGGAGGAACGAGGGGAGGTAAGTAAGAGTTTGGGGGGCTTTCTGAAAAAAAAAATTATGCGGTTGGGGCTGGGGGACCAGGGGTAACAGCATGTTAAAAGTGAGTTCTAAGGGTGGACATACCCTTTAAATTCCGATCGATCTTTTGCACTTTCAGCCGTGGACGAATTTGCCATGACCAATGGACATTTGTCCCTGCCGAGCGGTCGCTCATAGCGAGCGCTCAGTTGGGGCAAATAATCCGTTAGTTTGTACCCAGTCTTAATTGTGGAAAATGAGCATTGTTCCAAAAGGGGGTTTCTGGTGGCATGCCACTAAATATGCATATTACTGGATATTTGTTTTATGCCATGTCTTAAAAGCCTGATTATGCAAGGGTGTTCCTTGGCCAATTAGTTGGTGTTCTGAGTGTAGCAGCTTTAAGGTAGCAAGTTAACATTAATTCCACTGTAGGTTGCGTATTAACATTGAACCATATCTATCTACTATATAAAGCAGATATCTTGTATGTATGTATGTATGTATGTACGTATGTGTGTATGTATGTATGTATTTATGTATGTATGTGTGTATGCATTTGTGTATGCATATATGCGCTCACCTCACAGCCACACCCCTGAATGACTCAACATAACGGCGACGCCCTCTGAAAGGGCTGACGCCCATGAAGTCCAATTTGAACAACAAAAAGCCTGCAAGTAACTTGCAGAGTGTGATTCCTCAATTCAGTAACTCAACTGTTTGCTAACGACTTCAACAACATAAACACAGAGTCCACTTCAGTGGCACAACAACAGAGTAATGTACGGCTACACAATTCAGAAAGCCTCACACACAGAACAACAGCTTTTATAACAGAGGGAACCAGACATTTACTGCAATATTTCTTTAGGGTCTAGGCACTCCCTCTTTGGCTATTAGCCAGTGGCTTACAAGGTGCTCCCCCACTGGGTCCTCTACCAAAGACCCTAAGCTATAGCACAAGCAAAGGAATTGTGACGGGCACACTTAAACTGTGAATCACAAAGCCTATATTTCATCACGCACGCACAACATTTCGAGGATCGCTATGTCCTCTTCCTCAGCTGTAACCCAAATACAATCCAGGTGTCTTTAAAGGGCATGTCCACCCCCAAAACTATAATCCTCCCAACTACTGGCCCCACCATGTAGTGTAGTCTAATCCTTACCTCACATCCCAGCTCCATAGGGTTCTTCTGTAGTCCCCCTCCAAAGTCCCAAAAACTGCCCACCAGGAGGCTAGCAGAGTCCATATAGGACTCTGCCTCCTACCTGGCCTCCGGGAGAAGTTTGGCATGCGTACTGCAGCCCTTCTCCCCCTCCCTCTCCCCTCCCCTAATCCCCGAGCCCCTCCCCCTCCCTCTCCCTCCCTCCCCCCGATTCCCTCCCCCTAGCGTAAAGTCTTTAATAATAAGATTCGCCAAGGGCTCCCAGCCCCAACCGCAATATTTGTATCTTTAGAAAGCTCCCCAAACTTTACTTACCTCTCCTCTTTCCTCCGGCGAAGTGAGCTGCCGGCAGCCGCGTCCGTGATTGGCTGCCGCTCAGCCAATCACAGATGCGGCTGCCGGTCCCGCCCCTCTGCTTGCATTTTCTCGCTAGCAGAGGGCCGGGAGCGCGGCGGAGGAAAGAGGGGAGGTAAGTAGAGTTAGGGGGGCTTTCTAAAGATACAAGTATAGCGGTTGGGTCTGGGAACCCTTGGGGAATCTTATATAAAAAAATATTTTTTTGGGTGGACATACCCTTTAAAAGGGAGAGTGGGTTGTATTTGGATTACAGTTGAGGAAGAGGACATAGCGATCCTCGAAACATAGTGTTTATGCTAGATGAAATAAAGACTTTGTGATTCACAGCTTAAGTGTGCCCCTCACAATTCCTTTGCCCAGACATTTCCCTTAAGGTCTGTAACACATTACAATTTGCTCCTGAAAGGTTTTAAAATATGAGCCTTGGAAAGACTATCAGGGAGATTCAATATAAGTTCTTATTGTTTAAAATGGTGCTAATTTTGCCCCAACCAATCAGATCTTATGAAACATTTGAAAGCTGACATCTGATTGGTTGGGGCAAAATTAGCACCATTTTAAACGATAAGAACTTTTAATGAATAACCCTGTATGCTACTATTGGTGATATGGATGACATTTATATACAAATATAAACCCTGGACAATGAAAGGTACTTACTGTGCCCAGGACAATGACAGGTACTTACTGTGTCCATTACAATGACAGGTACTTACTGTGCCCAGAACAATGACAGGTACTTACTGTGCCCAGGACAATGACAGGTACTTACGATCGGACAGGTACTTACTGTTCCCAGGACATGACAGGTCTACTTACACTGTGTCCCAGAACAATGACAGTTACTTACTGTGTCCAGAACAATGCAGGTACTGGCCAAGACAATGCCAGGACTTACTGTGCCCAGGACAATGCACAGGTACTTACTGTGTCCAGACCATGAGGGTACTTACTGTGTCCAAACAATGACAGGTACTTACTTGTGCTCCAGACAATGCCAGTTACTTACTGTGCCCAGAACAATGACAGGTACTTACTGTTGTGCCAGAAAATGACGGTACTTACTGTGTCCAACAATGAACGGTACTTACTGTGTGCCAGACAATGACAGGTACTTACTACTGTGTCCAGACAAGACAGTACTACTGTGTCCAGACAATGACGGTACTACTGTGTCCCAGGACATGACAGTTACTTACTGTGTCCCAGGACAATGACAGGTACTTCCTGTGTCCAACATGACAGTACTTACTGTGCCCAAACAATGACAGGTACTTACTGTGCCAGACAATGCCAGGTACTTACTGTGTCCAGGACAATGACAGGTACTTACTCTTACTGTGCCCAGACAATGACAGGTACTTACTGTGTCCAGGACAATGACGGTACTACTGTCGGAACAATGACAGGTTTACTGTGCCCAGGACAATGACAGGTACTTACTGTGTCCAGACAATGACAGGTACTACTTTCCCAGACAATGACGGTACTTACTGTGCCAAGGACAATGACAGGTACTTACTGTGTCCAGACAATGACAGGTACTTACTGTGCCCCGGACATGAAGGTACTTACTATGTGCCCAGGACAATGACAGGTCTTACTGTCGCCCAAACAATGACAGGTACTTACTGTGCCCAGGACAATGACAGGTACTTACTGTGCCCAGAACAATGACAGGTACTTACTGTGCCCAGGACAATGACAGGTACTTACTGTGCCCAGAACAATGACAGGTACTTACTGTGCCCAGGACAATGACAGGTACTTACTGGTAAGGATTAAACACACTACATGGTGGGGCCAGTAGTTGGGGGGATTATAGTTTTGGGGGTGGACATGCCCTTAAATGAAATACGGTGATGCTTTGGGCACTCCTGACACTACAGTTAATATCACTATGAATATGTGCTGTTTAGGTTTAGTATTGGGTTTTTAAAGGACATTGGTGAACATTTCCTTATAAACACTGGTGTTATTTTGGGGTGTTACAGAGTAAATATGCTCCACTTTATTTCCTTTTCTGCAATACAAATTCAGTTACTCTTTAAAATGGAACAGGATTTACTACTGTATACTGCTCTTCCAAAATCCCCTATCCCTCTATTAATAATTCTGCTATTGATCGTGGTGTGCAGGCTAAACAAATAGTTTTTATTTCAGGCTTCCAGTCTTGTTATGGACAAAAGTTCAAGTGAGAATTGGAAGGTACAGTATGGTATTCAACTTGCATAGAGAAGCTAAAATATTTCTTACAATTTTCCAATACTATAGTATTTCAATCCAAATCCGTTCTCATAATTCTTTAGTGGTCTAGCACTATTACCAACGTGTATTGTTAGTCTATGGCTGCTTCATTACTTTACGGCTGTGCGTAAATACCAATGCAATCTTTAAAAACACAAAGTGCAATACTGCACATTATAATATGCTTCATAAGGTTCCCTATATTCTTTAAGAATCACTATTTAGACATTGTCATTTTGGTATCAATATTTAAAAATCAGTAATGAAATTAAAGGATTTGTATTCTTATTTAAGGAACAGTATTCTATGAAGTAAGAGATGGCCGAACTTCATAAAGTTCGGTCCGTTTTCGAACTTCGTACAGGCCTTTGGTACTTGGGAACACGCGGGTAACAGCAAAATAAAAACGGACGTAGTGCAAAAGCTCGCTACTTTCGGTAGCACCTCTATATTATGACCACGCGTATGTTAACAAAATTTCTGAGAGAGATCTTGCGAAGGGTCTGGGGCTTACGCACCTGGACCATGAATTTTATTTGTGAGTCTCTGAATTTCATACACCCTCTTTTATTTACAATGTGCTCTCCATATAAATTGTATATTCCTTTCCTAAGGTGGCCATTTAATTTATAGGGTTTCACCCCCTGATGGGTGATCATTTACACACATGTGTTCTGACCTGGTTTAAGGTTATCTGTCTAAATTGAAAAATATAGGTAGGAACCCCCTAAACCAGATTTCGTTATTCTTTTTTCCAAAAATGATTCTAAAGCTACTTACAGAACTGGGTCCCTCACCAGTAGGTTTATACCTCCTCTGCTGTTCCTAAAAGCTGGTTACCGTATATACTTAAATATAAGTCGATTGGAGTATAACCGAAAATAGTAAAAACTGATTGAGCCGAGTATAAGCCGAGGGAAATAATAGAAATAATGACCACTAATGCCTCTGATTCTGTATTGTTTTGAGTCTTTAGTTCCCCTTTAAATGGACAGCGCATTCCCATACAGTAGTCCCATACAGTAATAGCCAAATCCAGTATGGGTATTACTGTAAGTGACTGCTGTATGGGAATTCTGCTGCACATTTAAAGGGAACTAAAGCCTCAAAACAAACAGAATCAGAAGGAAATCTTTTAACAATTGATACTATCCTCCTGATTCTGTATTGTTTGAGGCATTAGTTGCCAATTAATGACCAGTAATCACATACAATAACCCTCATTCCCTGGTACTCCAGATGTTTGGAAACTACAACTCCTAGCATGCTGGGAGTTGTAGTTTCCAAACCTCTGCAGTGTCAAAGAATTGCCACTACAGGGATTACTGCAGAGATTACTAAGATACTGCAGGGATTACTGTTGCCCCCCACCTCACCCCAGAGAGCCCCCTCAGTTCAGTGTTAACTTGCCTTGGCAATCCTTTTCAGTAATCCGGCGGCCATTCGTTCCGCATCCTCTGTTCTGCTGCCTGACGTCCCTACTCGGCGCCGGAAGTGAGACAGGAGCTGAGCTGGAGCTGATTTCAGCCGGCAGATCAGAGGATGCAGAGCGAGTGGCCGCTGGATCACTGAATGGTAAGTGAATGACCCAAGTATAAACCAAAGCTATTTTTAAGCCTAAAAACCTTGTTTATACTCAAGTATAAACAGTATGTGCTCGCAAGGCAGTGAAGTAGGCAGCTTTTGTACGGCTGTCAGCCATTGGCCTTGGTGTCAGTGTTATGGCTTGAAATGTGGGGGTGTAACAAGAAGTTACTGGGGAAAAGGGCCTCATCCAAAATTTTGGTATATGCCCTTTCCCAGCCAGCTATAAAAAGTCCTCATGTGATTTCTATACACCCCCTTACCAAAATTGTTTATATTTAACCTATTTGTGAAAAAATATTGCTAGTCAAAAAGCCTAAAAAAAAGTTGTGAATTGATTAACCATCATGGACCTGGTTAATAAATATATCCACATACATTGCAAAATTCTTATTGTTTAGGAATATCATATGTAATTCCTGTCACCTAAGGCCTGCAGCTGAATGTGTCAATCTCTCAAAGATTTTCTTTCAACCGCAAATGCCTTATGAAGAGCAACAGCCAGAAAATTACATCTCATGCATTAAATTGCCACTTTAATAACCGCATGTTGGATATTTTTGACTCACATACAGAACCATCCCACGATTCAAAAGTCCTAGTTAGAAGAGCCAATCAAAAATAACATCATCTTCAAAGCTACAATTAACTTTGAAATGATAGGAAAATTGTTCGCTATGACCAAAACACTATACAAGGCAGACAGATTTTCCAGGTTGGTGTCAATATAAGTGACAGTTTTGCTGTCTTCTGAGGGTTGTTTCGTACTGCAAGGTACAGTAATCAAACAGCTATTTCCATGCCATTACAGAATAAAATAACCTCTAGAAGCCATGAAGGTTATGTATCCATCTATGCGCAATAAACCCAGTGAAATGTATATTTAGAACTCTTGAGAAATGAGGAATATTTTGTCACATCATAACACCCAATCTTTCATTTATTCCTAAAAAGTTTTTTTTTAATGCCTGAAAAGAAACAATAGGGGAGATTCAATAAAGTCTTATCGTTAAAAATAGTTTTTGCCCCAACCAATCAGATGTTAGCTTTCAAATGTTAATCAAGATCTAATTGGTTGGGGCAAAATTAGCACCATTTTTTAGATAAGAAACTCCTATGGCTGAGGCCAGACTACAGCGCACAAAATCGCAAGTGTTATCGCACGCGTTGCATGCACGATTTCTGTGCGTTTGTGCGCATGTTTCGCGTTAACACATGCGTTTTCGCTATTTCCAAAGAGAAAAACGCATGCGATTGCGCGAAAAAATGGTTAATCAGACGCGCAATCGCATGCACAACAGAAATCGCGGGAATTGTCGCGTTCCCGCTATTTCCATTTTAGCGAAAATCGCGGGCGCAAATGCGCAAAAAGCGTGCTAGTGTGGCCTTGCCCTAAATGAGACTTAAATATTCATGCAAAAATCTCATTCGCAGAATATAAGGATTGTAGGAATTGTTTATATTAAGATACAGGCTGACCAAAGTGAATAAAAGCAAAGAGAGTGGCAATGAAACGACCATTTGGCCGTTTCTCTAACATGGATGTGGGCAGCCATTTTGGTAAAGGGTTACCTTTCCAGTATTCTGCCCAGGAACAGTGAAGAGTGCCTGACTGGAAGCCTCCTCCCATTGGTCAGGTCCAGTTTGAATTAGGCGGGAATCCAGTCGGCGGTGAAGTACTGACCTGTGGAGAGAGAGAGCGCAGTGAGTAACTGGCGCGGTGTGAATCAGTCACAGGGAGAGTGGTGCAGGCAGTGGCAAGTTCTCACAGGAATGGAAGACATACCAGAGAAGGTTATTCAATGGTGTAGGAAGTATGGCACAGACCAGAGTGGAGAGAGCAATTCGTTCTCCTCCTTCACCAGTGGTCTCACAAGGGGCTGCACACTGAGTCAGAGGAAGCTGCTGGATCAGCTCTTCTTTCAGTTCCTGTGAGAAAAAGGAAGGGGAGTGAGTCATTGGCAGGAAATAGAGAAGAAAATGCCTGCAAAAGCTAAGAAGCAGAGATTGGAGCAGCAGCAGTGAAGAAGTTGGTAGCCCAGAAGAAGAGTATGGCAGCTACCCATTTTTGGCCCCCCACATCTCCTGAATTATCGGAGGCAGGCTCTGGGGGAGCAGTGTGCAGAGGCCAAGGGGCTCTAAGGATGGGTGCAGCAGAGGGTTAATTCCTGCTGAAAATGTACAGGTGGCTGGTGCAGAGAATATGGCCAAGCAAGTACCTCTGGTGTTAACACAGAGGCAGCAGGAGCAAGCAATATGGAGTCAGGTATTTGTTTAATATTATACCAGGGCTCAAGGAATGCATTGATATGTATTTAAAGGAAAGGGTTATGCCTGAGACCTTAAGGCTGGGCAATACAGAAGTTCATGAGGCAAATTTTAAGGACCCGGTGGTGTGTGAAGTCTCACCATTAGGGCTCCATTTAACAAGTTCAGTAAGGGAAAAAATCCTTAGGAATGATTATGTGGACATTTTGTCACTTTTACCCACAGCAAAGGATCATGCAAATAAGGATGATCCTAATGAAAAAGATAAAAGGCGGCCAGTCCCCCGTAGTTTAGCAATTGGCTGCAAGGTTTTTGTATTTTTGCTAATATTTTATCTCAAAAGCATCTGGAGTTTGCTCCAGGGCTGTTTAAGCATCTGGACACTGTTGCGGATGCTTATAAATCTTTTAGTGGGCTTGGGTGGTACATTTATGATGACAGGTATCCAAAAAATGGCCATTCACAAAGAAATGAAGTGGGGCTCAAAGGATGTGGACCTCTGGTTGTCCATGATGTTTAGCGGACCCAGTCCCTGGCAGCATCGGGTAGATATACGGCCCCAACTATGACATCAAATGTTAATGTGTGCTGGTCATTAATGAAGGGAGTTGTAAATGGCCGAATATGTGTCGTTTTCGACACGAATGTTCTTACTGTGGAGCACAGCATGCAGCCTTTCATTGCCCAAGACGGGGCAGTTCAGGTATCCAAAAACAGGGAGTTAGAGGCAATCAATCAATTAGTCACTCCGGTGAAATAGCAGAAATGCTCCCATTTTTAAGGGTCTACCCAAAGCGTCAGAAAGCTTTGATAATTGAAGCGGGTTTTAAAAGGGGGTTTTGGATACCCTTTGATCCAAAAGCAGATAGTTTTTTAAATGTTGTTAACTTAAAGTCAGTTTTAGAGCACCCATTGGTAGTAGCAGATAAGATTAATAAGGAAATCAGTCTATGTAGAGTAGCGGGGCCTTTCAAACCCCCCCTTACCAAACTCAGAATTTCTCCCTTGGGGTTGGTTCCTAAAAAAGATCTTAAAGGATATGTCTTTCACCAAATCAAAAATATTTTTTTTCATTATAAGGTAGTACCCATCCCCAGAAGCCTTTTCCTGCCTTTCTTTGAAAAAATTCCATTCCCTACCTTTGCAGCAGTCTCTAGAAGTTCTATTCGTTTTTGGGGGTGTGGCCTTAGCTGTGCTGGATAAGGAAGTGAGCTGATTACTAAATGAGGCTATTACCATGCGTTTTGGTCCCGCCCACTTGACCCTGTGCTTTTATGTAACAGATCCTCTCCTGCATTGTCAGAACTGTAGTAAAACAGACAATGCTGGCAGAGACAAAGGAGAGAGTATATCATAAAGTGTGCCATTTCTGTGGCTGGGGGAAGCAGGGAGAGTGTGTGTGTAGATAGACCCAAGATCAAATATCCAATCCAGACATAAGAGTTCATACATAAAGTGTGCCATTTCTGTGGCTGGGGGAAGGGAAGCAGGAGAGGTGTGTGGTAGATAGACCCAAGATCTAAATATCCAATCCAGACGTAAGAGTTCTATACATAAGTCTGGTGTGTGTGTGTGTGCCATTTCTGGGGCTGGGGGAAGCGGGAGAGTGTGTGCAGATAGACCCAAGATCTAAATATCCAATCCAGAACGTAAGAGTTATACAAAAGTCTGGTGGGTGTGTGTGTGTGTGTGCATTTCTGTGGCTGGGGGAAGCAGGGAGAGTGTGTGTAGATAGACCCAAGATCTAAATATCCAATCCAGACGTAAGAGTTCATACATAAAGTCTGGTGTGTGTGTGCCATTCTGTGGCTGGGGGAAGCAGGGAGAGTGTGTGTAGATAGACCCAAGATCTAAATCCAATCCAGACGTAGAGTTCATACATAAAGTCTGTGTGTGTGTGTGTGGTGTGTGGTGTGACATTTCTGTGCTGGGGGAGCAGGGAGAGTGTGTGTAGATAGACCCAGATCTAAATATCCAATCCAGACGTAAGAGTTCATACTAAAGTCTGGTGTGTGTGGTGTGTGTGTGTTGCCATTTCTGTGGCTGGGGGAAGCAGGGAGAGTGTGTGTAGATAGACCCAAGATCCAATATTCCAATCCAGACGTAAGAGTTCATAAAAAAGTCTGGTGTGTGTGTGTGTGTGTGTGTGCCATTTCGTGGGCTGGGGGAAGCAGGGAGAGTGTGTGTAGATAGACCCAAGATCTAAATATCCAATCCAGAAGTAAGAGTTCATACAAAAGTCTGGTGTGTGTGTGTGTGTGCCATTTCTGTGGCTGGGGGAAGCAGGGAGAGTGTGTGTAGATAGACCCAAGATCTAAATATCCAATCCAGACGTGTGTGTGTGTGTGTGGGGGTGTGTGTGTGTGTGTGGTGTGTGTGTCGGGCAGGGTCGACGAGTCCGACGCAGCATGGGTGGATCTGCGCATGTGCGGGATGGCGCGCACGTCGGACTGCCTGCTACTGGGAAGGCAGCAACATGAATATTCAATGTGCCAAGCGGATCTTACAGCACATACATCGGACAAACTAGGGCACACAGACAAAATCCATAAAAGGTATCATGCATATTTAAATGGGCTCTTTTACTTTAGGCAATGTTAATTTTTCAGGTGGACATACCCTTTAATGAATTCAGGCTCTCCACCATCTAAGGTAACATACGCCTCGTTCGATAAGGCGCTGTTGATTTTAAAAGAGTGTGGCCAATTTGCTCTAATGTCCAAGTGCGATATTAAATCCGCTTTTAGACTCTTGCCTATACATCCAGAGTGTTGGCACATTTTGGGCTTTAAATTTGAGGGTCTCTACTTCTATGACAAATGCCTACCGATGGGCTGCAGCCTTTCTTGTTTTTATTTTGAAGTTTTCTCTTCCTTTATAGAATGGGTGGTAGGGCAAGTAGCTGGCTCAAGATATCTGTTACACTATTTAGATGATTTTTGGTAAGGATTAAACACACTACATGGTGGGGCCAGTAGTTGGGGGGATTATAGTTTTGGGGGTGGACATGCCCTTAAATGAAATACGGTGATGCTTTGGGCACTCCTGACACTACAGTTTTAATATTCACTATGAATATGTGCTGTTTAGGTTTAGTATTGGGTTTTTAAAGGACATTGGTGAACATTTCCTTATAAACACTGGTGTTATTTTGGGGTGTTACAGAGTAAATATGCTCCACTTTATTTCCTTTTCTGCAATACAAATTCAGTTACTCTTTAAAATGGAACAGGATTTACTACTGTATACTGCTCTTCCAAAAATCCCCTATCCCTCTATTAATAATTCTGCTATTGATCGTGGTGTGCAGGCTAAACAAATAGTTTTTATTTCAGGCTTCCAGTCTTGTTATGGACAAAAGTTCAAGTGAGAATTGGAAGGTACAGTATGGTATTCAACTTGCATAGAGAAGCTAAAATATTTCTTACAATTTTCCAATACTATAGTATTTCAATCCAAATCCGTTCTCATAATTCTTTAGTGGTCTAGCACTATTACCAACGTGTATTGTTAGTCTATGGCTGCTTCATTACTTTACGGCTGTGCGTAAATACCAATGCAATCTTTAAAAACACAAAGTGCAATACTGCACATTATAATATGCTTCATAAGGTTCCCTATATTCTTTAAGAATCACTATTTAGACATTGTCATTTTGGTATCAATATTTAAAAATCAGTAATGAAATTAAAGGATTTGTATTCTTATTTAAGGAACAGTATTCTATGAAGTAAGAGATGGCCGAACTTCATAAAGTTCGGTCCGTTTTCGAACTTCGTACAGGCCTTTGGTACTTGGGAACACGCGGGTAACAGCAAAATAAAAACGGACGTAGTGCAAAAGCTCGCTACTTTCGGTAGCACCTCTATATTATGACCACGCGTATGTTAACAAAATTTCTGAGAGAGATCTTGCGAAGGGTCTGGGGCTTACGCACCTGGACCACTGAATTTTATTTGTGAGTCTCTGAATTTCATACACCCTCTTTTATTTACAATGTGCTCTCCATATAAATTGTATATTCCTTTCCTAAGGTGGCCATTTAATTTATAGGGTTTCACCCCCTGATGGTGATCATTTACACACATGTGTTCTGACCTGGTTTAAGGTTATCTGTCTAAATTGAAAAATATAGGTAGGAACCCCCTAAACCAGATTTCGTTATTCTTATTTTCCAAAAATGATTCTAAAGCTACTTACAGAACTGGGTCCCTCACCAGTAGGTTTATACCTCCTCTGCTGTTCCTAAAAGCTGGTTACCGTATATACTTAAATATAAGTCGATTGGAGTATAACCGAAAATAGTAAAAACTGATTGAGCCGAGTATAAGCCGAGGGAAATAATAGAAATAATGACCACTAATGCCTTCTGATTCTGTATTGTTTTGAGTCTTTAGTTCCCCTTTAAATGGACAGCGCATTCCCATACAGTAGTCCCATACAGTAATAGCCAAATCCAGTATGGGTATTACTGTAAGTGACTGCTGTATGGGAATTCTGCTGCACATTTAAAGGGAACTAAAGCCTCAAAACAATACAGAATCAGAAGGAAATCTTTTAACAATTGATACTATCCTCCTGATTCTGTATTGTTTGAGGCATTAGTTGCCAATTAATGACCAGTAATCACATACAATAACCCTCATTCCCTGGTACTCCAGATGTTTGGAAACTACAACTCCTAGCATGCTGGGAGTTGTAGTTTCCAAACCTCTGCAGTGTCAAAGAATTGCCACTACAGGGATTACTGCAGAGATTACTAAGATACTGCAGGGATTACTGTTGCCCCCCACCTCACCCCAGAGAGCCCCCTCAGTTCAGTGTTAACTTGCCTTGGCAATCCTTTTCAGTAATCCGGCGGCCATTCGTTCCGCATCCTCTGTTCTGCTGCCTGACGTCCCTACTCGGCGCCCGGAAGTGAGACAGGAGCTGAGCTGGAGCTGATTTCAGCCGGCAGATCAGAGGATGCAGAGCGAGTGGCCGCTGGATCACTGAATGGTAAGTGAATGACCCAAGTATAAACCAAAGCTATTTTTAAGCCTAAAAACCTTGGTTTATACTCAAGTATAAACAGTATGTGCTCGCAAGGCAGTGAAGTAGGCAGCTTTTGTACGGCTGTCAGCCATTGGCCTTGGTGTCAGTGTTATGGCTTGAAATGTGGGGGTGTAACAAGAAGTTACTGGGGAAAAGGGCCTCATCCAAAATTTTGGTATATGCCCTTTCCCAGCAGCTATAAAAAGTCCTCATGTGATTTCTATACACCCCCTTACCAAAATTGTTTATATTTAACCTATTTGTGAAAAAATATTGCTAGTCAAAAAGCCTAAAAAAAGTTGTGAATTGATTAACCATCATGGACCTGGTTAATAAATATATCCACATACATTGCAAAATTCTTATTGTTTAGGAATATCATATGTAATTCCTGTCACCTAAGGCCTGCAGCTGAATGTGTCAATCTCTCAAAGATTTTCTTTCAACCGCAAATGCCTTATGAAGAGCAACAGCCAGAAAATTACATCTCATGCATTAAATTGCCACTTTAATAACCGCATGTTGGATATTTTTGACTCACATACAGAACCATCCCACGATTCAAAAGTCCTAGTTAGAAGAGCCAATCAAAAATAACATCATCTTCAAAGCTACAATTAACTTTGAAATGATAGGAAAATTGTTCGCTATGACCAAAACACTATACAAGGCAGACAGATTTTCCAGGTTGGTGTCAATATAAGTGACAGTTTTGCTGTCTTCTGAGGGTTGTTTCGTACTGCAAGGTACAGTAATCAAACAGCTATTTCCATGCCATTACAGAATAAAATAACCTCTAGAAGCCATGAAGGTTATGTATCCATCTATGCGCAATAAACCCAGTGAAATGTATATTTAGAACTCTTGAGAAATGAGGAATATTTTGTCACATCATAACACCCAATCTTTCATTTATTCCTAAAAAGTTTTTTTTTAATGCCTGAAAAGAAACAATAGGGGAGATTCAATAAAGTTTATCGTTAAAAATAGTTTTTGCCCCAACCAATCAGATGTTAGCTTTCAAATGTTAATCAAGATCTAATTGGTTGGGGCAAAATTAGCACCATTTTTTAGATAAGAAACTCCTATGGCTGAGGCCAGACTACAGCGCACAAAATCGCAAGTGTTATCGCACGCGTTGCATGCACGATTTCTGTGCGTTTGTGCGCATGTTTCGCGTTAACACATGCGTTTTCGCTATTTCCAAAGAGAAAACGCATGCGATTGCGCGAAAAAATGGTTAATCAGACGCGCAATCGCATGCACAACAGAATCGCGGGAATTGTCGCGTTCCCGCTATTTCCATTTTAGCGAAAATCGCGGGCGCAAATGCGCAAAAAGCGTGCTAGTGTGGCCTTGCCCTAAATGAGACTTAAATATTCATGCAAAAATCTCATTCGCAGAATATAAGGATTGTAGGAATTGTTTATATTAAGATACAGGCTGACCAAAGTGAATAAAAGCACAAGAGAGTGGCAATGAAACGACCATTTGGCCGTTTCTCTAACATGGATGTGGGCAGCCATTTTGGTAAAGGGTTACCTTTCCAGTATTCTGCCCAGGAACAGTGAAGAGTGCCTGACTGGAAGCCTCCTCCCATTGGTCAGGTCCAGTTTGAATTAGGCGGGAATCCAGTCGGCGGTGAAGTACTGACCTGTGGAGAGAGAGAGCGCAGTGAGTAACTGGCGCGGTGTGAATCAGTCACAGGGAGAGTGTGCAGGCAGTGGCAAGTTCTCACAGGAATGGAAGACATACCAGAGAAGGTTATTCAATGGTGTAGGAAGTATGGCACAGACCAGAGTGGAGAGAGCAATTCGTTCTCCTCCTTCACCAGTGGTCTCACAAGGGGCTGCACACTGAGTCAGAGGAAGCTGCTGGATCAGCTCTTCTTTCAGTTCCTGTGAGAAAAAGGAAGGGGAGTGAGTCATTGGCAGGAAATAGGAGAAGAAAATGCCTGCAAAAGCTAAGAAGCAGAGATTGGAGCAGCAGCAGTGAAGAAGTTGGTAGCCCAGAAGAAGAGTATGGCAGCTACCCATTTTTGGCCCCCCACATCTCCTGAATTATCGGAGGCAGGCTCTGGGGGAGCAGTGTGCAGAGGCCAAGGGGCTCTAAGGATGGGTGCAGCAGAGGGTTAATTCCTGCTGAAAATGTACAGGTGGCTGGTGCAGAGAATATGGCCAAGCAAGTACCTCTGGTGTTAACACAGAGGCAGCAGGAGCAAGCAATATGGAGTCAGGTATTTGTTTAATATTATACCAGGGCTCAAGGAATGCATTGATATGTATTTAAAGGAAAGGGTTATGCCTGAGACCTTAAGGCTGGGCAATACAGAAGTTCATGAGGCAAATTTTAAGGACCCGGTGGTGTGTGAAGTCTCACCATTAGGGCTCCATTTAACAAGTTCAGTAAGGGAAAAAATCCTTAGGAATGATTATGTGGACATTTTGTCACTTTTACCCACAGCAAAGGATCATGCAAATAAGGATGATCCTAATGAAAAAGATAAAAGGCGGCCAGTCCCCCGTAGTTTAGCAATTGGCTGCAAGGTTTTTGTATTTTTGCTAATATTTTATCTCAAAAGCATCTGGAGTTTGCTCCAGGGCTGTTTAAGCCATCTGGACACTGTTGCGGATGCTTATAAATCTTTTAGTGGGCTTGGGTGGTACATTTATGATGACAGGTATCCAAAAAATGGCCATTCACAAAGAAATGAAGTGGGGCTCAAAGGATGTGGACCTCTGGTTGTCCATGATGTTTAGCCGGACCCAGTCCCTGGCAGCATCGGGTAGATATACGGCCCCAACTATGACATCAAATGTTAATGTGTGCTGGTCATTAATGAAGGGAGTTGTAAATGGCCGAATATGTGTCGTTTTCGACACGAATGTTCTTACTGTGGAGCACAGCATGCAGCCTTTCATTGCCCAAGACGGGGCAGTTCAGGTATCCAAAAACAGGGAGTTAGAGGCAATCAATCAATTAGTCACTCCGGTGAAATAGCAGAAATGCTCCCATTTTTAAGGGTCTACCCAAAGCGTCAGAAAGCTTTGATAATTGAAGCGGGTTTTAAAAGGGGGTTTTGGATACCCTTTGATCCAAAAGCAGATAGTTTTTTAAATGTTGTTAACTTAAAGTCAGTTTTAGAGCACCCATTGGTAGTAGCAGATAAGATTAATAAGGAAATCAGTCTATGTAGAGTAGCGGGGCCTTTCAAACCCCCCCTTACCAAACCTCAGAATTTCTCCCTTGGGGTTGGTTCCTAAAAAAGATCTTAAAGGATATGTCTTTCACCAAATCAAAAATATTTTTTTTCATTATAAGGTAGTACCCATCCCCAGAAGCCTTTTCCTGCCTTTCTTTTGAAAAAATTCCATTCCCTACCTTTGCCAGCAGTCTCTAGAAGTTCTATTCGTTTTTGGGGGTGTGGCCTTAGCTGTGCTGGATAAGGAAGTGAGCTGATTACTAAATGAGGCTATTACCATGCGTTTTGGTCCCGCCCACTTGACCCTGTGCTTTTATGTAACAGATCCTCTCCTGCATTGTCAGAACTGTAGTAAAACAGACAATGCTGGCAGAGACAAAGGAGGAGAGATATCATAAAGTGTGCCATTTCTGTGGCTGGGGGAAGCAGGGAGAGTGTGTGTGTAGATAGACCCAAGATCAAATATCCAATCCAGACATAAGAGTTCATACATAAAGTGTGCCATTTCTGTGGCTGGGGGAAGGGAAGCAGGAGAGGTGTGTGGTAGATAGACCCAAGATCTAAATATCCAATCCAGACGTAAGAGTTCTATACATAAGTCTGGTGTGTGTGTGTGTGCCATTTCTGGGGCTGGGGGAAGCGGGAGAGTGTGTGCAGATAGACCCAAGATCTAAATATCCAATCCAGAACGTAAGAGTTATACAAAAGTCTGGTGGGTGTGTGTGTGTGTGTGCATTTCTGTGGCTGGGGGAAGCAGGGAGAGTGTGTGTAGTAGACCCAAGATCTAAATATCCAATCCAGACGTAAGAGTTCATACATAAAGTCTGGTGTGTGTGTGCCATTCTGTGGCTGGGGGAAGCAGGGAGAGTGTGTGTAGATAGACCCAAGATCTAAATCCAATCCAGACGTAGAGTTCATACATAAAGTCTGTGTGTGTGTGTGTGGTGTGTGGTGTGACATTTCTGTGCTGGGGGAGCAGGGAGAGTGTGTGTAGATAGACCCAGATCTAAAATCCAATCCAGACGTAAGAGTTCATACTAAAGTCTGGTGTGTGTGGTGTGTGTGTGTTGCCATTTCTGTGGCTGGGGGAAGCAGGGAGAGTGTGTGTAGATAGACCCAAGATCCAATATTCCAATCCAGACGTAAGAGTTCATAAAAAAGTCTGGTGTGTGTGTGTGTGTGTGTGTGCCATTTCGTGGGCTGGGGGAAGCAGGGAGAGTGTGTGTAGATAGACCCAAGATCTAAATATCCAATCCAGAAGTAAGAGTTCATACAAAAGTCTGGTGTGTGTGTGTGTGTGCCATTTCTGTGGCTGGGGGAAGCAGGGAGAGTGTGTGTAGATAGACCCAAGATCTAAATATCCAATCCAGACGTGTGTGTGTGTGTGTGGGGGTGTGTGTGTGTGTGTGGTGTGTGTGTCGGGCAGGGTCGACGAGTCCGACGCAGCATGGGTGGATCTGCGCATGTGCGGGATGGCGCGCACGTCGGACTGCCTGCTACTGGGAAGGCAGCAACATGAATATTCAATGTGCCAAGCGGATCTTACAGCACATACATCGGACAAACTAGGGCACACAGACAAAATCCATAAAAGGTATCATGCATATTTAAATGGGCTCTTTTACTTTAGGCAATGTTAATTTTTCAGGTGGACATACCCTTTAATGAATTCAGGCTCATCCACCATCTAAGGTAACATACGCCTCGTTCGATAAGGCGCTGTTGATTTTAAAAGAGTGTGGCCAATTTGCTCTAATGTCCAAGTGCGATATTAAATCCGCTTTTAGACTCTTGCCTATACATCCAGAGTGTTGGCACATTTTGGGCTTTAAATTTGAGGGTCTCTACTTCTATGACAAATGCCTACCGAGGGCTGCAGCCTTTCTGTTTTTATTTTGAAGTTTTCTCTTCCTTATAGAATGGGTGGTAGGGCAAGTAGCTGGCTCAAGATATCTGTTACACTATTTAGATGATTTTTTTATTTATAGGCCCACAGCATTCTAATATTTGTTTAAAACTGTTTAAATCATTTCTTTACATAGCTAAAAAATTTGGCATTCCAATAGCAGATGAAAAGACCGTTAGGCCCTGCACAGAGCTACAGTTTCTGGGCATTACCATAAATTCCAACTCTATGTCCTTTAGTCTGCCATTAGAAAAACTGTCAAAGCTTAGAGAGCTAATTGACGAAGCTATATCAGCTAAGAAACTGACATTGCGTAAAATTCAAAGTTTATTAGGCCATTAAACTTCGCTTGCAAGGTTTTACCGATGGGCCGGGCGTTTAATCGCCGGCTCATTGACAGGACGATTGGGGTTAAAAATCCCAATTGGTACATGAGGCTAAGCTTGATCTTAAAATTTGGAAAAATTTTCCTAGAGAACTTTAATGGTAACACCAGGTGGCAAGAGGACTTTATTGACAGTGCCAGTCTTCAATTATTCACAGACGCAGCTGCGTCTGTTGGTTGTGGTGGTTACATGTTAGGTGATTGGTTCTCAGTTAAGTGGCCACTAGCATTTTCCAAATCGTCCGATCTGGCTAA
The DNA here is from genome assembly GCA_019447015.1 of Hymenochirus boettgeri. Taxonomy (NCBI): domain Eukaryota; kingdom Metazoa; phylum Chordata; class Amphibia; order Anura; family Pipidae; genus Hymenochirus; species Hymenochirus boettgeri. The sequence goes on along the minus strand of CM033470.1, from coordinate 57,870,451 downwards.
CCTGGTCTACTTGGAAATTATTCCCATTTTCTTTTCACTCTGCATTTGGGGTGATGAGCTGCACAACAAAAGGTTAAAGCTAAATTGCGATAATATGGGAGTAGTTCATGTTATGAATTCATTATCCTCCAAGTCTCCTGCTGTAATGAGAGTAGTCAGACAAATTGTGTTAAAATCGCTGCAATATTATATTTGGATTAAGGCATATCATATTCCTGGGCATTATAATAACATAGCGGATGCCTTATCACGCCAGCAGGTGGCCCGTTTTCAGGATCTGATTGGGGGAACAGTGCGGTCGGAGACAGTCATCCCAGAGGATCTTTGGAAGGTAATTCTCCCATGCTAGAGGCTCTTTTAAGAAGGTCGATCTCAGCTCGCTCGTGGCAATATTATGATTCAGTTTGGAAAAAATGGTTGTTCTTTAAAAGAGACTTTAGTCACTTAAGTGATGTAGAGTGTTTATTATTGTTGTTAATTTCTCTCTTTGAAGCCGGTTTGGCAGCAGCAACTATAAAAAAAGCATTTTGCAGGCATTTCTTTCTTTTATAAAATATATTTTGGTCAGCAATTTGATAATATTTTTATTATCAGACAACTGTTAAAAGGGATTTCTCTGTCGAGAACTTCGGTGGACCCACGCAGACCTATCACATTTCATATTCTTTCCAGGTTTTTATTATCCTTAGAATCAGTTTGTGGATCTCCTTATGAGATATCACTATTCCGTTTAGCATTTATTTTTTCATTTTTCCTAGCGTTAAGGATTAGTGAACTAATATCCCCCTCAAAATTATCGCCAGGGAGTCTTCAAATTTCGGATGTTCAGCTGTATACACATAAGCTTAGGGTGAAAATCACTAAGTCAAAAACAGATCAGGAAGGCAGGGGCTGCATCCAATGGTTAGGTAGATTCAATCATTTTAACTTATGCCCTGTATCTGCTTATTTAGAGTTTATGAAAGTAAGGCCCTTGAATCCAGGCCCTCTTCTTATTCACTCGGATGGCTCGTTTTTGTAATTTTTTCAGTTTAGAAGCGTTTTAGGTTCCTGTGCTAAACACAATCACCTAGATCCTTCTCAGTATACCTCTCATTCTTTTAGGATAGGTGCGGTGACACAGGCCGCTTTGCTGCAGTTTTCATCCGAAAAGATAAAGAGGTTAGGTCGTTGGGGTTCAGATAGATATAAATCCTATGTTCGTATGTCTTTAGTGTAGTGTTTTACTATGTCAATTTCTTTTCAGACCAGAGACAACTGAGAACATGGATTTTAGGGCATTCCTTCGTCTTCTGGGCAAAAAGAAGGGCGGAGATAAGAAAATTCGGGCTCAATTTATCATTTTCCTCTTCGGTAGTTAAGATTTTCTGGATGGGTCTGCGTGGAGCTACATGGGACAATATATTCCCTATGTTATCTAAGGCTGCAAACTTATGGGGTATTCCGGACATCATTGTCTTTCACCTTGGGGGCAACGATATTGGTAATTTAAAGTCAGTTGAGTTAATGAGAATTTTTGTCTCACGCTAAATTTATGCTCCCAAAGGCAATTTTAGCTTTTTCCGAAATCATCCCTCGCTTAGCATGGTTAGTTGACCCGAGTTTAATACCTTTAGAAAAATGCCGTAAGAAAATTAATGCTAATATTCATAAGTTTGCGAGGGAAGTTTCCATTGTCACATATCGCCACATCGATTTGGAGAATGGTGGATCTGGTCTGTATAGAGAGGACAAAATTCATTTGTCAGACATAGGTCTTGACATTTTCTGCGTAGGCTTACAAAATTTGATTGAACACGCTGTTTTTCAATGGAGGCTTACCATGGACAATTGCTAAGGCAATGCCCATGGTATGGAGGGTGCAGAGAGAATTGGCTATAGACCTTACGGTTATAGCTGTATTGGTTGGTTAGATTTACCATTTACTGTGGTAAGTTTTAAAACAGCAGTGTTCTATGTTAAAATGAATTTTGGTTTTATGGAAAATTTTAATTAATTAATAAATTATTAAAGCTGCGGCCAGATTTCTCCAACCTACAAATCGTTGTGGTGTTTCTATTATTGTGTTTGTTTATTATTTGTGCGGCTTAACATTCCCATGAAAAATGTCATCCTAGTGCACACTGCTGGTAATAAATATTACCATAATAAAGTGATAAGGAGGCGTTCAGGGTGATAGATGTTTGGAAAGTGCTATTGATGTAATATCTTTGATGTATCCCTGCAAGCTTTATTTGGTTTCTGTAAAACTTATTGCTTCTTTACCTCCCATTCTTCAATTAAAGGGTATGTTTACCCAAAAATACATATTTTGCTGTAATGTAGTCTTCACCCCTCCCAGCCCCAACCGCAGTGTCCATTTGTAAAAAAAATAGCAGATTACCTACTCACCACCCTTCATTCCCACAGCCTCTGCCTGTAATGTTAATTCCGCGAAGTAAGAAATATTAGGAGCTGGATCAGAAGCCGCGTCTGTGATTGGCAGCGAGGCAGCCAATCACAGATGCAGCTGCCGACTATTGAGAACACTGCTGGAACGAAGGCTGGCAAGTAAGTAATATGCTATTGTTTTTACATATGGACAGTGCGGTTGAGGCTGGGAGGGGGGAGACTACACTACAGCAAAAGGGTTTAACGAAAGACTTTAAAGGGCAAGTCAAGCCTAAAAATAACTTTCTTAAAATGCTTATTATCTCCCCAAACCTCCCTTTCGCAAGGTTCATATATTTTAAAGATCCCCCAGAACTTACTTACCTGACCCGGTCCCTCTCCGTCTAGACGCCGCTCCCTGCTCCTGTTTCGAGCTCGTTGCGAGCAGGGGACTTCTGCTCTGACAGCCGCTTCACTTCCTGGTCGCTGTCAGGCGATTGGGCGTGACGTCACGATGCGCCTTAACTGACTGCCGCAACCAGGAAGTGGAGAGGCTGTCAGCACCAGCCGCAGAGTAGAAGCAGCGAGGGACCGGGTCAGGTAAGTAAGTTCTGGGGGATTTTTGAAATATATATAAAATATATAGGTAAGGACCTATTAATACTACACAGTGGGGCCAGCATGGGGTTACATTTTAGTTTTGGGGGTGGATATGTCCTTTTAACTGAAAACCACTATCTGACTTTTGTCAGTGGAGATACCCTTTAAGATACTAACCCGATTTGTGCAATGCTACATGGGTTATTAATGGGTGACATTAACACTTGTTTTATGGAAGCTGTGGTAGGATCTTGAATGTATGGAACCTTGCAGCCATTACTATACATTATCGGGGTTATTGTGGAGATTCAACATGTGCGGATCGTGTTACTAACCCGCCATACAAAACGAGACATAAACGAGACTACTTCTGGTATTGCATTGGGGGATTGCGTAAAGGTAAGACCCGCCAGATTAAAGTCCCATAGAGAACCCTGTTAACTTTTGCAATACCAAAGGGCCTTTGTAAAATTTGGGAAAATTTGGAAATTACGATGTGCCCTAAAATTTGTGTAAAACACACTTTAACCCGATATTGCTTCGGGTTAACATGGGTTTTACAAGGATTTTGGCCATATTAAATCTCCCTGTATATATTTTATACAAAATAGTGAAAAGTTTTTGTTACAAATATTGTTTTGTTTAAGTTTCTTTCTGTGGGTGGACACATTCCACAGAATGAAAATTTCTAATTGAACCCAATTGAGAGTGAAATTTTTGAAACCTTCCAACAGATTTCAGAAACTCTTCTGCCTCAAACAGAGATTCATTTCATGACAGGCACGGGGAATAATGGTAACACAATTTTATTGCATTTCTGTATAGAGATATATAAAGCTCATTATTGCAATCTTTTGATGTCATTCCTTTACCAGCAATGCCATCACTTATCACTGCAACAGATTTTATAACTTATACAGTTAATACGAATGTAATATGCAGTAACTGATTATTGTGAGACCAGTGTCTATGTCAGTAGATGTATGCTGTATGTTTCTTACTAGCAATGCCACTTGGTTTCTTATCTGATTATCTAAACAGCAAATGCTCAGATTTCTGCATTTGTTCCTCTCATAATGTAATAACCGGAATCATTAATAATGAAACATACATAAAATATGTCAATAACACCATTATGAGGAGCCTAACCATATGTGGACAATTAGCATAGGCCGCTACATATCATGTGATATGCATTTAACAGTAGGTTGATGGTGGTCACATGAAAGAGTGACAAAAACAAGATGGAGGCTGTAGAGAGAGGTAAGAGCCTGAATGGGAATCCAGAAAAAGTTGTTTAGGCAATGGTGCATGCCTGCACTGCCGGGAAGTGGGCATTGCAGACTGAACAATGACATCAACGGAGAAAGGAGTGGCTAATTCTTCTGTCTTTGGAGCTTTGGATCTTCAAAACTCTTAAAGCCAGACTGTTCAATAACAGATCCACAAGTGGGTAAGGCAAAGAACTTTCAGGGAGATTCAATAAAAGTTCTTATAGTTAAAAATGGTGCTAATTTGGCCCCAACCAATCAGATGTTAGCTTTCAAATGGTAAATAAGATCTGATTGGTTGGGGCAAAATTAGCACCATTTTTAACGATAGAAACTTTTATTGAATCTCCCTGTTTTTTCATCATAGTTTAAAGAAAAGAAATAGGATCACATTTGACTTCAATGACTGATTGGAAACTGTCACTATCCAAATGAATTGATACCCCACTGAAAATGGGGTTTGGTGGAAATTTATTTGTGGCTTTATTACCACTTTACAACCGTGCGTGTGGTTGTACTGTGTGCAGGTACAATCTAGTAGGAAATGGCTGTTTTTGTCTGTCAGTAAGATAATGATATACTAAATTCTTGCTACATACAGTAATTGCATCGTTTTCCTAAGAAACTGGATTTTGAATGTTCTGCTTTGCGTCCAAATTCTCCCTTTTGCATTTAATTTCCACTTCTGCATTATAATTTCTCTGATAATGTATAGCTGCTTTTAGGGAAGGCGTTAATTACTGCTCTGGACATTTCAAGCAGGGAAGATTATAATGGGGTTTGTTGCATCTACACAGAGACTGACAGAATATTTGCATAAAAGGCACATTACTGTGCTAATGTAAAATTTCATCTATTACTTGTGTGTATTTTCATATACCGTAGTTATAATATAGCACCACTATACATAGAAATGCAAAGAATGCAAACAAGGGAATAGGTACAAGGGGCAGCACACTGGCTCAGTTGTGTTCTGGGTTCAAATCCACCAACAGTTCAATTTCATCATCTGTAAATAGAGATGGCCACACCTGGTATTCCATTTTATAGATTTAAGGATCTCGGGAAAAACCCGAAGATCCGAAAACAGAACTTAATTTCAGGACTTCAGACTGCATTTTCGATGATTATCGAATGTACAGGGTTATTTTCGGTAATCCTCGAAAATAACCTTGAATGTTCAATAACCTTCGAAAATACGATTGGAAACTAATTCCAAGTTTCCGGAATTTCAAGAATTATCATTTGAGGTTATTTCTGAGGATTAGCGAAAACAACATTTTATATTCGCTAATCATTGAATATGAGGTCCAAAGTCCTGAAATCGGAACTTTGCCTGGTTTCAGAATGGAACATTTGGGTTCAGTGTCGGATCCGGTTCCTAGTTGGAACCGGATCCCAACTCTACCAAACCTGTGCACCCAGCCTAAGAAGCATGATCTGCTGACTAACGGGTGGGTCTCTCTGCTGGTCTATGATTGACTGTGCAGGAATCCACCATTGTACCAACAGGTTGATTTCATAAATAAACCAACAACCACAGCTAAAGGAGAGTTGAGGCACTGTTTATTGTATGTTTGTGAATATGTTTGAGGAACAAAGTCCCTTTAACAAAAAACTTACAGTCTATCTTTATTTTTAAGTGTCTGTTTAGTCTCAAGGGTGTAACAAGTTGCAAATTAAGTTTGCAACTTGAAGAAACCATAGACCACCTAAAAACACTTACAGCCTTGATCATTTACACTTTACACCTAAATTGGGTTTAAACTATAAGTTAAAGGGACACTTAAATGAAAAAATGATTTGCCTTTATCCTTTTGTATATTTTTAGTGCTGTCAGGAACTTGATCCCTTTTTTGCTCTCAGTGCTCCCTGTTACTAGATCTCCTCTGTCTCTTTGTGTCCTGTTCAGCTCTTTCCTAGTTAGTATGCATGCATACCTCCCAACATTTGGAAAGTTCAATGAGGGACAAATGTAAGATATGCGGCCATACGTGTCAGCTAGAGATGGCCGAACTTTCGAAAGTTCGGTCTGTTTTCGAACTATATGGAAAGTTCGAAAGTTTGAAAACGGACCCATTAAAGTCAATGGGAGTCAAATAGTTTGAAAAGTTCTAATGAAATACAATGAAAATATCAATGGTAACGTAATGTAAATGGCTCTGGGACCTGGGAAATGGTCTGGGGAACATGTTTGAATATCCAGGACATTCGAAAAATCAATTTTACCCTCACTCGCGCTATTTTCGAGCTCATTCGCGCCTAGGTACCATATACATTTTACTTGCAGATTTGAAGCTTGCGTATAGGATTTAGTAGACACTTTACTCGTAGATTCGATGTTCGCTCCTAGATACCATGGTCATTTTACTCGCAGATTTGATGCTCGCGTATAGGTTTTAATGGACACTTTACTCGCAGATTCAATGCTTGCGTTTGCGCCTAGATACCATGGACATCTTACTCGCAGATTCGATGCTTGCGTATAGGTATAATAAGCATTTTACTCGCACATTCGAACGGTCAAACATCCGATATTTATCGAAAGTCCGAAAATATCAAAAATCCGGGTCCGGGATAGTTTGAGAAGTCCGAATTCATTTGAATTTGAATAGTTCGGCTCAAACTCGGGTTCGAGGTCGAGTTCTAATCCATCTCTAGTGTCAGCGCTCGCCAATTTTTTTGGGCCACTCCTATTTTTCTAAAACCACACCCGCTTTTTGAGGTAATGCCCATTTTAAAGACCACTGCTTACATTATATATTGTTGGGCTGAATACACTGGCTAATGAACTGGAGGGCTGATTAAGCTGGGTAATGAACTGGAAGGCTTGATAACGCTGGGTGATGAACTGGAGGGCTGTTTAAGCTGGGAAATGAACTGGAGGGCTGATAACACTGGGAAATGAACTGGAGGGCTGATAGCACTGGGTAATGAACTGGAGGGCTGATAAAGCTGGGTAATGTTTTCAGTAACAGGCAACTTATTATCCCTTCAGTGAGGGAAAGGTTAATCCTTTTACTGAAAACAACACCCAGACGGACATTGCAGTGTAACAGGCAGATGCAATCTGTACTAACCTAGACCCATGTGTTTTTGCTTCCTCTCCATGAGGTCTCCCCAGCAGCTCTGTTCTGAACAAACAGCCCCGCCCCTGGCAGGCAGGAACTGGGAGTCTCCAACTGCCATCTCACTGAAGGGTCCTAAAGCCTGTTCCTTCACTTCCGGTTTTTAGCTGTAAAATTTTACCAGACACCGGAACAAAACTGGGACATTGCATAAACACACACAGGGGGTGACGGGACAGCGGGAAAAGACCCGAAAAAAGGGACAGTTTAGAGCTAATATGTCTCCTCTCTGAGTATCCACCCTTTCCAAAACTGAGGTACAGCTATAGTGTGGAGCATGTGCAGTGGAGATGATTTGCAGTGGAGATGCCCCGGTGCTACATTGGGACTTAAATAACACAGACAGAAGCTGACTACAGGATTGGGTGTTATCTGCACAGAAAGAGCACAGAGAGAAAGATAATGCTTATTCTCTTTCCTGATATTAATAGTGAATCAATTATCCATGCAGTGACAGAGAAATAGGCTTTACTTTTATAGAATGGAGAGCTTCTACATGTAGTGTGCCAGGGGGAGGGGCTGGGTGATTGACATCTTAACTGACTAACTGTGCCCTCCCTCTTTAAAAGTAAAACTCCCAGAGCTAAAAAAAACAGCGATAGGAAGGTCAAAGAAAAAAAAAAGAGCAATTTAAGATTGGTGGTAATTAATCGTAATAACTGTGTGATTAGTTAAAAAAATTTGCCCCAGTTTACACGTCCTTTAAGCCTAACATTTTTTTTACAAACGTATATAACAGAAACTGTTGTTTTAAAGAGCATGTCCACCCTAATTAAATTTTGTTATGCTATTCACCCCATGGGCTCCCAGCCCCACCGCATTATTTTTTTTTTTTTTAAGCCCTCCAAACTCTACTTACCTCCCCTCTTTCCTCCGACGCGCTCCCGGCCCTCTGCTTGCGAGGAATGCAAGCAGAGGGGCAGGACCGGCAGCCCGTCTGTGATTGGGAGCGGCAGCCAATCACGGACGCGGCTGCCGGCAGCTCACTCCAGCTAGGAAAGCAGAGAGGTAAGTTAAAGTTTGGGGAGCTTTATAAAAATAAAAATCATGCGGTTGGGGCTGGGGACAGGGGGAAGGCTGCTATGAAGGGATTTATGCTAGGGGGAGGAATAGCAGAACGGGAGGGAGAGGGAGGGGGGGAGGGGGAGAAGGGCTGCAGTACCCATGGCAATGATCTCCGAGGCCAGGTAGCAGGCAGTGTCCTATATGGACCTGCTAGCCTCCTGTGTGTCATTTTTTGGGACTTTGGGGGGGACTACAGGAGAACCCTATGGAGCTGGATGTGAGGTAAGGATTAAACTACACTACTGGTGGGGCCAGTAGTTGGGATTTATAGTTTTGGGGGTGGACATGCCCTTTAAGTGAAGAATAATTTCTAACCAGATACACAGCTGGAGGTTTGGGTTATTGTATTTTTTTCTAAGTTTCTCCTTTAATGTTAGAATATAAACTGTGAATATTTGTTTTTTTATTATTATTATTATTATTATAATAATCCACCCCTTCCTTCCCCTGACATTACTTTCAGGTTTGATCCGCCCCCTTTCTGCATAGTAGACAAGCGCCATTGCTTCTTTCACATCATCTGGAAGGGACAGTGTCTGTCTGCACCACAGTGAAAATCAGAAAGTGTCAATGTCAATACTTATGGGGTTTCTCATGGGGCTTTAAATATAAGGGGGGAAATTCCATTTAGAAAGAGCCATTGTCACCGTCGTTATAGGACGTTGTTTCAGGCACATTTCATTACATTGGACAATCTGTACCACTTTCCCTTGAAATAATATTAAACAATGAACAATACAATGTCGGGATGTACTGTAGTTTCATTGCACACCAGGTGTTGGTTTTGTAGACAAATTTTAGCACTTAAAACTACCAATAAAATTTTATCATAAACTTTTTAAATTTTTGTTGGTCAAAAAATATTTTCTGCAGCTAGATTTTTGTGATTTTGACAAAAAATTGTCAATAGTGACTCTTATAGTGTATGTCCACCCTAAAATTCATTTTTTAATATAGTATTCCCCCTGCCAGCCCAGCCCCAACCGCTATGTTACCCCTTCCATTCCCTCCCACCCGTATATTTTGTCTCGAATTCCCCCACACTCATCCCTCCCTACTTTCCCGAAGTCTCCGTCCCTCTTCTTGTGGAGTAATAACTCCCCTTCACCTCCTCTTTTGTCCTTTCGTTTTCTTTTCTTTTGTTTCATTTCTCCTCCCTTCTCCCCCCCATATTAGTCGTTTTCCTTCTCTTCCCTTTTCCTCTTCTCTTTCCTTTTCCCTTTTTTTTCTCTTTTTTTTTCCTCCCCTTTCCCTTCTTCTTTGGTGTTTCCTTCTTTTCCTCGCTCTCCTTGCTTTCCACTTATTTTTAGCCCTTGATATTGTTGCTCCTGTTCTGCCTTCTCCTCCCCCACCTTCTGACGTTCGCTTTCTTCATTTCTTTTCCCCTATAGGCCCTTGCTCTCCCCGGTGGGCCGTTTTTGGGACTTTTGGGGGGGCTCAAGGCGCACCCCATCTGGGTCGGCGGAGTGAGTAGGCTACCCTAACCAAAAGCTTGGGCCGTCGTTGTTTGTGCTTATTTTTTGTTTTTTGCCCCGCCCCCCCCTTCCTCGCCCCGTTTTTCATAACGACCTTACCCTTTTATTAGTTGCTTTTCATACTGTACCGCCGACCCCCCCTTTCCTGCCACCTGTTCTCTTTTTCCGTCTGGCCCCCTCTACCCCCCCCTCTCGCGCCCATTTCCGGCAGTGCCCGTCGCCCTGCCTGGCCTTGCTTCCCCCGCCTTCGGGCACCTTCTCCCCCCGGGCCCCCCTTCCAGCTGTGCAGCACCCTCTTCTTCCTTTCCTCCCACCTTTGCCTCCCTTCCCATGGGCCTTTCGGCCGCTTCCCTCCGACTAGAGAGGACCCCCCTTCTCCTTTTCCTTGTTCCGGGGGCCCTTTCCTTTCCCTTGCGCCACGCCGTCTTCTTCATTGTTGTCCTCCCCTTTTGTCGTTCGCCCCTGCTGCCCTGCCGCCCCCGCTGATGAGCCCTCATCCCCCCTCTCCCCCCCCCGTTGCGACGCCGCTTCGTTGTTTTTTTCTAACCTTGTACCTCCTGGTTCCCCATGGACAACCTCCTAATTTCCCGAGTGGGGGGATTCTTCCCTCATAATGTCGTTGCCACGTGCATTGCTACAGCTTTGTACCACGATTTCTCATCAAATTCTTACCAGGCGAGATGCCGATTATGACTGATCTATCATTTTGGTTGGGTTTTGGTTGTATATAAAGGTATTTGCAAGCATTGAAAGCCTGTGAGGAGTATTAGTGCAAAAAAGTAATATAATACACTTAAGTGCCAACTCTCATTCCAAGTCAAGATAACCTGGAGAGTCCTAAAAGGGGCATATAGCAGTTGTACACTATGCATGAGATCATGGAAAGCTCATTATGAGAAAAACATCTATATTTACCTGTATGTGGTTTAAAGGGCATGTCCACCCCCAAAACATAATCCCCAACTACTGGCCCACCATGTAGTGTAGTTTAATCCTTACCCACATCCCGCTCCATTGGGTTCTCCTGTAGTCCCCCCAAGTCCCAAAAAATGACCACCAGGAGGCTAGCAGGTCCATATAGGACACTGCCTGCTACCTGGCCTCCCGGAGATCATTGCCATGCGTACTGCAGCCCTTCTCCCCCTCCTCCTCCCCTCCCTTCCTCCGTTCTGCTATCCTCCCCTAGCATAAATCCCTTATGGCAGCCTTCCCCCATGTCCCCCAGCCCCAACCGCATGATTTTTATTTTTTAAGCTCCCCAAACTTTAACTTACCTCTCGCTTTCTACGCTGGAGTGAGCTGCCGGCAGCCGCGTCCGTGATGGCTGCCGCTCAGCCAATCACAGACGCGGCCGCCGGTCCGCCCTCTGCTTGCATTTTCAAGCAGAGGGCCGGGAGCGCATCGGAGGAAAGAGGGGAGGTAAGTAGAGTTTGGGGGGCTTAAAAAAAAAAAATAATGCGGTTGGGGCTGGGAGCCCATGGGGATAGCATAACAAAAATTTAAATTAGGGTGGACATGCTCTTTAAAGCACACTTAGAGGACAATTATACTCACCTTTCCCCTACTCCACCCAAAATAGAACCCAGAGTGAGGCCTGGACTTCTAGTCTTTTTACCCCTTGGTACTTTACATATCAGTTTTTATACTTTATGACAATTTCCTTGCAACTCTGGTGTGCCTGCCTTCGCCACTGTCAGTGAAAGTCCATGATAAACCCAATGAGAAGAACTGCAGACACAAGTTGGAAGAGGACAGGAACAGAAAGGGAAACTTCCCTTAAGTATTACAACTGATCGTAAAGTAACCATAGGTGAGGTCCTTACCCTGGTACTATTACTAGTGGCTCAGGCATGCTCAGCTTCTATACCCAGGAAAATGAAAATTATCTGTCCAATGAGCAGCAGTAGATGTCCAACTTTAGTTTACATGAAGAAGGGTGGACTTCCCAGCCAGGAGTGGAACTGCAGCAGCTCTGTTTGAGATTCTGTCATGCTTGGTTTTGAGATCATTTGTGTGCCTGATCTGGACTTGCTGCCTGCTAAGTTGGGACTAGTATGTTTGCATAGCGAGCTCAACTAAAGCTGGTTTCGGGGATTAACATAGTGTTGTCCTTCTGTGTAGTCATTTCTTACGTATACTTGGGATGAATAACCTGTAAAGGTCCTAGTGGGTTGTTTATATTTTTTAGCGACATTTTGTTTTTCTTATAAATGGAGCGGTGAAGTGGAATTCTTGTTTAACCAATTGCATTTTCCATATGCCTAGCAGGAAAGACGGCAGCAAGAAGCATTACTTTAAAGCCTATTTGTTGTGTTGTATTAAGCTTAATCTTCTACTGTATGTACATTCTTCTAAGAACAAACTCTCCCTGCAAGGCTAATCAGACTGGTTGTGCTGCTACGACAGGGAATTACTTACCTGAAAAAGCATCTAAACACTTCCTTCCTTTTCTTTCTTCTTTTTTGCACAGGAAGCTAAATTATGAATGAAAAATTTATACCTTTTCTGCCTAAAATCAGTGGTATATGACAATCCCATCTTGATTTCCTGATGTAATGTAATCACCAACCATGACCAAGAACAACGCCCATCCGAACCCAACAAAAGGGCGATTATCACTACATCATCTGGGACACAGGCAAAACACAGATGTGCACAAACAAAGGGAGAAATGAAACAATGTAATGATTATTTCTTTATATAAACATGCCTTGTACTATAACTAATAAAAGGCAAAGCCCTCACCCACTCACTCACTCATCACTAATTTCAAATTGCCGTGGAGGCAGCGGTTAAATTGGCAGGCTCATTCATTGCACCTTACTTACAAAAGTTAAGCAGGTTTCGTTTCGAAATTCCACATGTACGGTGAGTATCTGACATGTTGATTGGTTACCACTTTACAAGCTATACAAATCTATATGGTTGGTCCGATTTCAAAACTTTTGATGCATATACTCCTTACCAGTAAAAGGTTAACAAAATATTTTTTAGGGTGGGGGTGAATGGGGGGGGAATAATTTTGAACTCTGCACACTAAGGCGTGGACCGATTTTTACCAAAATTTCAGGTGTGTGCGGGGACTGGCTGAGGTGTAAGGGGAAGGGTTTGGAGGGTGGACAGAGGAATGATGGGGGGTGGATGGGTGGGTATTGGGGCGGACGGGGAGGGTGGTGGGGGTTATTTAACCAAAATTTGTGTTGAAAAAAATATTTTTTTTTAGGGTGGGGGTGAATGGGGAGGGGGGAAGAATTTGAACTCTGCACACTAACGGTGTGACTGATTTACCAAATTTCAGGGTAAGGTGTAAGGGGAAGGGTTGGGGGTGGACAGAGGGAGAGTGGGGGTATTGGGGGCGGACGGGGGGGTGGGTGTGGGGTTATTTTCACACAAAATTCGTAGTTGAAAAAAAAATTTTTTTATTTATGGGTGGGGGTGAATGGGGGGGAATAGAATTTTGAACTCCTGCTAATGAGTGTTGCATTATCGTAAAGCTAATTTGAATTGTCTTTCTTTAATATATCAAGTGCCGAGTGATTACAGCAATCTTGACATTTTTAGTAAGAAAGCAATAGCTTTCTTACTAAAAGGTATTTCAATACATCTCCGCTGCGAAGCGCAGGTATTTTGCTAGTCTACATATTCTATTCCATTTCTAAAAATCAGTTGATTTTCTCCCCTTTAATATGTTTTGCTGTGGTCAGTAGTGAGGTGCCATTTTAGGTTCTGTAACGGTCCTTCTTCTTTCCAGGATGCGCACTTTTTTATAATGTTACTTACAGTTCCTAACAGTAATTTCTACTGATGGTGTGTGTGGATGTGTCAAACATGCTCAGACTCTCCTGAGCAACTGAATCAACCCAGGCGCTGGGTCAAGGGCAAGACCATACGGTCTCTACTAGGGGTCTGCAAACAGGAAGTCAGTATTCAGAACCCTCGAATGTACAGTTTCTGCTATAACACTTCAATGCGGCATTTTGGCGATATTGCACAAATGTTCGGTTTCGGCGAAACCCTCAGATGAACTGTTTTGAGATAACTCTCGAATGCAACATTTCGGCAATATCCCTCAAATGCAGCAATTCAGCGGTATCCCTTGAATGTCCCTTCGGCACTAACCCTCAAATGTATCATTCGATTTCGGTAACCTTGAATGTATCTTGGATTTCAGTAACTCTCGAATGTATCATTCGATTTAAGTAACCCACGGATGTGTCGTTTGATTTCGGTAACCCTCGAATGTATAATTTGGTAACCCTTGAATGCATTGTTTAATTTCGGTACCCTCGAATGATCGTTCTTTTCAGTAACCCTTGAATGTATCATTTGATTTCGGTAACCCACGAATGTATCATTGGATCCCAATAAAGCATAGATCATTTAGGTAATCCTACAATTGAATCTTTATTCTAGTAAACTTGAATGTATAGTGGATCGGTAACCCTTGAATGTATCATTTAGTAACCCTAGAATGCATTGTTCGATTTTGGTTATCCATCCTGAATTGGCGATATCCTTCAAATGTAGCATGCAGAAAACCGACAATGCCCAATTGTGGGGAAAGTTAGCGTTTTAACAAGTTTTGGTGTTATGTACATGTTCCCCAGACCATTTCCTATGTGCCAGAGCCTTTTACAGTAAGTAACACATTGTTATTTTTACTGTAATTAAATAGAACCTTTCAAACTATTTTCTCCCATTGACTTAATGGGTTCATTTTCAAACTATAGAACTTTAGAACTTTTACTAAAATCTGTGCCCATGTGGCTGAATTTTGAATTCTGATGTAAAGAGGGAAATGGAAAGGGAGAAAAAAGCATTTAAAACCTTAATTCAGAGCGAACAGAAAGGGCCTTTATAGGGATTACCGTATAAAAACTGTAACAAGGAGTGTAAGAAGCAATCAAATAGCTAAAAATAATAATGAAGTTAGGATAGCTGAACAAAGCATCACTAAGCGTAACTTTTTAAAGGTATATTAATAGTAAGAAGATGAGGACTATAAATGTGGCACCATTAATTAATGGGGAAAAATTGGATGATGAAAAGCAAATGCCTTAAATATTTTTTTCCTCTGTATACACTATAATAGATCCAAGTACAGATATCATAGAGTATAGTAGCAATAATGGTATAAAAGATGCAAGTGCACTTAGGTTAACTGAGGATATGGTACAAAAACAACTAAATATGGTTATATTAATAAAATCTCTGGACCGGATAAAATACATCTCGGGTTCTAGGGAACTAAGTTCAGTTGTGTCTAGGCCATTGTTTCTTATTTTGCAGATTCCCTCATGTCTGATGTGTGCCTCTGGTTTGGAAAAAAGCTGATGTTATCCAATATTCAAAAAGGGTAGCATTCACAGCTGAGTAAGTACAAGGCATGTAGTTTAAATCAGTAGTGGGAAGACACTGGAAAGTTTAATAAGGGAAAATATTTTTAGATAGTTTCAAGGACTGACATTATAAGTAGTAACCAGCATGGATTTAGGAGGCATAGATCTTGTCAAACTAACTTGCTTGGCTTTACAAGAAAGTGAGTAGAAATTTAGACTCTGGCATAGCAGTAGATGTAGATAGTTGGATTTTCCAAAGGCCTTTGAAACAGTCCCCCATAGGTGACTAATGTATAAGTTTAGGTCTTGGGATGCACATTTGTACATGTATGAAATGGGTGATAATAGTATGCAGAGAGTAGTTGTATGAGGCTCATCAAATGGACTAAACTGCTAAGTGGGGTGCCACAGGGTTCTGTGTTAGGGCCGCTTCTATTTAATCTATTTATTAATGATTTGGAAGTGGGTATTGTCAGCAAGGTTCTGTGTTTGCTGACGACACAAAACCTTGTCGAATTTTAAAAACTTCAGAGAGATGTACAATCATTGCAGGGGGATCTAGATAGATTGTCACATTGGGGCTGCTAAGTGTCAGGTGAGATTCAATGTTAATAACGTATGGTGATGCATTTGGACTTAAAAACCCTTGTACTGCTTATATCTAAATGGCTCTGTGTTAAATGAATCTCTGTTGGAAAGGGATCTTGGAGGTTTGGCGGATAACAAACTTAAAGGTAACAAGCAAGTGCCAGGCAGAGCAACAGCCTGTTTTGTAAAAGCTTACCAAAGCTTTGTATTCTCTCTCTTTACAAAGCATTGGTAAGGCCTCATTTGGAATGTGCATACAATTGGAATCATGTGTACAAAAAGGACAACTAAATTAATAAGGGAATTGGGGGAACTTGATAATTTTATTATTTTGGGTTTATTAGCGCCAACATCTTCGTAGCGCTTTACAATTAAGTATCGTTCACATCAGGCCCTGCCTCAAAGAGCTTACAATTAGCACATTTATTTGACACATAAAACTCATCAGTATGTCTTTATGACTGTGGGGGAAACCGGAGTGCCCGGGAGGAAACCCATGCAAGCACAGGGAGAACATACAAACTCCTTGCATATGTGTCCAAGGGTGTATTGGACTCAGGACCTCAGCGTGCAAGGCATCAGTGCTAACCACTGAGCCCCGTGCTGCCCTTGAATATGAAAAGAGACTGGATAAGTTACAATTATGTATGCTGGAGAAAAGGCGCTTGCGTGGGGATATGATTACTGTGTATAAATACATTAACGGGCCATACAATAAACTATCTGGGCATTGTTCACCAATAGAAACATGTCAAAGGCACACGAGGACATCCTTAAGACTTGAAGAAAAAGGTTAGGCTTCAAGCTCGGAAAGGGTTTTCACTGTGAGAACGGTAAGGCATGGAACTGTCTTCCAGTGGACGTTTGTAAAGGAGGTTCATGGTCAGTTTCAAAAAAAGCTGGATGAGTTTCTGCAAACAGGAATGTTGCAAGTTACTGTATTGATACATAAATAGAGTTGATCCAGGGAAATTTCCGATTGCCACTTGGAGTCAGGAAGGATTTTTTTCCCCTTCATCATAAGAGTGTTTTTTTTTTGCCTTCCTGGATCAATGTTGTCAGGAAATAAGGATATTGCTAGATGGGTTGGACTGGATGACGTTGTCTTTATTCACCTCAAATACTATACTATACTATACTAAAGTTTATAGTTCGAAAACAACACGAACTTCCGGAAGTTCAGTCATCTCTAATAAGAACATTGGAGTGGAGAAATACACCTTGCATTAATAGATCCCATCTAGAATAAACAATGAGCTGGAACAGGAATCATTTCTTGTGTTCGTACACCGTGCCCAGTCAGTTGTTCTAGTTAGGATTATTACCTTTTGTGGATACAGATTTGTTTTCATTGACAAACAGAGGAATGTAGGAGCCAACAGCGCACGCATTAAGGTGGACACTGCGCGGCGTTCAGTTTAATGTTGTCATTCTTTCTTCAGCAGTTAAAGAGATTTCTTTTTTTCGCTTTGTTGGGGTCAAGGGCAGAGCGTATTTGAAAATGAGCAAAGTAGTAGCTAAAAGAATGCACAGTTTTTACAGATGTAAAGCATTATCTGTTACTATTACAATATTATATATACAGTACATACAGTATATACGTGCTACAGGCTTTAAAAAGGAAATCGTGATTAATTTTAAAGAATACTTATTGCCAAATTTGGACCGATTTCTGTCAATTACTGATTCTGTTTAAGGCTAAAGACAATTTAATTTATATCAAATGAATAAATCAGGGCAAATACACTAACATTAACCCTGTGAAACTTATTACAATTACATGAAACATAAAGCGTTCTAATTCGCAATACTCACACCAACCACATATTTCATTAGAGTTGAAGAAAATACACCGAATTTAACTCCATGGGGGGTGACACTAACGCTAGGTACACACTACACTGATTTAAACACATAACAGACAGAATCTGTAAGATTCCCTCTCTGATCTGGAAAAGAATGGCTACACACAGTTCTGAACAGTCTCCCGATATAAGTATAGGAATTCTTGGGGCGCAGCCACACTCCTTATTAGGACTTTGGCACAGCTATAGTTGACCGTGACTGAGGGAAATTTTCAGTCCGGAAATCAGTGTTCCCGAAGATGACTGCAATATTCCTTGGCTGTGTGCACAGAAATGTTCTCTGTGGGCATACAAAACAATTGTGTGTGCTGCACACAGCAGCACTTATATTCAGCAGATTTGTAATGTGTGTGCGCAGGCCTGTAGAGTTGTGTGTACGTCATTACCCTGAGGTATGGTATATTTAAATCACTCCTGTGAAAGGTATTATACCTTACTTCCAGGTTAGCCTTCTAGACAATATTTGGGAAGCTTTGTTAATATCCATGAAGACATGGCATGAATAGATTAGAAGGTAGATTGATTGATTTCAAGAGATTGCTGTGTATTTACTTCTCCATTTAAATCTCTAACACAATTTCTAATTCTAAAAGAATCTAATGTGGTTTTAAGCACGATATGGGGGCTATAATATATGAGTGCAGTAAGATCAGTCATGGCCATAATCTCTTCCAAGGTTTTTTAGCAATATTTTGTCATGTAATGACATTTTCTTTTTTATTTGACTGATTGTGATTGGAACACAGAGGAAGTATTTCTACTTATGGGAACAAGAGAACTGGAAATTAACTGCAAATCAATAAAACAAACCTTCAAACGGGCGGGGTTGGGGTTCCAGCAAACTCTCCGTTACAAAAAACATATCGCAAAAACGTCACCCCAAGTGAACTTTTCCTTATATGTATTGATTGAAGGCTGGAGGCTCGTCCAGCACCTGTGGCGAATTCTGGGTTATTCGCCACCTGGTGGCTGACTCATGGTAGTGCAGTATGTCTGCTGCATCTGTAATGCTGGTTAGATGTAAGATGAGAGGAAATTATGGCAGGGGGGATTATTTATATGTAATGGACTAGGATAAGACCAGTCAATGCTTGGCTGTGATATCAGCAACCATGACCATGATTTAGTGGGATATTTAGTTAGGACTTGGGGTAGAACCGACAGCAGTTGTAGCCTTCAGGGGTAGGGGGGTTGGTGGGGGAGTGGAAGATTGGGGGGGTTGTGTGAAAAACATGAAGGTAGATTTTGGCCTTTGTGGTAGACATGCCCTTTAAAATAAATCTATTGGAAAGCCGTGAATTACCCAAATCCCCTACGGAAAGCCGTGAATTACCCAAATCCCCTCACTCCTAATATGATCTTTTGTTCTGTTTTTTACAGGCAGACATTGGTCCCTTGGAATAATGCAAAACACGTAAGTAATACCTGACACATTTATGCAGTTGGTCTATTGTATAATGCTAAAAAAGTCACCAGCAATGTATATACTGTATGGTTTAATCCAATATAATTACTAATCTACGTATTATATATACAGTATAATAGTAATAATATATGTACAGTAATGTGCTGGATTTATTGTATTATTTATCTAGCATTAGCAGACGGGAGGTTTAAATATGTCCGAGATAGAAATCATCAGTCCTGAAGAGCTGCTCCAAGTGAAGTATAGCAGATGGAGCCACTGAGCAGGTCCAGAAGCATGAACATACATGTGTACTAGAAAAGTGATGGCAGATGACAATGCCATTCCCTGCTCCCAGTGAGACCAAACAGCAGATGGAGCCACTGAGGGCATCATGCAAACATCCAAAGAGATAAACAGTATCTGCCAAGTTACTGACGCCAAGAGCAAAACGCCGAGAGCCCAAGAGCCTGTTCTGCCTGTCAACCAAAGAAAGAAGGAAGGATGAGAAAGGGAAGAATGACAGAGGAATAAAATTCGAATGGGATAAAGACCATTGACACAAAACAGAGAAAGAGAGAGAGAACCCGATACTAAATGATTTCAGTGGAAAAGAAAAAGAGAAGGTCAACAGCCATCCAGGAGAGTGGGGTAGGATCAGCTGGAGAAGCCAATGAGCTAGACGTATAAGGGAACAAGATGGATCCAACTTCGCTCAAGAACTTTGAGTCAATCTAACAATTATATACAGTATATCATATATACTGGGCCTTTACTAAGCACTTGATCTCTTGGGTGCTGGTAAAATAAATCCAATATTTAGTATCTCACGTGTCCAAGTGACTTTATAGGGATAGTGTAGGGAAAGTTAAGGGTCAGTGTAGGGATAATATAGGAAAAGTGAGGGATAGAGCAGAGGTAGTATTGGATAGAGCAGGGATAGTGTGGGATAGTGTGAGGATATTGTAAGGGTATGAGTAGGGATAGAGTAGCGTGGCCGCTATGGATCCAATATTTGTTGCTCATGTGCAAGTGATAGTATAGGGAAGTGTAGAGGGAAGGGACAATGTAGGGACAAAGTTGGGATTGAGTAGAGATATTATAGGGATAGAGTAGGGATAAGTATAGAGATAAGTAGAGTAGTATAGGGATAGAGTAGGGATAGCTATGGATAGAGTGGGGATAGTTTAGGGATAGTGTAGGGATAGGGTAAGCACACAGTAGGGATAGAGAAGAGTACAAGATGAGCAGAACGTAGTCTTGCTTTGGTTGTAAAAAATGGATGAAGCAGGAGATATAGTTAGTAATGGAAGGTGTTCACTCAAGAAAACCTGTAGCCCAGTACAGATCTCTCCAGCTGTTCCTTTCCCACATTCCCAGGTGGCTGTTGTCTTCCCTCTATCCTTCCTCCCATTAACCTCATTCAGTTCTATTGGCTTTCTTTACCCGAGTGTGTAATGGTAAGTTCATTAAAAAGCTTTTCAAACTTAAGATTCCAAAACTAAACTAGAAAGGGAAAGTTAAGTATAAACTTTGAATTTGGCTTGAAGGGCTGCATTTTGGAAGGGAATATGTGTGTTTGCTGCAGATTTTTAAACTCAATAATGGGAATGATGAGTTTGTAGTGAACGCTTGTTTGGGACAAAAAAAACTTTTGGGTGTACCCAGCCAAAGTGGTGCTAATTTTGATCCAATCAATCAGAAAGCTAACATCTGTGTGTAGGGCAAAATTAGCGCCATTTCAATGATAATGGTTTTTGATCAAAATGTATTTTTTTTACTTTAGTTACACTTTAAGTATGTCTGCCACAAGGATAAGTAGATCAGTAGGTTTGTATACCCTGTGTCAGGTTGGGGTTTAAAAAATTTTTTTGACTTTAGTTACCTTTAGGTATGGCTGCAACATAATGGAGGGGTAGGTCAGTAGGTGTATGGACCTGTGCCACGTGGGGGTTAAAAAAAACAAACTTTTTTGATGATTGGTCAAAATTAGTTTTTTTGACTTTAGTTACCCTTAAGTATGGCTGCCACAGTAATGGATAAGTAAATCAGTAGGTGTGTGTTCCTGGGTCTGGTTGAGGGGGTATGTCTTTTTTGGTTACAAACCATAAAACTATATTTA
Source organism: Hymenochirus boettgeri (assembly GCA_019447015.1). Lineage (NCBI taxonomy): Eukaryota > Metazoa > Chordata > Amphibia > Anura > Pipidae > Hymenochirus > Hymenochirus boettgeri. Next base: position 57,849,223 of record CM033470.1, on the reverse strand, counting down.
TTGAGGATAAATCTAAATTAGTTTTTTGACTTTAGTTTACCCTTTGACTATGGTACCACCATAAGGAATTAGTAGATTAGTAGGTGGGTGTACCGGGTCTGGTTAGGGGGTATGTTGTCTTTTTTTGGTTAACAAACCATAAAACTATCTTTATTGAGGATAAATCTAAATTTGTTTTTTTAACTTTACTTACCCTTTAAATATGGCTGCCACCATAATGGATAAGTAGATCAGTAGGTGTGTGTACCTGGGGTCTGGTTGAGGGGTATGTCTTTTTTGTGGTTTACAACCATAAAACTATCTTTTATGAGAATAAATCTAAATTGTTTTTTTTACTGTACCTGGATCGGTTGGTGGGTTAAAAAAACAAACTTTTTTGTGATTGGTCTCAAATTTTTTTTTTCTTTAGTTACCCTTTAGGTATGGTGCAACAGTAATGGAGGGGTAGGTCAGTAGGTGTATGTACCTGTGCCATGTAGGGTTAAAAAAAAAACTTTTTGATGATTGGCCAAAACATTTTTTTTTACTTTAGTTACCCTTTAAGTATGGCTGCACAGTAATGGATAAGTAGATCAGTAGGGTGTGTGTACCTGTGTCGGGTTGGGGGTTTTAAAAACAAACTTTTTTGATGATTGGTCAAAAACTTTTTTTTACTTTAGTTACCCTTTAGGTATGGCTGCCACAGTAATGGATAAGTAGAACAGTAGGTGTATGTACCTGTGTCCGTTTGGGGGTTAAAAAAAAACTAACTTTTTTGATGATTGGTCAAAAAATTTTTTTTACTTTAGTTACCCTTTATGTTGGCTGCCACAGTAAGGAGGGGTAGGTCAGTAGGTGTATGTAACTGTGCCACATGGGGGTTAAAAAAAAACAAACTTTATGATTATAATCAAATTATTTTTTTTACTTAGTTACCTTTAAGTAGGGCCACAAATGCCACGTATGTAGTAAACAGTAGGTGTGTGTTCCTGGTCTGGTTGAGGGGTATGTTTTTTTGGGTTTACAACCATAAAAACTATATTTTATTGTTGAGGATAAAAAATTAGTTTTTTTACTTTAGTTACCTTTAAATATGGCTTCCATGGCAATGGAAAGGTAGGTCAGTAGGTGGGTGTGGTACCTAGGTTTTGTGTGGGGGGGGTTGGGGGTATCACCATTTGTATTTATGACCATGAAAAAACTGTTTGAAATATCCACATTTGATGGATTGTTACCATTATAGTTCTATGGGAAAAAAATGTCCAGAATTCGCCGATAACGCAGGTAACGCTTCCGTGGATTCCTTAGCTAGAGAGATAGCACACTTCTCCTATATGCCGCACGTCTGTACCGAAATTTCATGTCTCTAGCTCAAAAACTGTGGGAGGGAATACAGTCCCAAAAAAGCGGAAAGATAAAAACAGAAGAGAAAAAAGAGAAGAAAATAGAAAGAACAGTATTTTGGCCTTTTCAAGCCAAATTAATAACATGAGTAACTACTGGTATGAAAAATAATGTAGTTCTGGTTGGTACAGGTTTACTAAATATATTGAAAATTATGGTATTAATACCTATATCTGTTAGTTCTGTGGTTACAGGGATTACAAATCTAATATTGAGAATTACTGGTATTAATACATATACTGTAGTTCTTTTGGGACAGGGATACTATATAATATTGGAATTACTGGTATAAAACATATACTGCCGGTCTGGTTCATCCAGGGATTACTATATAGTATTGAGAATTAAGGTATTAATGCATATAGTAGTTCTGGTTGTACGGGGAGCTGTATAATATTGAGAATTACTGGTATTATATACATTATGTAGTTCTGGTTGGTACAGGGGATACTTACAATATTAAGAATTACTGGTATTAATACATATACTGTAGTTCTGGTTGGTACAGGGATACTATATAATATTGAGAATTATTGGTATTAATACATATACTGTAGTTCTGTTGTACGGGGATACTATAATATGAGAATACTGGTATTAATATATATACTGTAGTTCTTTTTGGTACAGGATACTATATAATATTTGAGAATTAATGGTATTAATATCATATACTGTAGTTTGGTTGGTACAGGGATAACTATATAATAGAAATTACTGGTATTAATACATATACTGTAGTTCTGGTTGGTACGGGGATCTATATAATATTGAGAATTACTGGTATAATACATATACTGTAGTTCTGGTTGGTACAGGGATACTATATAATATTAATAATTACATGGTATTAATACATATTACTGTAGTTCTGGTTGGTACAGGGATACTATATAATATGAGAATACTGGGATTAATACATATACTGTAGTTCTGGTTGGTACGGGGATACATATAATATTGAGAATTACATGGTATTAATACATATACTGTAGTTCTGGTTGGTACGGGGATACTATATAATATTGAGAATTACGGTGATTAATACATATACTGTAGTTCTGGTTGGTACAGGGGTACTATATAATATGAGAATACTGGTATTAATACATATACTGTAGTTTGGTTGGTCGGGAATACTATATAAATATTGATGTACTGGTATTAATACATATACTGTAGTTCTGGTTGGTACGGGGATACTAAATATATTGAGAATTACTGGTATTATAATATACGGTAGTTTGGTTGGTAGGGGATACATAATATTGAGAATTACTGGTATTAATACTATACTCAGTTTGGTTGATCCAGGGATACTTTCGATTGCCATTTGGAGTCAGGAAGGAATTTTTCCCTTTCCAGCTGGGTTTTTCGCCTTCCTCTGGATATGTTAGGCAGGGTTTGGAAGGATGGACGTGTGTCTTTATTCGATCTCCATTACTGTTACTATGTTACCCTGTCCAGTTACAAATGATGACAGTATATATATCCCTGCCATGTATGTGTTAAGTTGTGATGTATATTTATTGATATTGTTTTCTCCTGTTATATGTATTAATCTGTAAACTGTGTGTTAATAAACATGTTTCTATGTGGACTGACAAATGTGACCGTTATTCTGATAATCCCCTTGGTAAACTTGGTCAGAACATGTCAGAGGGTTTAAATGAACATGGTGGGTGGGGCTGGGTGTTGTCCTTGTTCAGGGAATGCTGGGGTTTGTAGTTCAGGTTGGACATCTATGTAATATACTAATATCAATAATACAACCAATTAGCTACTGGATCAGGATATTATTCTAGTATATTTATTCGATCAGGAAAACTCTTAAGTTGAAAGGGATTCACATACACACACAATGTGGAGCAGGAGGTGATGCTCAAGGTTTTCATTCCGTTAGCGAAGGCTTAATTCACCTGCAGATAAATACTCTATTGAGAAATACAATGCACAGGGTTGTGGTAAGTAGAGATGTAATGTGGGTTCGAATCGAATCTGAGGGGAACTTCTGAACTTTCGGAACTCCCGGATTTACGGAAAATAGACGATTATCGAAAATAGACGATTATCGAAATCGAAAATAGAAGATTATCGAAAATAGACGATTATCGAAAATAGACGATTATCGAAATCGAAAATAGACAATTATCAAAATCGAAAATAATCGATTATCCGAAAATTGAAAATCGAAACCACAAAATGAAAGTAATGATTCCTTCTGTAACCCTCGAATCTGTAATATCGCTAACCTCGAAAGTAGCACTCGTTTCGGTAGTAAATCTTGAAATAAGAAGGCGGAGCTCGAAAACAGCCCGATCGTGAGGAAAGATAGTTTTTAATATACCTTTTGGTTTCTATTTACGGGTTCCCCAGACCATTCCCAGGTTCTGTGTCATTTACAGTAATCTTCTATTACTATTTGTCCCTCAAAATGGACAGAAATCTTAAAAAAACAAAATTCTCATAGAATTGTATGGTTCGAATGTTCAAAATTTCCAAAATTATGTTGAAAACGGAACGAAACTCAACAGTTTCCAACATCTTAGTAGAAGATCAGGTTATCTTATTATCCTCACCCTGCAACTCTATAATATGTTGTTTCCATAACTGTAACTATATGAAGGTAAGTAATAGTAAAAGGGTAAGCAGATATAATGCAATCTGTGAGACTGGGGCAGATTTAAAGCAGATATTTTAGCAGATATTGGGTAGATTGACACACAATGTCTAGAAAATGACAGACTGAGCCTGTAATATACATATTACAAGGCTACATTTTACTGCCCAACTGCAGTTACAAGCATCTGACATCTGAAGCAAAGGCAAACATTTCTGCCTGTTATTAAATAATCCCTTTGTCTGCTGTTCTTGTCAAGCAACAAGGTATCTGCTGGCCAGGAAATCTTATCTTATTATATGTACACAATTTTAAATGAAATATTTAATAGCAAAATATTCATCTACACCCAGATCAATCAGAAGAATATAATCCTCTTCTGCACACGTAGTTATTTCAATGAAAATATGGTACGTACTGTGTAATTGACATACATACTCTGCACTCTCTAACTTTGAATTCAATTGCAGCAACGTCAACTTGCTGACCACATGTGTAAGAGTGTTCCGTAATCATAGCAATAAAACTTGTTTTCTTTGGCTAAGTGCAACTTGCTACAGAAACTGACATTATAGGCACTTCCAACAGAGATTTGGCAGACAGTTAAAAGCTTTTTTTCCTGTGCAAAATAAGAGACTTTTTGCACAAGGAAATGCCTTTTAGCTGTATTGAATGTAGGACTTATACAATAACTAGATATAATATGTGCAAAAACATATGGGAATGGGAAAAAAAATGGTGTTGCAAAGTGGACCAGCCAGGTGGTGGGTAATGTGCCCTGACATGGGCCAGGAGTGGGACCCAGCAGATTAGTGTTAGAGGTGTCCTTCCTTTCTCCTCCCCATGAGTGCCTTAGGAATAGTGGTCCAATGGATTACCTACGGGAAAGAGAGTTAGCTTGTGCGGCGGAGGTCTGTCGCAGTAAGGGGACATGGGCAGGGGTTCTGGGTCTCACGGTACTTGCGCGAGATCCAGATATAGTTAATTAAAAAAAGGGAGGGGGGTCCGGGCAACCAACAACCTTTGGAGCCTTGGAAGTGTCCCGCCTTCCCATCCCTATTCCATTATCCCTTTAGTGCTAGGGCACATTCAGCAGGTGGAGAAAGATGCTTATAGTGGACGTCGTAGGATGGTTAATATATTTACACATTTGATGATGGTACTCTGCTCATAGACTGGGGGAGTTGTTCTAGGTAAAGATACTGAGCAGAGTGGACCAATTTAAAGGGATATTAAACTATTACATTTCAACTGTAAATAAAATTATGGATTTATTCAAACAGGAAGTGGTTCAAGTATTTGCTGAACTCTTCCAGCAATAATTTCTTACCAAATTTTTCTAGAGATGTGATTTAGGTTAATTTGAAGGTTATGATGGGAGGCTTTTTATATAATTCTTACTAGTTTGGAAGAATTTGAGCACACAGTTGCCTTTTAATCTGTTTATAAATGACTTAGGGGGGCATTGAGAGCAATGTTCTCTGTTTGCTGATGACACTAAAACTATGCAGAGCTTTGGAACACTTCAAATGATGTGCAAGTGCAGCAAGCAGACCAAGATAGATTATCAAAATGGGCAGCAGAATGGCAGATGAGATTCAATGTTAGTAAATGTAAGGTGATGCATTTGGGATTTAATAATTGCGTGCCCCTACAACATAGAGCTAGTAAGATATTGTCGTGTATAAAGAGGGGAATAGATTCAAGGAGAAAAAATATTATTCCTCTTACAGGCACTGGTAAGGCCTCATTTGGAAATGCAGTTCAGTTTTGGAAGATCCCATATATACAAAAGGGACATCTAGGAAATGGAAGCAGTTCAGAGGAGGGCAACTAAATTAATAGGGGAATGGAGGGGCTTGAATATGCAGGCAGATTAGACAAGTTAGGGCTGTTACATTGGAGAAGCAACATTTGCGTGGGGATATGATATCCTTTCACAAAATATTAATGGGCCATAAATAAAACTCTTTGGTGCATTGTTCACTAATAGGTCATATCAGAGGACACGTGGACATGGTTGAGTTGTAGAAGAAAAGAAGTTTCATCTTCAGGTTAGGAAAGTTTTCTTTACAGGAGAACAGGTGGAAAACTATGGACTGTCTTCTATGCAGAGATGTGGTAATTGCAAGCTCATTGAATAGCTTAAAAAAAGGCCTCTGGATATATTACTAAAACTAAAAAATATTAAGAATTACTGGGATTAATAAATATACTGTTAGATTTGGTTGATCCAGGGATACTTTCTGATTGCAGTTTGGAGTCAGGAAGGATTTCCCCCCCACCCTTTTAGCTGTGGTTTTTGCCTTCCTCGGATCAACTGTTAGGTAGGGTTAAAAAAAAAAAGTTAGAAGTGAATAGGTTGGACTGATGGACGTATGTCTTTTTCAACCTCAATTATTATGTTGTCACTAAAGTTATAATATGTTATTTAAAGTTTTCAGTCAGTGTTTTCAAAAATGTTGATCAAAGTAAAGATGCTGCAGCCTGTATATTGGGCCTTAAAAGGACAATTTATATCACCTTCTCTCGGCCCTTCGTAGTCAGTCCTTCTACCCAGGGTGAGGACCTGAACCGTTAGGTCTCACCCTGGGTTTGCTCAACTTGCGGCATATACTTACTTACATGTTGGTGAGCTCTGCCCCCTTGCTGTCGTTGACGAGGCCAATAGGAAGACACGCTCTGCAACGAGTGTGCCTTCCTATAGGCCTCGTCCGTGCAAGGAGAGGAGGGCCGGTGGGCCCATAGTAGTATAGTAAGTTATGCCGCAAGTTAAGCAACCCAGGGGTGAGGACCTAATGTTTCAGGTCCTCACCTGGGTAGAAAAGATGAATACAGAAGAGTGCGACGGAGGAGGTGAGTATAATTGTCCTTTAAGGTAAAGGGTTTCGCGGTGGGGTCACAATATCGACGGTTCCGTCATGGAGACTTGGCTCGGATGCCAGTTATAGGAAAGCACGAGGGTGTGGGTGTACAGGAGGGTTGCCACCCAACCAGTAATCTTAAAATTGATTAGTTCAAAAAGATGATGTTAAATCCCATAACCAATGCTTCATCTATTTCATTCCTACTAAGGCGGTTATTTGATTTGTTTATTTAATTCGCTGGGCAGTTTGGTTCTTTATATGGGGTGCAGTGTGTCAGACCACCCGTTAATGGAGATTAAGTGGGCACAGGACAGAATTAGCAACACCTGAACCAAAAAAGGATTGGGTTATGATATCTCACTACAACTACTTGAAGAATGGACAAAACGCCGCTACCGTCCAATTGCATTACTGAACCATCCTATGAAATGATATTAGAGAACATATTGAAGTCAAGGGGATTATTTCTAATGTCTAATGAAAATGTTATAGAAAGCTGGGGAATGGCTATAGGAATATGTCCCAATACGTTCATGTTAAACAAAGGAGGTGTGTGCTTCAAGGGTTGCCTCTATTTCTTATTTCTCTGGCTGTGTGCATAAATATCTATATCTTAGTTGTGTGTTCATACCGCATACTCTTTATTCATGCACGATATTTTGTGCTCACTTTATTGGCCTATTTTGGGAACAATTGCTGCAAAACTTCCACAGTTAAAAATTCAGTTTAGTTAACCACAAAATAATCTTTGGTGAACTTCGCTAGCAGGCATTGAGATGGTCCCGGTTTAAACACGACACTGCTGTTACTTATGGAAACTGCCGGTTTTTAGAAAATACACGCAATGCACAAGATTTTTCTACATTCTGACAATCAGTCAAAGAACTTATCGAAAATGTGAATCTCGTTATCTCGCAATGTGGCTGTTGTATCTTAACTTTGTGGCGGAAGCCACACTGTGCCGGACAGCAACAAGCGGAAAACAGCTGTGCGCACATGTCCATCGCCATTTAAGGGCTAGGCCACACTAGCGCGTTTTCCCGCGTTTGCGCACGCGTTTCTCGCTCACGATTGCGCACCGATTTCGCTATTTAAATGGAAATCGCTGGGAACGCAAAAAACCCAGTGATTTACGATGCGCGTTCGTTCGCGTTTTGTGTACGCATGTGTTCACCATTTTGAGATTGGCTTGATTTTTAACGCAGCGTTTTCCATACGCGAAATGGTAAAAACGCATGCGCAAAAGCAAAGCGCGAAAGCACAGAAAAGCGCACACAATGCGGTGCGATAACGCTCGCGATTTTGTGCGCGCATTCTGAGCGTGTTAGTGTGCTCAGCCTAAATGATCGTTACGGCGGTTAATCCACGCAATAGTGCGCTATTGGAGCGCATGCAATCCGCGGAAAAAATGGTGACTGTCATGCTCTCTGGAAAAAGATCGAAGGCAATGTGGCCACCCATGCTGACATCCACTGTGCTGTGATTCTCATACTACATGGATCACAAGCGCGTTCGTTGGTGTGTTAAGAAAATTAGGGTAGAAATTCTAGAACGCCAACACACGTGTAAAGTAAAAATATCTTACTGAAAATGCGTGTAAATTGTTTGAAACATTCTGGAATTTCTTTCCACAAGAAAATACTAAATTGGGGAGTAAATCAGAATTCAAGACTAAGCAAGAACTGTGCTAACAATATAACAAAGAATGCAGTGATAGCTGGGAATCTTTTACACAAACAGGAGCCATTGCTTTACAGCCATAGACCGCAGCAAAACAGAGGCAAACCCACAGTAAGCAAATGATTTAAGGTGAGCATCTGCATTGTTCTAGTACATGCCCCCATTATGTTAGGAGACATTTATTGCCGTACGCAACTCTTTATTTCCTTTGCTAATTGCATTGACAGTATCACCATGGAGTTTGGGATTTGCAAGTTGGACACACAAGTACAGTTTCTCTTCCTACGAGCGCAGCAACATCTATAAATTCTCCTCCTGGACCAACATTCTAAGAACCCGCAGGGTGGTGGGGATTTATGTTTCTCTTTAATACCTTAGAGACAGGAGGTCTTGAATTCCACGTACAAGGGTTGAAGGCAGGATAGAAAACTATAATATTGCTACAGCTTTAATGGTACTCAGAGGATGTTATATATTAACTGGCCTGAACAATAGAAACATCTATATTTTCGTCAGTAGCTTGTCTCACTCTGAATGGTATGTAGATGATGATTATTTTAGCAGTTGTGTTGGGTAAATAAACCCTAGAGATTCTGATGTTGCGCACACGAATGATGGAAAGGTATTGATTATAGAGTTTAATTTCTGGCTTTTACTACATCTATTTTCCATGTGTACTTCACATATTTCTAAGATGAAATGGAATCAGTTAGAACACAGCCATTCTAATACAGGGGTTTTAAAAAGACTATATTATGCTTGAAATGTATAAACAGGCACAAAAACGAGAGATGACCGCTGTCCCTGCAGCAGAGGGGCCCACTAAGATATGGTTAGTGGTTAATCTGGCCGCGAATACAATATGTTAGTTTTGAGTTACAGTAAAAACAGCCAAAGGCTAGGCCACACTGACACATTTTCTCCGGGATAACGTTGAGCGCTGTAGAAATCCCAAACAAGTGGTTTTGTCAATGTGGGGAGGGCCACATTCGGTGTGCTCTGCACCGTGTGAACCATTTTCAAGCAGCGCATTTGATCACCATTCTATGCACATCGCATCGCTCCGATTGCGATGCGCAAGATCGCAGCGCACAATTTAGTGTTGAGAGTAGCCCTGGTTCCACTGTGGTCTTTCATTAGAGATGTGCTGCCATTTGAAGTTCGGTCCGTTTTCAAGCTTCAAACTTTCGAAAAAGTCCGATACCTGGTACCCATTAAGTCAATGGGGGGTAAATAGTTTGGAAAGTGGAATGACATTTCCAAAATATTGCAGTGTAAACTTACCTTAGGCCCCTGGGAGAGATGGTCTGGGAACATGTCCGTGCGTAGCGCTACTTCAGGTTTGTCACGCGTGCCGCTTCGTAATCCTCAAACGTTCTCGATACGAATGTTCGAGGAATTTTCGTGACGTTCGGCAAACTCGAACAACCGGAGGGAACGTCCGGAGATTCCCAACATCGCCCGTTCGCGGTATTGCCAATCGGCACAACGACCACGCGAGCCCGGACATTCAGGGGTCCCGCAATTTGAATCCAGGCACCCCCTCCTGGGTCCTTACAAGGACCGTTGTGGCCCTGACAAGAGGCCCTGTGGGGTTTAAGGGTTCTCACAGCTCGACAGGGACCCCCTTCCCCTGGACTTCATAAGTGAAGTGCCCTTGAGGCCTGACAAAGACCCTGGGGCTTAGGGGGTCCCGCAGCTCGAACCCGGGAACACCCTCCCAGCCCTTGTAAGAGGTCCTTGCGGCACTGATAATGTGCGTTTTGTTGGTGGTCCCGCCAGCTCGAACCGGGACCCCCTGGCGTTTGCTCTGAAAAGAGCCCTTGGGCGGCGTCTTTCTGTCTTCCATAACGGTGACACCAGCTCACGTGAGACCCCCGACCCCCAGAAATACCCCTGCGGCCGCCAGGGGTACCCCGGCACCGTGGCGTTCAACCGAGGCTGATGGTTACCGAGCATCTTGATCCGACGACACACGTTCTTGGGACTAGCCGACAACAACACACTGAGGTGCCGATTGCCAGTCAGGCTCACTCGAATGGGCCGACAGTAAGCCCGCTATTCAGTAAATGTATATCTTAGTCCAAAACCACTGGTTTTTTAATTATGAGATCAAATATGTAATATAACTAACTAACAAGATAGCTGACACAAGAACATGTGTAGATAGACGCATTTTTGGGCGGCCTCCGGCGGAGCATCAGTTGTGATCAAAAACAGGTTACATTAGAAAAATCACACACCAAATTTTATGGACTAGATGTTCAGAATCCCAACAGTCGTTTCATAGTGCAAACCTTCTCATTGGTCAAAAGTTTCCCACATTCTTGTATGCTAAAGGGGGTGGGATAAGAAAGAGCTTATAACAGGGAGTTTAATTCTAAAAGTTTTATCAGTTAAAAAGGGGTGCTACATTTTGCCCAACCAAATAGATCTTTTTTACATTTGAAGAGCTAAATGATGGTTGGGGCAAATAAAGCCACCATGTGAATGAGTAAGAAACTTTCTATATCTGTCAAATGAGAATTATTCAAAACTCAGTCTACCGAGCTCTTCTACAGTAGCAAGGCAGACATATTTGTAAGACTTACTTAAAACTACTTGCGCTTTGGTCAGAATGGGGTAAGTGGTTATTACGCGATCTTGTTCGGATAGAGATTACTGGCTTTGGCCTTACTGACTCGATGTTAGTTCACCTAAGTACCTCGTTCTTACGTAAACAAGAAACAGACTTGCAGAATTCTATAAATTTATAAGGACAACTGTTTCCTCCTTGCTGCCTCTCTCCGCAAATTGAACGTTAAAACTACCAGGATCCTCCTTGGTTTCAGCATTGCCTGGACCCTATTAATGTTAAAATAGCATTCTGGTAAGTAAATCCTTATTCAGTCTACCCCAAGACGGCCTACCCTGCCGCGCATCTACCGTATTCTCCCTGCGTGGTCTTTTTCCCCTTCTTTGCAGCCCTATCTCTTAGATCGTTTCTTTCGTTGTGCATCGCACATCCGCCACAAAATATGTTTTCTCCATCTATAACACTGCATATATGTTCTCCATCTATAACGCTGCATATGTGTTCTCCATCTATAACATTGCATATGTGATCTCCATCTATAACGCTACATATGTGTTCTTAATCTATAACACTGCGTATGTGTTCTCCATCTATATCACTGTGTATGTGTTCTCGATCTATATAACTGTGTATGTGTTCTCCATCTATAACGCTGCATATGTGTTCTCCATCTATAACACTGCATATGTGTTCTCCATCTATATCACTGTGTATGTGTTCTCCATCTGTAACGCTATATATGTGTACTCCATCTATAACGCTGCATATGTGTTCTCCATCTATAACACTGCATGTTTTCTCCATCTATAACGCTGCATTTGTGTTCTCCATGTATAACACTGGATATGTTTTCTCCATCTATAACACTGCATATGTGTTTTCCATCTATATCATTGTGTATGTGTTCTCCATGTATAACGCTTTATATGTGTTCTCCATCTATAACACTGCATATGTGTTCTCCATCTATATCACTGTGCATGTGTTCTCCATCTATAACGATGTATATGTGTTCTCCATCTATAACGCTGCATATGTGTTCTCCATCTATAACGCTGCATATGTGTTCTCCATCTAT